>CXYZ01011466.1:449607-488559 GCA_900006705.1 Sonneratia caseolaris
GGGTGGGTGTTGATTGAACTTATGAGGATGGAGGGTTTGCCAATGAAAATTTTTCTGAATTTTGTAATTTGATATTTATAATAAATTTAGTAATTAAATGTTTAATTTAAAGTTTATTATAATACAATATTAATTTAATTTTATCATAAAGTGTAACCTAATTGGAATATATATATATGTTGATCATTTTTTTACTAAAATTATAAAATGGTAAAATGGTAAAAAGGCGCAAAGACTACAGAAGAGCAGAAAAGCATGAGCACTAGAATCGTAGCTGGATCATCCTCTCTCGCTCCCGCTCCTGTGCTTTCCTTTCTCCTCTACCCTTTCATCACTGATTTCAAACTTTTCACTCTCTCTCTCTCTCTCTCTCTCTCTCTCTCTACAAGCTCAACAGTCCCCCCTGCTCACAGGTCACAGGCGCCATTACTGCACTCGCTCAGAATCATCTGCCAGCTGGGCACCCTCTGTACGTGTGTGTGTGAGAGAGAGGTCTCCCACAATGCGCTTCTTCTTATCCTTCTTCCTCCTCCTCGTCTCCACCGGGGTCCTGCCCCTGCCCTGCGCCACCACCGCCCACCACCACCGTCGCGTCCTCCATCAGCCCTTCCTCTCTCCCGACTCCCTTCCTCCTTCTCAGCCACCTTCCCCTTCTACCTCCCCTCTTCCTTCCCCCAAGTACCCTTTCACCTCTTCTTCTTCTTCCTCCACTTCTCCTCCCACTTCCGACAACCTCCCGTTCTTCCCCACTTACCCTTCCCCTCCCCCGCCGCCTTCCCCTACATCCTTCGTCTCTTTTCCCGCTAACGTCTCCTCCCTCACCCTGCCACATTCCCCTTCTCCCTCTTCCTCCTCCCGCAAGCTCATCCCACTTTTCATTGCCGCCGCCGGTATCTCCGCCCTCCTCCTCTCATCCATCGCCTTCTTCCGCTACCGCCGCCACCGTCGGAGCCGCCACGATCTTCCCGATGACACCAACAACGCCGCCAAGGCTGCCCGCTTGCCCGACTGCGGCGGGGGGCAGAGCAATGCAGAAACCGCCGGTGACGGCGGCCGGAAGCGAAGTAATACTCCGTCATCGACCAGCTCCGAGTTTCTCTACCTGGGCACGATTGTGAACTCGCGCAGTGTCGATGATCGTCGGAATGCAGGGCGGGGAGGTAACACCGGGCTGGATCCGAGGAAGCTCGACTCGCCTGAGCTGCAGCCCCTGCCGCCGCTCGCCCGACAGGGTTACAGGCAAAATGGCGACGTGGGTTCCACTGCCGACGAGACGGAGGAGGAGTTCTACTCCCCGAGAGGCTCACTGGGCACCGGATCAGGGTCTAGAAGGGTGTTGGCCTCCGCTGGAGCGAATCTAGGAGATTCCAGAAGGCGGAGTGAGTCGAGCCCGTCCTCTTCGTCGTCTTCCACCTCGTGCTCGCCTGCCAGGTCCCACTCCGTCAGTCTCTCCCCGCCGGTAAGCTTGAGCCCCCGGAGATCCCTGCCCAAATCTCCGGAGCAAGCCGATCTGCAGCAAGTCCATTACGCGATACCTTTGACCGACAAGAGCAAGACTCCTCTGCTGCTTTCTTCCCAGACGACGTCGCCGGAAAGAGATTCTCCATGCAGAAAGTTCTCCAGATCATCCAGCGCTGCCTCAGATCGGAATCTTCAGCCGCACTCTCCTTCGCTATCGCCACTCTCATGGTCCCAGGGTAGAGACTTGGAGAGGAATCCTGATGTCTCCCTTAGAATGTGGAACGTTTCAGACTCAAATGTGCAGTCTCTGCACTCTTCCCCGTCACCTGGAAGAGCTTCATCGAAGTCATCATCGAGTCGGACCATTAAGTCCTCAGTGCCCTTGCTGCTCTCTTACTCGCCGGAGACAGTGGTGCAGGCCGTCGACGCTTCCCCAAGAACTTCACATGCTTCAGAACAAAGCCAAAGTGACCGATTCTTACTTCCCTGCTATTCGGGTTCTCTGGTGAGGACGTCCAAATCGCCTTCCCCTTCATCATCTCAGTCCCCAGAGAGAGTCCCTGAAGTTGAATCAGATCAACAGCAGACGCCAGTGACCACAGCGGCCACAACATCACCACCTCCTACTCCACTGCCAGTGCTGGTGGCAGCGCCAGCAGCACCTCCCCCATTTCAGATGGGAGTAGCGCCACCACCACCTCCTCCTCCACCACCCCTGCCACCTACGCTGCATAAACTTCAGGAGAGCCCAGTCCCCTTGACCCCGACCAATGAGCCAATTTTGAGACCTCTGCCTCTCACCCCAGTTCCTAAGCCTTTCGAGCTGCAGAACACGGTCGAGGTTTCTCCGGCGGACTTGCCACCAAGTTCTGACATGATAGAGAAAGTTATTGATGAAACCTCAAAGCCGAAGTTGAAGCCCCTACACTGGGATAAAGTCAGGGCAAGCTCAGACAGGGAGATGGTATGGGACCACCTGGGATCGAGTTCCTTCAAGTAAGACATTTTCTTTCCATTTCTGTAAATCTCTTTTGACGATCAATTTACATGAATAGTTCAAAGAAGGAATATTTTCCGGTTTTTTGGGTTTCTTATAGATTGAACGAGGAGATGATTGAGACACTGTTTGTCGTGAACACACCTAGTTCAAACCCGAAGGGTATGACTCCTCGATCAGTTCTTCCATACCCGAATCAAGAAGATCGAGTCCTTGATCCCAAGAAGTCCCAGAACATTGCAATTCTTTTAAGGGCGCTCAATGTCACTATCGAGGAAGTCTGTGAAGCCCTTCTTGAAGGTACTAAAAGTTCAAAATTAAAATCCAATTTGTTCAAATCACATTAATATGATTCAAAAGTGGAGAGTTCTTGCGTATCTAACTCACATCCTATCCATTTTGAGAAAATATCATAATTGATGATATGCAGTTGTCTTAGCGAAGTGCTGAATTCTCTTGCTTTGCTAACAGGTAATGCAGAAATGCTCGGGAGTGAACTTCTTGAGTGTTTACAGAAGATGACTCCAACAAAAGAAGAAGAGCGTAAGCTGAAAGACTACAGGGACTGCTCGCCCGTCAAACTTGGGCCTGCTGAGAAATTCTTGAAGGCTGTGCTTGATGTGCCATTTGCATTTAAAAGAGTCGATGCAATGCTCTACATAGCTAATTTTGAGTCCGAGGTTGACTACCTGAAGAAATCTTTTGCAACCTTGGAGGTAAATCTCTCACTCCCTTGTTCCCTTATCTCTTGCCATCCATGTATGCTGTGGAAGACTTCATGCTTCTGTGGTGCTTTTCTTGCGTCAAGAATTTGAGGGAAATCACAGTTGAGGATCTGTTAATTGACCAGTAGGAGTGTAATGATAAATGTGTCATAACAGTCGGAAAGACAAATACGNTTAATTGACCAGTAGGAGTGTAATGATAAATGCGACATAACAGTTGGAAAGACAAATATGTAGTTGATCTTGAATCCGCTGCATGTATTCATTGTCGTTTTGTATGTTTCACCGGGGTAGTATTCCTTATATGTATTTTCTTCACAGGAGTTTGTTTGTCCTGTTAGCTGTTGTCCTCAATGCAATGTAAATAGGAAGTTGAAAAATTGTTTGTCTAAACTCGGATATCTAATGAAACAGGCTGCCTGTGAAGAGCTGCAAAACAATCGGATGTTCTTGAAGCTTCTAGAAGCAGTCCTCAAGACTGGAAACCGCATGAATGTGGGAACAAACCGGGGGGACGCCCGCGCATTTAAGCTTGACACTCTCCTCAAGCTCATGGACGTGAAGGGTGCTGATGGGAAGACAACTCTACTGCATTTTGTTGTGCAGGAAATCATAAGGTCTGAGGGAGCCAGACTTTCTGGGACTACCCAGCAGGCTCCTTCAAACCCAAATCTCTCCGAAGATGCTAAGTGTAGGAAGCTTGGCCTTCAAGTTGTCTCAGGCCTCAGCTCAGAGCTTGCTAACGTGAAGAAAGTAGCTGCCATGGACTCCGATGCGCTGAGTGGAGACGTGAACAAACTCTCTTTAGGAATTAGGAACATTGGAGGGATAGTGCGACTGATCGAGTCATCAATTGGATCAGACAGTTCTAGCGCCAAGTTCTCAGACTCGATGAACCGGTTCATCAAACTGGCCGAAGAGGAGATAATTAGAATCCAGGCCCAAGAGAGCATGGCGATGTCTCTCGTGAAAGAGATCACGGAGTACTTCCATGGAGACTCAGCCAAGGAAGAAGCCCACCCATTCAGAATCTTCATGGTCGTGAGGGACTTTCTTGCCGTCCTAGATCGGGTCTGCAAGGAAGTCGGTTCAATAAACGAGCGGACAATCGTGAGCTCAGCCCACAGGTTCCCAGTTCCCGTCAACCCATTGCTGCCAGTTCCCATCAACCCAACGCTCCCACAAATGCTTCCTCCATTCCAGGGGAAGAAAAGGTACGATTCCTCAGACGATGAGAGCTCGTCTCCATAAATGAATCGTTCCTGCAACTGCGGTGCATCGTACATTTGTTTGCCCACTGTCTGTCCTACCTGTGTAAAAAGGTCCAGTATGAGATGCACTGTTGAAAATGGATTTTGCTGTATAGATATATGTATGCGGAGAAGGTCTATGTAGAAAATAATGTGATGCATGTTGACTACTGTAGCTGTAAAAATAGCCTTCAAGCCAGACTAGGCTGGTGTGTCTTTTTCTTTCCAAGTAAATTCCATTTGAAGAACACGTTGCCTTAGTTGATGGGATTCTTGTCATCCCAGGCACACTCCCAGGAGTCAAAAGTTGCCAGGAGACGTAGATTATTATAGATCATGCCACTTAAAATTCGTATTTAAAATACTTTTACTTTTCAGTAACTTGACTTCCGATGGGTTTCCTCTCACCCTTGTCTCACGATGCTACTTCCCTATCGGTCACCGAGGAGTATTTAGCCTCTCGAGGTGGTCCTTGCTGATTCACACGACATTCCACCTGCCCGCCCGCCCCATGATACTCGGGGACTTAAAACTCATAGAGATTACTTTGTTACAAGTGGAATATTTTTCTTTTTGTCTTAAATGAGAGTAATAATTAATTATGAATTAGGTAATTTTCTTTTGTATTTGAGCTTATAGAATTGGTTTTCTAGACTTACTTNAATTAATTATGAATTAGATAATTTTCTTTTGTATTTGAGCTTATTATATTAACTGATCACGAATTGATTTTCTAGACTTACGTTGGCCAATATATAAGTATGTGAAATCTTATACCATATCGAATATGTTGTTAGTCTATAAATGATTGGATCCATTTTTATTTCAAAGATTAAACTGATAGATGATAATATTTAAATTTTTTATAAGTTTATATTTAAATTTTTTATAAGTTTACAATTATTTTTATTTGATACAATCTTATATCTCCATATACATAATGGCTCTCAGTGGTTGCATAGACTAGAACGGGGCAGAGTCACATTGACAGCTTTGACTTAATTTAATTCCATTTATCAAAGATAAATATTCTCTTTTCTTTTATTTTCAATTTTTTTTGATCAGGTGATGCTTGAATTAAAAATTTTCAATCATGTCTGGAAGATTGGATCCACCTGATCCATTAAACTATCCTGCATTCTGCATAACCTTATCCTTAATTAACTAATTTTTGGTAAAAATAAGAGTTGTGAGTTTAGATAAGTGAAGAATTTTATTGATGATAATCAAATTATGAAATTGCTATATGTTAGCTCGGGCATTGTAACACGAGCAACAACCTCATCATTTATCGGAGGCTTGTCCGGATGCTCGAGTTCAGACCACAGGACACATGGCTTGAGCTGCTGGAAGCCTCCAGCATACACCCGCAGAAAAAAAACTGCAGATGTGTTGTTCCGGGTCATTGATGCTGTCATCTGCCTCGCGGTTAGCCTTGATCGATGGACTTTACATGATACATCCTACCAAAAGGAAAAGAGGAGGGCTATAAGGTCTCAAAACATCGACATTGACCAACCTCGAGCCCTGCAAAAGGCATGAGCAGCTGAAACAGCCAACTCGAGGGCTCGGTCCACCGGAAACCACCCGAAGATCCGACTGTGCGTCATGTCCGTTCGTCTGCCGTGGTTGGTGAATCAAAGAATGCTGTCTCTATCGTGCAGAGTCCTTCCCTCGGCAGACAACGAAGCTCTCAAGCGTGTTCACCCCTCTACTCATCCTCAGTGCCCCTTCAAAGTTGCATCTCGACTGAATGAACGCTTGAGCCATACGACTGAACCATCCTCGGGTCGATGTCCATGCTGGTTGCGGTAACGGCCAAGAGCTGCCTCGTGCAAATTTGTCATCTACGAAATGGTAAATCAGATTTCAGGAGGTGAAGATAAAATAGATGGGCGACTACTCCGTGGAAAGCCCACCGCGACTGGATAACGACACCTAAGTGAAGGAATGGGCGGCTGAAATGATTTGTTCCTGAAATATGGGGTGTAACATGAGATATCCAAAAATATAGGGAGCAAATCGGAATTAACCGTTTCCGAGACCCCATACTGATCGCACGATACTTGCAGTGGCAGCTGCTGTTTGCTGACGTCACTCTCTTGTGCGCCTCTTCCTTTTCCCTCCACCTTCACCGAAGTTCCTCATCGCTCCTCCTCTGCTAAAAAAACCGTTGTGGCTAGGAAGAAACCCAGCCGGCTGGAGATGATGAGGATAGCTGAAATCTCCACGCCGGAGCTCCGGCGATCTCAAGCGGATAGTCTGCCGCCGGACTCCTGTCCCGTCCTCTCTCAGATCGAGTCTCTAATCAAGCAATGCGAAGAGGATGCCAGCTCGGGCCTCAAGCTGAGCCAACTCGCCTCGAGTCTCAGGCAGTTCCTCAGTCGGTTGAGTCAACTAGCTCCCTTCGCAAATTCGGTCAAGCTCCACATCTGGAAGTTCAGTTACCGCCTGTGGAATGCCTGCGTTGACCTCTCCAACACCTCCTCCATCCGCCCCTCCTCCTCTTCTCCTACAGCCGTTGCTGAGGACCAGGCAACACTCCGGCATGTCGCCGCTGACATGCTTTACTTAGCCGGAGAAGCTTCTGGCGTTGCCTCTCCGGAGTTCAAGACCGCCTTCTTCTACTACAGAACTGGCGTTATGTGGCAGAGTCTCCGGAAGTCTGATCAAGCGTTGAATTGCTTCGAGAAGGCCACTGACCTCCTATCGGAGGTTGATACCCGGACGGTTACTGATACAGGACAGAGGAAGCTGCTGTTGGATCTGAATATTGCGCGATCACAGACTGCTTGGGAGATTTCCGACCATATTCTCGCTGTAACTCTGTTGAGCCGGGCAAAATCGTTTCTGTTTGGATCGTCCGATCACTACAAAACCCTGGCGCATCAATACTTGATGTTTGGCAAGAGCGTTCTATCAATCAATAATGAGAATAAGAGCCAGAGCTTCAAGGAAGCGCTGAAGCTAATGAATGATGCATTGGATCTATGTGAGAAGGGATTCAGTACCGCAAGGATGCGGCAAGAGACACTTGATCTCACAGCTCTGAAATCGAAAACTCTTCGATTCACAGCAGCTGTCCATTTGCAGGTGGAGGAATATGAGAGCGTGATAAAGTGTGTAAAGGTACTTAGAGAAGCTGGAGGAGGAGACCAACACCCATGCCTTCCCGTGCTGGCAATGAAGGCATGGTTGGGGCTCGGAAGGTATGGAGAGGCGGAGAAAGAACTGAAGGGAATGGTTATTAATAATGGAATCCCTGAGGGCGTTTGGGTGTCGGCTGTGGAGACCTACTTCCAGGCGGCAGGGACCGCCGGGATGGAGACTACGAAGGGAGTTTTCCTGGGTTTGCTCGGGAGGTGCCACGTCAGTGCAGGAGCAGCGGTTAGGGTTATTCACAGGTTGGTCGATGGAGGAGGAGAAGGATCGAGGATAAGGGCAAAGGTGGTGGTGGAGCTGGTCTCGGACAAAAGAGTGGTGGCATTGTTTGCTGGGGATGGAGCTACCAAGGAGAGGATTGCAATGCATGCTATTCTTTGGAACTGGTACATGCAACAATCATTAACATCATTTCCAGTATCTTCCAAACATACTACTTCTGGATTTTGGTATAGGAAAAGATGCGGCTGTTCTAGTGGTGTCTGAAACCTGCTTCATTGTCTGCTAAGGTGTATTTATCCATGTTCAAGTAGCTGATTGGTTCAGGGCTGTTGTTTATTTGTGCTAAGAAGAAATTGGTGGAGACTTCAGAACAGTATACAGCAATTTAATCTTGGGATTCTTTGTTTTGTCTTCAATTGAACACACAATGTGCTTTTATTTATATTTGAACAGTTCCATAGTGAAGGCTGTTAGTTTATATGATTGTTCAAAATGGGAGTTTATATGGTAAGCGATCATCTTCTTTGATATACTCTTGAGATCAGAATTTATCTTGGTGCCATGGTGTCATTTGAATAATATATACTACTTGCATTGTTCAAAATGGGAGTTTATATGATAAAGTGATCCTCTTCTTTGATATACTCTTGAGATCAGAACTTATCTTGGTGCCATGGTTTCATTTGAATAATATATGCTACTCGCTTTACAGTGCTGCAGATCACTTCCGCTCTAAGGACTATGAGACAAGTGCTGAAGTGTTTGAGAAATCAATGCTTTATGTACCAAATAATATGGAAAACAGAGTTCTCCGAGCCAAGAGCTTCAGAGTTTTGTGCTTATGCTACCTGGGTCTCTCTCGACTAGATCGTGCTAATGAATATATTGATGAGGCTGAAAAGGTATTCTTTCAAATGGCAAGTAAATTCTACTTTCCTGGGTGTTTATTAACTGGTAGTCATTTCACTCTGCAGCTGGAACCAAATATCGCTTGTGCTTTTCTGAAGGTACTCCTCCTCGCTCACTGTCTTCCCCTGACTGAACTTCATGATAATGCTTGTTACGTTTGTTCGATTAATCTGATGGATTAATCAATATGATTTGGCTGCAACTTTCCATGTGCAACAATTCATGCAGTTCAAGATTCATTTGCAAAAGGAAGATCAGAATGGCGCATTGACCCAGATTCAAGCTATGAAGACCTGCCTTGATTTTACTCCAGACTTCCTCTTGCTGGCAGCTCATGAAGCTATTGCTTGCCGTGCTCTTCCTGTGGCTGTTGCCTCTTTATCCAATCTCCTGGACTTCTATGCCTCAGGAAAACCTATGCCAACTGCTGAAATTGTAGTCTTTCGTACTTTAGTCACAATCATGACCCATGACCCAGGCAATGAACCTGAAATCCTCAAATATATCAAGCAAGCTCGTTCTCGAGCATCTGAAATGGGACCTGATTGCTTCTTCGGAGAAGGTGATATTGCAAGAAGGGAAATGAAATGGTTTGCAGCGACTTCATGGAATTTTGGGATAAAATCTGGGAAGAATAAGGATTACACATCAAGTGCAGAATTCCTCAGAGTTGCATCCGAGTTTTATGGCCTTTTAGTTGATGGGCAAGTGGATGAAAACAATTTCATGATTTGCAAATCATTAGTCCTTACAATCTCTGCTATGTTAGCTTCAGAGAATCAGAAGAAGGCCGTTCTTCCTGACATCGACGTGAAGCAAGGAGTTGAACTACTGGGTAGAGCTGGAAAGGTGTGGATCTCTAGTGCTGTCCTCTGTTTAACAATATTACTTGAGTTATAAGAACTTTAAGCTAGTCCACTCTTGCAGATTTTGAAGTCTATCTCATCAAGAATGCAACTTGACGACGATCAAACTGCAACTGTGGAGCCCGAATTCCACATGCTATACACCTTGAACGGCTATGAATTATATGGGAGGATGAATAATAAAAAATCTCAACAAGTCATAGTAGAGAATTTTGCGAGCTCAAAAGCTTGTACTCCGGCAAACCTCCTTCAAGTTGGTCTGACTGCATGTCAGGGGCCTCAGCCCAACAATGAGGTAGCTTTCTTTGCCCTGAACCAGTCTCTCTCCGAGCTCCTATCTTCACTGTCACCGGACTACAAAACTGTAGCGCTCATCATGCGCAAGCTAATTACACTTACCAGCGCTCACAAGGGCGATACAGATGATGATGCAGTATATAACCTTTACAAGCAAGCATACAGAGTAATGGTAGGCCTCAAAGGAGGTGAGTTCCCAGTTGAAGAGGGCAAGTGGCTTGCAACAACTGCATGGAATCGTGCAGCAATCCCGATCCGCTTAGGGCATTTTGACTCCGCAAACAAGTGGATGCAGGTCGGGTTAGAACTTGCAGGGCTTGTCCCTGGAATGGACACATACAGAGCTTGCATGGAGGACTTTGTCACCAGCCTTGACAAGAAAGTTGGTGTGCATAAGCGCGGAGAGAATCAGCCTCAGATTACAGCAGCATAATCTGTGCCTCCTCTTTCCTATACAGAATCAGGGATAGGTCTTTGTTTTGCGCAAGTAGCTGTACACGTGCATGTAGATAGAACCAATCAAAATTATCAGGTCGATGAAACTTATCACGAATGAAAGTCAGCTACTGCATATCCAAGAATAATTAGTCAACATCTCCTTGTCTATCAGGCCGATGATCATCATCACTGGGTTTCGAGACGAGAAAGAATAATAGCTGCAAAACATATTCACTAGATCAAAAGTACCCGCCTTAGAGAGTTTACGCCAGATCGTATTTTGGATCTTACGGGTCTCTCTACCAGTGTAGTTGGGATGACGTCTACTGTGAAATTCATCTTAAGCTATTGGAGGAATACCATGTGATTCCTCAGTTCCTGAAATTTCCATTTGTCATTGTTGTCGATTTCACCACAGAAGAAGCTGAGGACCAAACACGGGTATGACAGTGGAGGTGACCAGTCAGCAGGATTTTGCACATTTGGGATGAAGGGATGAGGCCGCAAGCACTTCTCCTCCAATCACAGCCCTTCTTTGCCTCCACCTCATTAGTTCCTTTCCGTCTTCCACAAAATTTTCAGGAACAGATATTCCTACCTGGGTCAGGAAATCTCTGCAATCTCTATTACATTTATACAGTCAATATTATTATTATTTTTTGTAGATCTTTTGAATTTTCTTATTGATCTCAAGAAAACGTGCAGCAAAAATGGCAGCTTCAGCATTTCCAATGACCAGTCAACTGAAGAGCAGCTTTGCTTCTTCATCGTCTTCTTTGACGGTACTGATCGCTCCAAAGGGCATATCGGGATCCCCTCTCCAAAAATTACCCAGCAGGAGAGTAGCTCGGTTCGCTGTCAAAGCTATTCAGGCAGATAAGGTAAGCTGGTCATTCCATTTATCTTCGTTTTTTTCTTTTTATGTTATAGTCGTGAAACTTAAGTGCTTTCGTGTGATTCCGAGCTGCTGGAATCCACCCAACTACTGAAAGCCCCCGGGCTTCTGCTTTCCTTTGGGAATACCATTGAGGATTCCATGGAAAAATGACTTCGAGATGAACTTAGCTGAATGTTTACATCGAGGCCATGTCCGGTATGGATTCTGAGATCGCTATCAAACAACTCTGCCGTAAGTAATACAGCTTTATGTNAACTTAGCTGAATGTTTACATCGAGGCCATGTTCGGTACGGATTCTGAGATCGCTATCAAATACCTCCGCCGTAAGCAATACAGCTTTATCTGGTGAATCGGCTCCAGTCCTAAAGGGAGCGCAGCGTGATATAATTTCTCGATCCAAGAATATCATTCGCCTTGGGCAGCAACTTGGTAAGTTTCTTGCTTGATATTATTATCTTTTGCGGCCAACCTTCCAAGTCATGTCCAACCCATCAATGGAGACCCCTTCATTGGGAGCCTGGAGACCCCAGTCACCTCGAGCCCGCTGCTCTGGGGAGTCGAGGTGGGCCGGGCCCACGGGTTCCTCCTCGTAGGCCCGTTTGTGAAGGCCGGCCCACTGAGGAACACCGAGATTGCAGGAGCGGCCGGGTCCCTGGCTGCACGAGGGCGTGTGGTGATTGATCTTAAGCATCTGCTTGACGATGTACGGCATCGCCTCATTCAAGGAAGGGGAGCCATCGACCGCCCCTTTGCTGACCCTGATGGGGAGGAAGAAGGAGCCCGACCAGCTGCAGACGGCCGATGGATGGGCCAAGTTCACCGGGGGGGTTCTTCTTTGGTGGGATCTCTGGTGTTATTTGGGCCTACTTCCTTCCTTCTCTACGTCGTCCTCAACCTCCCTTACTCGGTAAAGTAGAAAACGCTGTATTGTCGTCTCCGAGCCTGCCGATTAAGTTCAAGTAGAGCTCTCTGTACCACGTTCTCCCCCTTGTGATTCGTACATGTGCACATCCCATGATTGGACAAAATCAAATCCGATACAATGTCGTCTCACCCGTATAGTATATTTTTTCCGTCTTCACTGGGGCAAAGGGGGAGGAGGGCAGGCAATGCTACATGCCGTCGCCTCAGTCTGTCACTACCGGTAACAAAGAGTAGCCATAGGAGATATTTCGGCACGAATATACCCAACAAAGACAAATTTTCACGATTATAACATGTGGAAAATATATGGAATCATTTGAATTAAGTGAGGTGGAAATTGAAATCCATTGGTTCGTGCGGCCCACGCGCAGCAATCCTGGATTCGGTATCGGTAGTACAGTCCAGGTGGGGGATGTGGAGCCCTAAAATTAACCCTGTCGGGTACTTGCGCCCCCTTGGTCGTAAGACGCTGTTGTCCAGTTGGCACCACCGATGCCGTCGGTTCCGTGCGAGATGGTGGGCCCCAGCTGCAAGAAAAAGAGGTTGATCTGAAAACGGTACCACCCGCTCACCCATCCCCTAAATGAGCCCGATCTTACAAATGAGGAATAATTACGCCGGTGTTAAAAGAATAATTAATAGGATAATCTGACTATAATAATTCCAATGGACGCTCCTCCACCCCCTTCCTTATCTCATCAATCTCGAAGGCCTTCCTCCCCTTTCCTGTATTTTCTAGACCCCAACAAACAAACATGACGTATTTTCCGGGAGCTTGTGGGATGGAAGGTCCGCGCCGAGCTTTTGGGCTCCGTTGCTCTTGTTTTGGATCCAATAAGTTCGTTTCTTGTTTTCCATCTCAGGACTGATTATTTTCTATGGCCCTTTCGTGTCCTTCGTAGTAATTTTCCGGTTCTTTTGTTGTCTGTAACAAGTTCTCGGGATTTCTCCTTCCTTTTATGGTGATTCGTTGAGGGTGCGGTGCTCTTTTGGATTTCTACCCCATTCTTTCACCCCTCCACGGGTCTGATTGACTTCTCAAGTTCTGATTTTTCATGTGATTTCATGTAAGGCGGACTTAGCTTTTGGCTATTCAGCTCGAAGGGTTCCTCGTGAATTTGTTTGACTTGATTTATGCAAAAATATTGAGCTGCTAATAGGTTGATTGAAAGTTGAAACCTAGGATCTTGTTAGGGTTTTCGCTGAATTGGACACGTTTTCTTTTCCCGGAAATCCTTTTTGCAGAAGTTCTCGAAAGCTCTTTCTCCCTGAGGCTTCTCGTGNCGAAGGGTTCCTCGTGAATTTGTTTGACTTGATTTATGCAAAAATATTGAGCTGCTAATAGGTTGATTGAAAGTTGAAACCTAGGATCTTGTTAGGGTTTTCGCTGAATTGGACACGTTTTCTTTTCCCGGAAATCCTTTTTGCAGAAGTTCTCGAAAGCTCTTTCTCCCTGAGGCTTCTCGTGTTTTGTCTCTTGATTTTCGTGCTTATCTGAATGCGGTTNCTTATCTCTTGATTTTCGTGCTTATCTGAATGCGGTTTTCTCCTATCAGCTTTCACGTCAGAAGAGAGATGAAAGGTTGCATTTTCATTTCCCATTGGTCTTCATGGGGGTTTAACTCAGTAATACAAACTCACGGTTTCTCATCGTCCGCAGTATAATTTACAGTATGTTTTTCTTCACTTACGATGTTTGCATTTCCATATGTAAGATGCTGTCTTTCCTAAGCTTCTCTTCAATTTGGTCGGAGGTCTTGACTGATTTACAGGTTATCCTTTAGTATGGTTGTCGTTGGTCCGTCTTTTGCTTTTGTCTTAACAGTTCGTGGGACAGATGTAATTGTTCTCCCTTTTATAGCGTGATTTTGATTGGTAGACAGTTGTGCCGTGCTGATTAATTACTTGGATTACGTTTTCTGCTATGATGCAGGATTGAATTGCGTGTGGATTGATTATGGTCTCTTAAGTTGTGTTTTTCTCCAAAGAAATTCGTTGTTGCAAAGCTCCTTTGTACTGATTTCTTCCCTTTGGTCCATCACTGTATGATATAAAATCAATCATCGCTGTGATAGAATGGAAGCTTTTATTGCCTATGAGAGTGTTAGTATACATGCTTGCAAGTCTGAATGGACTTTCCATCCGGTCAACTGTATAGTGGGATATTGAGATTTCTTAATCTTGGTATGACAGCTTTACTTGATTGAATGGATTCCGAAAATGCTGTGTTAAATGTCCTTTCTGATTAAGTTACTTGTAGGTGCATGCAGATTATTTATAAAGCTTTGGAATATCGTGATCTGACAACGAGAGAGAGCACGTTAGTCGGCATCCATGTTGAATACATGGCTGTGTACAAGCGTGCTCTCTATCGTTGTCATACGATGTGCTTTCCAGGGCTGGATATGTTAGCTCCCCCTTACCATTTCATGTCATCAGATGATCGTTTTCACAATTAACAGTCGTTGAGATCCAATTCCACTGCTTTGAGGATTCTCTTCCGGATGATTTAAAGAGTTTGATCTGAGTAAGTTTTGAGCTATTTCCTTTAAATTTTCCACTTCCTGCTCCAAATCTTCCATGTACAAGTATTTAGGGATGTGAGAAATTGTGAGAAATGCACAAAGGCCAAAGATTCAGCATTCTTGTTGTTTCTTCATGCTCAGCAATGCGGAAGAGCAAATGAGATTCTTGATCTGCGCATCAAGATTTCATCTTTAGGTTGCAGGACAATTTTAGAAGTAAGTTGGAGTGGTCACAAGTTTTGCCCTAATTTATCTTGCTGTTACAATTCAATATGGATACATAATTGTGATGTATAGCGGATTTTTTTTTAATTGTGATTTTGAATCAAAGATAAGTTGTTCAGCTGTTTGAGTAACGATTGATCATATAGGTTTCTGTTCAAGATGACTTTAGGGGGTGATGGGTCGGGTGTAAATTTCGGTGTTTGATTGCAGAGTTTATTTTATGGGAGATTAGATGACTTTAAACTCACTGTGGTTGGTTACTCCATGTGGAATTCCTTCATGTTGACCGACTCTATGATCATTTTACATGTACTTACCAAACTCTATAATTAACTTATATTTTTTGCAATTGAATTACGAAATGTAGCATTATCACATTTCAACATGTAACATAAGAAAATTGTTTTTTGGTCAAAATTTTCATTTGTAATCTTAGTATTCCTTATAACGTAATGATACTGAAGCAGGTAATCTCTTGAGGTAATTCAGTTATCTGGTGGATAGATATTTAGATACTAGCATGTGCCAAAAGTTCAGAAACTTTCAGGATCCATATGGTTTATGGCTTCATAATTTGTTGTATTGTGTTTGACCATTTGGTGGTAAATCGAATTTCAGTTAATCAGTGATGTTTATTTATTAATGACTGAGCTGATTCTGTGACTGGAATGGAATTTGATTGAAAAGATGTCATCCAAGAATTTTGCCTTAAGCATACGAGGTGGGTAGGGTACGCTTGAGTCATTCAATGACCGGGATTGTGCCTTGATGGTAGAACTCTAGCTCGTCAGCTTGGATGAAGACAAGCAAGGTTTCTTAAATGAAAGAGGGGATATATAGCTGCCACGAGAAGCCTCACCCAGTGGACTGGAAGACTGTACTCCTATGATTCCTTCTGGTGAAGGTGAAGAAGTCTGGGAAGTAAGTTGCCATGAGATTCGTCAAAAAAGATGATGACCATCCTTGGCTACCACTGCAAATGTACTCGAACAATGGTGAGTTAAATTCCCATCCACCTGGAATTGATGTGTAAGTACGTAGACCCCTCCTGACAGAATCCACTTCTGCTGTTCTTATGCAGTATTATTCTATGTTGGAAATGTGCCAGGGGTAGCAAGGATGAGAGGGCTGAAAGACCTCAGGCTGGATATATGCAGCACCATGACGGACAGTTGCTTAGCTTCCCGAATAATGTAGAGCAGCAAAATGGCAACTGTCTTTGGAAGTTGGAGCTGTAACTGAGAATATCAGGAAAACTTGAATCGAAGTGCCAAGGCACTCCTGCCACTGGTAGCTGTTACAAATGCAATCGATATGCTGTAGCAGCATAAAACGTGCATATACTTAGAACTTCCAATCAGAGAGATGATCTGTAACAGTTGATCCTCGAAGTTTTGTTTCCTGAGTTCCTTCCTACCCTTTCAAAGATTTGCGGCTACCTCGAGATTTGCTTGGCTTCAACTCTTCTTGGAAGAGTCTTTGACAAGATCACTGTTGGATTCATAAATTCATAAATAGCTTTGAGCAGCAAGTTCATGGTTATCGCTGAGGACCTGAGGAAGCTTGAATCGGAAGCTCCATATGCTGCAATTAACATTTTCAACCGTGCAATTGGTCTGCGTACTAAATTCGACGAAAACCTAGAAGAGAGGATGTATAATAATAGATAGCAAAGTGACCCTGAGCAGTTTCAACTAGTATGGGAAACCGTCAAGGGGTGAGAGGAGACACAGAGCCCTCTTTCTCATGGGCAAAACAAAAGCTGCAGATGCATTTTCTTGTGAAAGGGGCCCCGAACTCACTCTCGATTCTTCCTTGTTATCATCGCCGTGGTCTGCATCGTCGTCGTTGTCGTCGTCGTCATTCATGGCACCCCAACGTCTCGAGGTATGGAGTATAAACCCTATCAACAATTTACCACATGATCCATCATAATGGTCAGCTTGAGCCTAGAGCAGCAAACCTCCACCTTTCATCATCTGCTGAACTCCTTGAAGTTCACCATCTCATCCCCGTCGACATCCACCTTTTTTATCATCTTCTTGTAGTCCTCGACGGTCCTCCCTTGCTTCAGCCCGAGGGAGGCAAGGACCGACCGCAGCTCCTCCACGGTGATGAAGCCGTCACCATTCTGATCAAACACGTTGAAAGCCTCCCTCTCATGTCCTCCTCCTCATCCCGTTCATCCATTATCGACCGGTAGAGCTCTCCAAACTCGTCGATATCCACACACCCATATCCCCATTCGCGTCGATCTTCTCCATCATCTGCGCTATGTCCTTGTCAGGGATATGGATCCCCAGGTCCGGCAACGAGTCGCTCGGTTCCTTCCTCGTGATCCGCCCGTCCCCATTCCTGTCAAACATCTGGAACACTCGCCGCAACTCGGCCGGATCCATTTCCACCGATACGGGTACCTTTCTTTCTATCCTTTTTTCCCCTTGGAGGAAATTAATGGGATGAAATGAATGATCTTTCGGGCCGGTATAGGGGAGGTAGAGGCCTATAGAGGGCAGAGATTCTTCTTCTTCTTCCTCCTCCTTGTTCCCCTTGTGCTCTTTGAAATGGTATGAAAGAGAGCAATGGGGAATTGGATGGTAGGAAAGGAGGATTTTCAGTTCATAGTTGAGGAGCGGGAAGCCGATGATAGCTCATCAAATACGGTCAGTTTAACGGCAAGAGAAAGCCCAAGATGAAGTTGTTGGTAGTTCTTTCCTTTTTTTCCTTCCTGCTTAAATATGGTTGGGATAGGGATATCGTTTCGTTATCCCATCCAACTGTCTACGCTCGGGACAAAGGTTCTCCAGTGTCCGTATACCAGACGGCAACTTAGAGCTTGGCCCTCTTTACCCGATGTCAGACTGTTCTAGGAACAACCGGTATATCGGTCAATTTTGTAACCTAACCACAATTATTGCTCGATCGATAGGGCTGGAGCTACGAATTTTCGCCTGATGCAGTTGACGTAAATCCTGGCTATTCCATCACCGGTTGTTCTCTGCAGTTAGAGTTACTGCCTTCCACGTTATTCAACCATTCCCGACAAGCCTCAAAATTTGTCATGTCGATAAAAAGGATTGCAGGTAAATGACAAGTCGGCACCTAAATTCTAACCAGGACTATTTATACACTTTTTAGTTCAACAGGACGAATTTGATGTTTGGGGACGCATCACGTTCTATACTTGACTCCTGATGGAAGAGTTTCAAGATCAAGACTCGCTTCCAAAAAAATGCAAAATCAGAACAAGATCAAGACATAAATTAACAATTGCACGAGATGAGGCCCTGGGGGTCCTGCTCCGTATAGTCACCCAACCATTACAGAAACCACAACCCACGATGAATCAACGGAGTGTATCCAGACCGAACAAGAAATCAAATTCACCAGTAAACATCCCATTTAATGCCCCATCAATGATGTAATATCATAAACTCGGAATTTACATTGGTTGGCAATAGGCTAGTGCAATATTTTAGGTCACCATGATTGAATTCCCCAAGGGCATAGAAGAAGAATTACAACAATAAAAGGGTTAATTTGTATTAGAAAACCATTAGCTAATCATATTATAAGCAGAGTCTTATGAACTGCTTCTGAAGCCGGAGTGAAAGAGCTTCCAGCAAGTAATCCGAGTAAATCAGACAGTTCAAGGAATAATTAGTTCCATGCAATGAACTTTTACCTCTCTGTCTGGAAACTGCTCTGTGAGAAATCAATAGATGCACAATTCCCCTCTATCTTGGACAGAGAGACTTGGTGGAGGGGTGGGGGTGGAGGATTCACAATTAAGATCCCTTTCCGAATGGAGGATTTCAAGAGATTGCAACTCTCTCTCTGACCCCTCTCCCCTTAAGCCTCTCCATCCAACAAAGCCTTACACAACTGATATTCAGTAATATGAACATGATACTTTAACATTACACATTGTGCAATAATATCTAAGTTTTGGAACCTCTGTGACCCCAAAGAGCTGCATCCTAGACAAAGGGGGTTTGATACTATTTGAATTTGTCAGTGAAGATCATGGCTTTTAAAAGGGGTTACAGGATCCCAGCTCTACAAGTCCTTGAGCCAAACTTCACATTCTCAGACTCGAATAAATTCCATTTCCAGCAATAATCTCAGCGAAATGAAAGCGCAACAAGAGCGTTCAATCATCAATTGCATGAACCTTGACCGAAAGAGGGTATTGTTGAATAAAGCTAAAATTTTGACGAAGAGCATTACTAAGATCCAACAACAAGCTTCAGCCAACACCGCTATCATAATCCGGAAGGAACAGGAAATGCAACACATTGCCAATCTGGGCAAGAAAAACGTGCGATTTATTTCTGCTGAAATGCATGTAGTCTCGAGATTACACCCGATCTCATCTCGAGGGAGGAACCCTAGTTACGGGATATCCCAGGGCTTGGGTTCAGGGACAGCGACGACCATACCTTGGAGCTCGGGGGCGAGGACGACCTGGCATCCGAGCCGGGAGTGCTTGTTCAGAACCCTAGCCCTGGAATTGCGCTTCAGGACGTATTCCTCGTCGTAGGACCTTGGTGGGAGCCTGTCGAGCCATTCCTGGGCGATACTGACCTCGCACTCAGCAGAGCAGGCGTCGATCTCCTCAAGGCGGTGAGATTCGGGGTCGATGAGGCCACAGTTGGTCAGGGCCTTGAGGAGAGTCTGCCCGGAGAGTCCGACTACCTCCCGCTTCTTGCCATCGGGGTCGATCGCGAAGAGCTTGACGATGCGATCCGAGACCTTCTTGGAGCCGCCGCTGGGGGTGGCAGAGGAGAGAGTGGCGGAGGAGCGGAGGAGAAAGGCCCGCGCAGGGGACCGGCCGAGCTGCAACGAGAGCCTATGTAGGGTTGCAATGGCCATTGCGACTGTGAGAACTCAGAAGAGCGCAAAGACACCGATGTTGGCCGTTGATCAGTTCGTGTGCGAGCTGAAGGCTGAAGGTCGGTTAGCGACGTCGTTTCGTACTCGTACTACCACTAATGTTTTCTACTTGTATGTAAATCCAATAGGTCCAATTTTCGGGTGGGTCCGGTCCATAGAGGTAAAGTTGTCTCAGTAATGAATTTTTTACCGTCCAAAGAGGCGCTTGCTTATTGAGTTTTCTCAACAGATGGGACAGTTTTGCTGCTTAACTTTCCCTCAAGCCCTTCCAGAGTCAAGCTCCTCTTTGAAGACTACTGCTGTGCTGCAGATTGGCTTGAAATCTGGACCCTTTACAGGGATGACAGCTCAGCTTGATCTGAAAAAGAGCTGCGAGCATGGCGGTTGGAGATCCGCAACATTTGCCGCCAGGACAACAAGATCGAGCCATGGCAGTAAGAGACCACAACTCTCTCTGACCTAATAAGACCACCCCCATCCCTTCAGGCTCCACTAGCCTGTCCCGGTATGGATATGCCAGTTTCACCCCGAACTGCTCAGAACTCTGCCGAGATGATTCATTCCAGACTCGGGGACTTCTGAGTTTGCTATGTTCCTCGAGATGACCTTAATCTTTTGTTGCTGAGAAGAGCTGATATGACCTTAATCATAGATCTGACACTAAGTCCAGTCGCAGCATACAGCAAATGAAAGGTACTCGGGGGAAAGATCATAGCCAGAGCGCGCTGATAATGAAAAGATTCTACCTAAGTTGGAAAATTTAAACCGAAATCTAAGGAACAAGGATCTTGGAAAGGAACAAGGATCTGAATCACAAGNCAGATGAACTCAAGAATCTTGGAAAGGAACAAGGATCTGAATCACAAGGACAGTTAGGGGCTGGCCAAAGTTCCATATAAAATTCTCCTCCTGGATACGGCAGATGTGAGCTCCAGATTTTTAATCTTACAGGCATCTTCATGTTACTGGATTGAGCATTGTCACAATCATAAAAAGGTCTTGCCGAACAATAAAATCAAAATACTGTCGACTCATTTCAGAGTAAGCACCAAAAGAACCTTTACTTATACCTCAGAAGACAGATCTTTCTGGTGCCTCTGCCTCTAGTAACTCAGAACCTGGATGCACAGTGAAACGTCCTTGATATCCTTTATTCTCTCAGCAGTTGTCAGCAAAAACGACCTTTGACAGCAAAAGGAGAAGCATCAACCTGTAAAGGGTTCCCAAGTACCATATCCACAACCATCTCAGCAGTCCCCAGGGCCTGCATATTGAACTAAAATGATTGATGGTCCTGTACGATAAATTTGTCCTATAGTACAGTCAATCATGATTTTATGCTCATAAATAACATGAAATAATCATCTGAGTCATCCTGGATTAATATAGAGGTCATCTTCAAATACAGTCGAGCATGCGCACGCACACACATAGAGGGAAGTACCAGTGAGAGTCCACTTCCTTCATGCCCAGCTGCCACAAACACATTTGAACCAGGCACTGGTCCAATTGCAGGTCTCCCATCAGGCACTGGGATCATTACAAGTAACATTATGAGCTGTAATACCAATTTAATGTACTATTGAAATCCTAATATAAATAAATCATAATCATGAAATGCTGCCAACGGCTTACTGTAAGGGCGCAACCCGACTCTCACTTTTCTGCTCTTTCTAAGTTCAGATAGACTTGTTTGTCTTAACTTTGGAAAGAAATCTGCAGCTCGCTTCCATATACAATCAATGATCATCTCGTTAACTTCAGTGTTGTACCCAACAAATTGACGGCTGCTCCCTGTAGAGGGCATCTGATTAATGAAATACGAGATGCGTGCTTTCTACCTATCCCAACAATTTGAAAACCTTCCATGAATGGACAGGTACAGAAGATGAGCACAACTATTTTTAATTTTACCGAGGACTAGATTTCCCATCGAGTCCATGGTGGCAGTCATAGAAACAGATAGTTCTTGGTCATCTGTAAAAGCTGAAGTGGGATCTGATAACAAATTTTGATGATTCATATAACCAAATTCCATTAGTCCGTGGTTCAATCGAACCAAATCAAAGTTCTCCAGCACAAGCAGGTGGCCCTGTCATATAGCATAGGATTGAAAGTTATCCCCACATAAGTGACCAAAGCTAAATCTTATCCAAAAAAAAGGTCCAGTGACTTATGTAGTCAAACCAAACAAGTGCAATGAAGTAAAATGGAAACGTAAACTAGCTCTAATTCTCAACAATTCATTGAAATTGGTGCTTACCTTAAAAGGTTCTTAAAATTACAGTAAAAGAAACTTTTAGATTATTGATAAGAAGTTGGTCTTGATATTACAATCCTAACCTTCCGTGGCTTTACAGGGATGTCCACTGAAATGTCTGATTCGCGAAACAGGTTATGCATCAGAGAGCCACTCCAGCAACCTGCTGCAATAACAATAGCCTTCTTACAATACAATGTACACATCGAAGTTCGTACAGCTTCCACTTCACCTTTGTCACCGGTTCTACAAATTTCATAAATTTAAGTGAAACCTTCAAGCTCCTGTATTAGTCTTGAATATCATGATCTCAGTCTCCAGATCTTACAAATTTATAGAGAGAGAAGTCATGGATTACCTCAAAAGTGACATTACTGGATCATGATAAAACTCTCCATACCTGCCTTGGGAAATGAATTCTCTGTTAACCTGCACTTCAACATCGTTTAGCATATAAGAGAACTAGGGACAATAAGTATTTGCTCATTACCAACTTTATATAAAATACGCTGACAAACCTTTTCAATGTAAGCAACAGCCAGCTGAGCATCTAATTGGGAGTCTCCGGGAAGAAAAGCAGCCCCACTTTCTTCTTGAACAACAAGTGCAGGTTCCTCTTGTTGCAGTTCCCTGCTAGACAAGAATTCTGCTCTCACCCCCACTTCAGTCAATTGCTCCACTCTCTCGTGTAACTTGATTGTATCCTCACTGGTTGCACCAACCACCAAACTTCCTGTAAGTGTCATTAACAAAATTCCTTGCTTTATTCAGTGGAGTCACAAAGAAAATTATTTTAAGAGGAACCCAAGAACGAAGGGATTAAAAAAAAACTATTTGGGTTCTGAGAATCTAAGAAAAATGTATGAACAAGTCTTGCCTGTATTCATCCAACCCAATATGTCTAGGGGGTTCAATCCTTGATCATTTATACTGTTTGCCAAAGTTTGCCAAAGTTTCTGACTTCGGACTGCAAGTTCCCACATATCTGATCCTGGGGTTTTGTGAGCCATCCATATATAGCCCTGGCCTATATTGGATCAAAATATCAAACAGAAGGTAGACATATCCTACAGCCAGCCAGATTTCAGAAAACAAGATGCCACAAAATACGGTGTTCTGATTTCTCAAGTCATAAGACAATTATTTAGCATCAACATTTTAAGCTTACACGAAGAAGACAAGGCAATACAACAGACTTTTACAAAAAGATTCCAATCGTTGTGTTATACCCTATATGGTTTCTAGGCACAAAGTAGATCTAAATATCCGCAGTCGACAGTCCCTGCATTCTACAATAGCCCCAAGAGTAGATCCGTAGCAGGAGGTAAGTTCGGCTGCTTACTCTGCTAATACCGATTAATAGAGTCAAACACTTTCTGACCAACTAAGCACAGTGATAGCCTCAAGGGCCGACAAAACCAAAGCTGGCGAAGATTTTACCAGCACCGGTGGCCCCAGAACAGGGGACAGCCCTGTCGACCACCGCGACAGACAAGTCCGAGTCGAGCAGGAACTGCCGGGCAACGCTCAGACCGATGATGCCAGCCCCGACAATCACGACGTCGAACGTTTGATGAGAAGCCGAGACAGTTTTCAGCCGGTTCGACGGTACGGGTTCTGGTCCAGACACTCCGGGCTTCTCTGCCGATAACGAGCCCGGGATTCTGCACCCGAAGAGGCGCGATCTCAGCGCCAAACTGACCGGGCGAGCAGACGGAGAGTGAGCAGTGCAGTTTGCGGGTATGGAATTGGCGATCAGAGAGTAGAGCGAGGTTGCCGCCATTGCAGCTGATGCTCCGCTGCGTATCTCAGCTCAGCTCAGTTCTGCCATGCCGTAGAGAGCGGAGAACGGAGCGCTTAAGAGTTTAACTGCTCAAACCTGTACAACGGGTTCACGAAATGCCCAGGGCGCATATGTTGGACCTACAACATGGGCTTTCATATACCCGGCTCACACAGCGTTAGTGAATAGGTTTCTGTCGTCGGACGGGAGCACGTGTAGACCGCCGACCGTCGGTAATCCGTCACGTGTCACAAGATGTAACGAAAGATTCTTTTTTAGTCAATGAAAGTTGATTAAAGACTCGACCTTAGTCATTGAGGTATTACGGTTAGACCGGGCAAATATCGGGCCGGGCCGAGCTCCCGGCACGAAAGTTAATGTTGTGGAAAATTTACCCTTCATTAAAATGATCAGACTTGGTAGTATAGACCCAAAAAACTCATGCAGCAGTGAATTGACAGAGGCGGTATGCTACATTGTGGATCGAACACTTGTTAGGCCAACTCAATGTATATCGACCATCGAGGCCGCCTTAGTCCCCAGTTGAAATACAGACTGAACATAGGCGAGGTTTTTCCCTGCTAGAAGTTACTATTGATGGGGGCCTGGGCTCCAAGGTGAAAAGTTTCATGGAACAAAAACTGGGAAAGGAGGGCCCTGACGATACCTCTCCAAAGAGCAAATAGTTAAGCTCGCGAGGGTTGTCTGCAATCCCATGAAATCCAAGCAGTAGACATATGGTCTGGTCGACAAGCCAATCATCGAAAAGGGGAAAGCTTATTCAGGTTAAAGTACTCAAAACTCCCCTCTTCAGTTTAGTATAAGTAGAAACATGTGTAAGAACATGTCTGGAGTTCATCCCCGTGTAAAAACAGGAAGTCAATAATTGAGAAGAGCCCATTTCCACATCTCAGAAGAAAGATGTTAGTCACTAGTCAAAACAGGCCCACGATATCTTCCCTAAGGAGCTTGCTAGTTTTCATGGAAGAAGAGATGACCAATTAGGTATATGCATAAGATAATGAATGAGATTACCTGTTTTAACAAGCGAAAGATGAACAAAGGGAAAACAAGGCAATCAAACTTCAAAAATTTACAGTTGGAGGGTCCTATATAATCTGGTCATATCTACCAATCTGCACACACAATCAAATCATTATTAGATTCTATCTTCTCTAGACAAAACGATAAATATTCACCGCATCTGTAGGATTACAAGTTATATGAGAGAAGGAAGGTTAACCTGATGTAACTGCCTACTACATCGAGGGCAATCCCCACACTTTCACATGCCAAGATTTGATGGTGGCACATGCATTGATAACAGGGGGCAATGCTTTTCTTTCCTCTTCCAGCATAGATCACTCTTATTTCAGCTCATACATTGATCTCCAGCTATTCCCCCAGATTATTAAAGCTTTGTTGACTTATGGATAGTACAAGTGCTGACATGACTAAGGTAATCAATAAAATGTTACTTCCAATATAGATGGACGGTGAGCCCGAAAAATTTACTCTCTGAGCTTGGTCACTGCACAAAATAAAATATTGGGTAATTTTTCATATATCATTAGAAAGTAGTGCACAAAAGAGTAGAAGTATGGGGACTAGAAAGAGTATTTTTTGGGTTCAGTATCTTACTTTTGTAAAGCTGATAGTGCCCCGCAGTATATGGCATTGTCAGGCAAGGTAACCTCATCTGAGTCTTTTTCAGGATTAACAACGCTCAGGTACAGTTCTTGTCCCAGGTACCATGAGTCCAGATTCTCTGCCCGAAGGTTCCAAATTCCGCTATTGTCGAGCGAAACTAAAATAGCCGTCCAAGCTCCAGGAAAAACCTGTGGTTATGTCAAACTCAAAAGGACAAGTGATATGAATGCAATTATATTTTTGTTCCACCTATATTAAGATCAAATGAACACAATTCTCTTTCTGGTGTACATGTTATTCTTTAGCGTTTGCTTCAATGACAGTTCATCTCCAAATTATATTCCAAGAAAACATATCATGTACTAACTCCATAGTTTCAGAAAATAGAACCAGTGGCCATTCATTCAGGACCAGAAAGCCAGGGAGTGGCTGTCTAGTCTTGAAATTACCTGATTGATAGATTAACCCATTGAACCTTTTCTTGCTTCAAACCTCTCACCCATAAATTTATATTTTTGTTACCTGCTATTGTATTACTCTAACTTTAATCCATTCAAGATCTTTTAAAGAAGAAATATTATGTTAAAAACCAGAATAGCATTTCGGTTATGTCCATCTCAAACAAAGGCATACCTGTACAGTGGATCTAGCTACTCCGTCCCATTTGTTATATGTTCCTCTACTGTTTTCTGTCCAAAGTCCAAAATCCATCCTGTCACAGCAAATAACAAATTGTCAAGTTTAATAATTGCATCCCAAACTTCCATTAGCCACAAAGTGAGTGACACGATAGAGCCAGCTTACCCCACAACAAAAAAGGCATAGCCATCCAAATGGTAGCTCTTAGTGATCGTATCATTGTTCTGGAAGATGATCTCCATGAACCCTTTGAAGGTCCCATTGATTAGAGAAGTATCGAGCTTGGGCGGTCGATTCATCATCTTGTTTGGGAAATCAAGCTTATAAATTCCTGTAAGGCTGAACTGCTGGGCAAGCTTTAAAGGGGTTGAGGGTGAGAAGTAGGAAATGCCATTAAGAGTACTCCGCCACTTGCCATCAATAAGCTCAGGAGGTCCACTTAGAATCAGATACACATCTGTGACTGTGATTTCTCCATATTTGAAAGAGCCTTGTGGATTAGGACGAGCACCACTAGCAGTGACATTCCACCTAAAAACATGAAAAAGATGAATATAATCATGATGTTTTCAGGAGTCTACCCTCAAAGAAGGGGAGGTAAATGAAGTTCTTAAATGGAGTAGAGGCTCTGTTCAGATTATCTGTTTACTAGGAAAGTTTTTCTCCCACAATTTTAGTGTATGACTGCAAGATCCTTTCAAGTCTATGGAAATGTTTCCAATGAATCAGAAAGTCAATAATAATACATGATAAAGATCTTGCAACATTATTATTAGTATCTTCCGAAATATCTTCTCTCCTAGAAAGATAATACTGTGGAAGAAGGAACTTGGTAGTTTTCACGTACTGAAAATTTACTTGCCAATGCCAAAAGCTATCCTCAAAGAAAATGGTACACAGCTCTCATAGCTAGCCTACCACCAGGCACCAGACCGAGCATTAATTCTGTGACTAGCTTTTTGTTTGGTCTGAAATACTAGGTAATTTTCCATTTTTCATTTTTTAAAATAAAAAAAAGAGAGGAAGAAAGAAAAATATTTGCAGTTTCAAAAGATGATTTTGGACAAAAGCAAGAAAACTTGTTTTCAACTCCTGGAAAAAATTGAAAATGAATGATGATCTAGGTGCATTTTTCTTGCAAGACAGTACAGGGCAAATATTGATCTCCAAAAATCAAATGAGCCAAACTTTAGTTGAAGCTAAAAATGCTTTAGTTCAAGTAATTTTTTGAACTCCTTTAACAGCTTATCATACCAGAGAATCTGATGAGAGAGAATTAGCTACAACCTTATAGATCTTGCCTGGTTCATTGAGGTAAACACATCATTCTCATTAGGAGGGTCAGGCAAAGGGCCAGAAACAGGTCCCAGGGAATTGGAGTAGTGTAAAATAGCAACTCCGACAGGTTTCTGCCAAATAGAGGCATTCAAAAACCTTGGAGAGGCAACAATGTAGTAATCACTGGTAGCATTCTGGTCCATTGTCACCAGAAACGAGTATGACTGGCCCACATGAATGTCCATGTTCATATACATCTGTTGGTTTGTGTATGAACCCTCACTCTCCACTAGAAGTAAGTTGTGATTTTGGATTCGGAAGTTTAGGCTGGTTGAGATTCCCACATTATGGACCCGGAGGCGATAGGTTTTTCCTGTTTAAGCACATTAGGAGAGTCATATGTTTTCGCACTCTACAAGATCACACAACATCTTCAAAGATTGCAGAAATCTACCCAAAAGAGTGTGATTGCACAAAAAGTTCCATTTTGCATTTAGAAGAATTAGCAATGAAAGCTTCTTCTTTTTTTTCCAGAGGATAAAAGGACTATAAGGAGGAGCTAACATATGCCACACAGAAGACAGAAAACTGAGTATCATCCATAGAAACTGATCAAGGATAGATTGAACAACAATGCCTCCTTATATACATATATATATAATACAACCCAAATCAATTATCACCACTTCACATAAGTATATTGCACTGGCGGATTGAAGATCATTACACAAGACCTGGAAAACAAGCATAATATATGCTATGTGACCAAAGAAAAAGTGTTGATAATATATGCCAAGTAAACTTGAATGCACATTCAACATTTGCAGTTTCAGATTATACTGCAACCAGATGAAGAAAAGACTAGGTAGGAAATGGTTGCAAAGACTTGAAAACGAAATTTAGGCTTCAACATCACATGAAGAATATTCATCTCATCACCTTCTAATATGCATGTAATAGCAGGTGTAAATTTCTAACAGAAAGTTACCTGGCTCGACATTTATTACTTCATGAGGGATACCTTCTGGAACAAGGTCTTTGTCATACCTATAGGGACCGAATCCATTGATTAAGATACCATCTGGAGCACTGACCTTACCTTGATCCTCAACTTCTTTTCTTAATTTCTGTTTTCCAGTGGAAAAAATTTTAACACCAAAGTATAAATTCATGGAACTATGAATGTGGTAATATACACCATATCAATACTGACCTTCAGATTTCTAGAGTACCAGTCACCGATGAATATGTTGATATCCCCATCAGGTAACCCAAATGGCAATGGAATCACATCTCTGTTATTTACAATTATGCCACCAAACCCACCTATAGCTCGCTGGAAGTTTAGGGATGGAAAGTAGAAGAAACTTCCGATTTGATCTTTGACCTGAAACTGATACGTCCAGTTCCATCCAGGGGGGATCGGGCAGTTGGTTCCAGATACACCATCTTGCCAAGAATTCTTACGATTCTGTAATCCATTCCTTCATGAAAATTGCCAGTGTTAGAATAACTTGGACATCCTAAGGGCCTTAAGCGATCAACTACAAAACCTCAGAGATTATATTATAAATCTGCAGTACCATGTTATTAGCAGAGGCTCATCGAGGTCATTCTTGACATTGACCACCACATTCCAGTTCGTGGTGACATTTAAGATGGGTCCTGGAAACTGCCCGTTTACACCGATAACCTAAACCAGTGACCAAGAAAGGAGGAGGGGAGAGAACGTGAAGAAAAAAACAATAGTTAATCCTCTGGAATTTATAACAATAACCGCAACCTGACCTGGAAACCTTATAGAGATGATGGAGAAGTTCTTGGGCCCAAATGGAGAGTCTTATGATTCATATGTCAAATATATTAGCTCAGGAGAAGAAAACGTTTCTCTAATTACGCAACTGTAGCACTGGAATAAATTGCACATGCAGGGAAGAACAAGATTCACTATTAAACGTATATAGTTCCCAGATTTCCTCAACACATCACGAGGAATATACCCTTCTAACCCAATTGCTTTAGCACAAACAATTCCTAATTAAAATGCATTCTTCCATGAGGGCTGGGTGTTTGACCATACGTAAATAAATAAATTCTTGACGCAATCTTTTGCAGATGGAAGCAGGAATCTGGGAGGGCATCTATGACTACATGAAAAGGAGTAGAGTGCTAGATAACTTTCAGCAACGGTGGAGATTCAAGGAGAAGATATGGAACCTGTTGCTTGTCTCCGAGAGGAGAGCCAGTGAGATACGACACTGTCCAGTCAAAGAACACAAAAGGGTCTGCTGCAAAACAGATATTTGACAAGAATAGAAGCTGCAGGAGGCTGAAGAAGAAGAAGAAGAAGAAGTAGAAGCGAGAGGAAAAGGAGAATGGGGGCATTGGATCCCCCCTACTTCTGAGTGAAAGAATCCAAGAACTCCGAAAACAAGAAGCAACTCAATAGATTACAAGTGACAAGTTAGAAGAGTGTAGTCGCGGGAGCAAAGAGAGACGGCCGAAGAAGAAATGGGACGGTGACAGCTAATGGATTCTGAGTCTCTGAGGCAGCCCCAGTGACCTGTAGTGTGATGGGTCCCATTGTCCCGTCCCTGAACTGCAGAGAAATCAGAAATGGTGGAGCTTCCGGCCCACGTAAATGGTGCTTTATGACTTTTAACTTCTTGCGGGAAATTTCTCCAGTCTTTTCTTGCTTTCGGTGGATCGGGAGATCCCATGACCGACAGTGACTGCCCGGTGGATAAAGATATCCATAGGTCCGTCGCCGACACCGGTCTGATTGAAGCATCTCTCCTCCTTATCCTGGGATTTCCCCACTGATATTCACCGAGGCCCATTTTTTTACCTGAAAATTTAAGTTCCACTTTCTCCATTTTTTATATTTCCCTCGCTTCGTGATTTCACATAATGATTTAAAGGTACACGGCAAACTGACCCCATAAAAGAGTGTGGAAATGTTCATCGTCAGCTGAGACAGGTTCGAATAGAAGAAATCCGCCCATGGCAGGAGGCGAGAGAGATCTGCGGATCGACTTAGAATCGAGGACCCGGGAGACCTCTAGGCGTCCACAGGCTTCCGGAGCTTCATTTTCTGCTCCTTGTGGATCGTGCAGGCCCTGGATGGGCCGTTTATCCATTGTTATTGCTTTATTTTTTTAAAAAAAATTTCTATGGACTTGGTGGATGTTGGATTGTTGGGCTTGATGAATGGAAAATATTGGGCTCCAATTAGGCCCAATGTATCTAATTGGGCCATATTTTCTGTTTGGGCCTGGTTTTCTGCTCTGCATTGATCCGACCGGGTTTTTTCCGTAGAGTTTGATTCAGCTCGGTTTCCAATCCCGAACCGAACTCTGCCGTACCCTCACTCCGAAGAATTCCTTCACTCTTTATGTCATGTCAAGAACATGCGATGAGTAGACGGTTTTTCAGAACGTCAAGAGAGTTTGTTCGATAAGTTTAGACGATCCCATTCTGAGTGTTAAATCGGTTGCGACTATTAGGTGATCAAGTAATAGATATAATATGAACTAAAAAGATATCAGGTAATTAATATCCATACATGGGAAAGATAGTCGAGAGGATGCAAAACAAACGGGCAAACATACAAGCAGCACAGACACACGACACAGAGGACCAACCATGGAGGTCCACCTACTATTGCAGAGATATGAATAGATCCACACTCGTATGCAATGAGCGCACTTGCAACTACATGCACAACAACCGAATGTTACATCGACTTAAGGATTGTACATGTCGAAGCCAAGGAATCGGTTCCTGGGTTTACTGCTTCGATGTTTTTAATGTAGAAGGATATATGGATAAGTTCATGAACAACCACCTGTGTCAGCCAAGGCATGCATAAGAACAGATATCAGCAATGCTTCTCATCACTTGAACCTGAGTGACCAGACATTCGATGTAATGAGCAGCCTCCTGCAGCAAACCCTCTACGTCCATCGATTCACCGCCGGGGACAAGCTTGCGGAGCTTCTTAACGTACCGAGATTCCATTGCTTCCCTGCCTACCTTCTCTCCGGCTCTCCTCCTCCTCCTCGCGCAGCAAGAGTCTTTGCTTCGTCTTGGGCATCGGATCCTCTGAAGCGCCACACGGCTCCAGACTCTCCTGTCCCCAATGGCTGAAGCCATGGATGTGTAGGCAGCTAGCTTAACCCTTTGGCACTTCCGAAGGGAAAACCCTCGGTTCGAAGACAAAGGTGAAGGAGCTGCAGAAGAAGGGCTTAGGCTATGTATCCTCACCAAGGCTCGGAGGAACCCTCGGGCAAACCGGGATTCAAGAGGGCTAGAGCAGTTTGAAGATACCAATCCCATTAGGGTTATGATGAGTTCGGAGAGATTGTAAGGTATGTGATTGTGCGCTATTGTATGCCTTTTGCTTGATGGATGATCAAGCTGAGCACCAAAGAGAAAACAGGAACTGAGGTAGTTTTCTCCTCTGGGACACACAGAAAAAGAGCCGGAGATTAGAAGGACAAAATGGGCATTCACTCCCGACTTCTGACACTGGGTGTCTGAGTAGATTAGAGAGGAAGAAGACGTTGGATTGAGGCTGAAATGACAAAGGCTAAGATAGCTCAGATGGGAGATTATAGGGTTTATTAGTATGCGGTCGAGTTAGAATTCCTGNAAGATGGGAGATTATAGGGTTTGGTATTTTATTCATTTGAATAATATTTTGAATTTAAATATTATAGGAAATTCTCGTACGGTAATAGCCCACCAATATGAAATGTACTCGTGATTGAAAGTAATTTATATGTGATTAAGATGATCTCACTTTAATGTGAATTAATTAGAGTTTATTAGTATGCGGTCGAGTTAGAATTCCTGAAAAAATTTCCGTCTACCCTTTTAATTTATGATTCGATTCTTGGATTACACATTCGGATGTCTAGTGAGAGAACTACTAGTCAAACCCAAAGTCGGTAATAATGAATATTTTGTCCATCACCCATCATGATGACAACTATTGCGTATGTATGTATTTGACATTGAAATTCTATTATTTCACATACAGTCTTCTTCTGTTGCGAGTACATATTCCAAAATCAATTCTTAATAATGTGCTGTTAGTGGACCGTTCAGTTCGAAATTCATTTGATCAAAATCTATTAATTTTTTTTTAATAACTGAAAGATTCAACTGAGAAAGGATTGAATTTTTTTTTTTCCTTTGGTAAGTTAAACTACATATTATAGAAGAAGCTCATAGGTCAAAAAAGATGTAGGTAGCGGGAAATAAAGAGATACGAAGAGTTTATCAACGACGGTGTTCTGTCGTTCTCCACATTTGTTGCGGAGGATGGCAGTATGATTACACCCATACGTCTTATGTACATTTGTAAGGTTCGGTAGTAGCGGCGTCGGGGGTAGCCGAATTAGCGCTTTCGAGCGAGGAACTTATGATCATATAAGAATTGAATATACCATCTTTGAATTTATATTGAATGTGGTATTGCTGCTGCGACGTCGCCGGAACCGCAATTCTCTGGTGGGGGTGTGGATTCTTTTGGTGGGCCTGATTAGGCCCAACTACCATATGAGTGCACATGGATCCTTTTTCCTTCTCTCCCCCACAAGCTTCCCATGGGACCCCGACCAATCCTCTTCCTCCCTCTCCATCTCCTGTCCTCTCTTTCGAACATTGCGTTCATATGCTCCCTCTCTCTCTCTCTCTCTCTCTCTCTCNTCCCTCTCCATCTCCTGTCCTCTCTCTCTCTCTCTCTCTCTCCCCCCTCCTTTCGTTCTTGTGGAACTTAGACTTCATATTGCGGTGTAATCAAAGTCGAAAAGATGACACAACCACAATTCTCGGGTCACGATTCAACCTGCTAACGAGTTAGGCGATGAACTGTTCAGAGATCCGTATTATTACATCATCAAAGTTGATGTGGGGAATTGAAAGCTGGGAGTTTGTGCGCTATGGAGCTCGGGGTGCTTTCATGGCATACCCCTGCCCCCCCTCCCTTTATAAGTGCATGAATGGGCATACACCATGTGTTGGTTTCAATATCCTGATCGAGTTGACCGTGTATCGGTTGATGACGCTGTGTTTCTTGGTACCCAGTTGCAATTGCTCTTCCTAGAAAGCTAGCTAGTTCATGATCAACTTTCCCCAAGAATCAACTCTTCGGTGTGATCACATTTGTGATTATGACTCTTGATTATCTTGAGATGGCTATGTACATTAGGAAAAGGAAGGCTAGGTAGGGAGAACATGGGTGGGCCTCATATTTGCCTGTTAATTGACACACATAATCGCTTTTCGGATTTGGACCCTTTAACCGACCTCATAATTAGGGTTAAGGTTTTTGAGATAATCAGCGAATTGTTTTTCCTTAAATCAAATCGTAATTTGGAGCGTTCCCACAATGGGTGGTCTCTATTCGGGACCCAAACTTGAAAATATTATTACCAAGAGATATGTGAGCTGTTTCATGGGAAAAAAAATCAACATTCTATATACTGCAGTTCGGTTTCGAAAATGATAAGATACAGAGCTGGGGAATTATCCAAGCTAAACCTGTAGATCTTTTTCTAACATATGGTATCTGTTCCATACAACCGATCCGAAATCATTGTCTTCTCTCGTTGAGACACCTCAAGGGGATATGCTGAAGAACCAGAAGTATTTAAAATGCTATTTCCTGAAGGACCTGAAGGGTTTTCTGATGAACCTGAGATTGAAAGGAGCAGGTTAAGTTAAGAAGCAGGCAGAAGAATAGCTGGAACAAACTCACTAGCTCCTATTGATCAACAACAAATCCAGAAAGATGAGTAGAGCACTACAGTGCTGAAATTCGGTGTCCTTTTCTGTGAAAGCAAATAATTAAGCAGGGCATTCAAAACCATGTAGGAGAGACGCGACCATCAAACTCTTTTGGCAAGCTGAATGCAACGTTTGAGCAAAGACCAAACCAATAGAACATGAGTGAGAAAGACAGGTAGAGAGAGGAGAGAGCTTGAAAGAATTAGCAGGCAGAAGATAGTTACCCATTCTAAATGCTGGGCTGTAATGCCAGAGACGTTCCCTGAGTATATTCCACCTAAGACCTGGCAAATTTGAAAACATATTCAGGTAGCAAATTTTTTGGAATCGGAACAAAGGTATTGTTAGTAGGTGGAAAGATCCATGGGCTCAACCATATGCCCTAGATCATTGACAGAACGGGCTGAAACAGGTGGCTCTCACCCACATTGACCATATTTACTAGTTCTTTGTCATGTTTGGATGAGAACTCTAATTGGCCTGGTTTCCGTGATACTGGTTTTGAAAACTGAAGATAAGAGTTAGCTAACCGTGTATAGTAGTAAAGATAACAATCTCCCTGTTTCCCTTTTTGTCTGTGCAGGCTTTTTTTCATCATAATTGATTCAGATCTGCCTATCTCACAGTCTCAGAACTTCCAGACAATCTAATCAGTCAGAAGTAAATACTGCAGCATGTACAAGTGATTAAGTACCTTGGCGACAGTTTCCAAAAACATTCCAGGACGTACAGGACGAGGTTTGTGTCCCGAAACGCTTTCCTGGAGAATAAGATAATAGCACATAGTCAGTCCACTACCTCAAGAGATGCTTTCTCAGTATCTCATGGAACTGATAACTAAAGATTGGCAATTTTTGGCTTGCACAATGCAATCAACAACTTTGAACACCAAGAACTTCAGTGAAAAACTTTGAACATCAAGAAAGCTGCTTAGAGAAACACAATCCAACAAAACATGAACACATTTAGCTCTTTGGAGTAAAAAAGGAAAAATGATACATTCAGTTCAAATTGGTTAAATTTAAAATATTTCAAGGATAAAGAAATCAAAGATGTTGTAGCTAAGATTTCAACAGGCTCCACATTAGCCAATTTGATGATTAATTTCACATGATATGAGAAAATGCCGGTTGCCTTTGAAGTGGAAAGCAAGTCCAGTGAGAGCTTTACCCTTCCAAAGACACCATTAGAGGTTTTTCCACTTGCTGAGGCATTTTCTTCTTCATTGTCTGCACCTTCATCTTTCCCTTGCATTACATTTTTTATCATTTGCTGCACAGTTTTTCCTGGCCTCAAAGCTACCAGTTTGGTTAGGAAATTCACCTACAATTATAAATTTAATAGGTGATGTCTTTACAAATAAAAGGCAAAACTCAGGCATTTGCTGTATCTCTTGTTCATAGATGGATGGTGTCAAGTGGACCTCTGATTCTGGGAGAGTGCTGAAGCCACGGTCATTTCGTTCATCAAGAATTCCTCCGCCCATCATACCTCTTGCTTCCTCTCTAATCAAAACGAGCCTTGCAAGAAGTTTCCGATCAGGGATTACTGCCCGATTTTCCATTGTCTGCAATTAAGGTGACATATTATCACATACATAATGTTAGAGGAATCAAGATTCTAATGAATATAGTGAGAGGAAGAAAAGTTTTATCTCTTTGCTGATATACTTCCAGCAGATCATCAGCTTGATTAGCAATATCATTTAGGTTTGCCCCGGGAATATGGACTTTGGTGCCATTTTCCCCTTTGAATACCCCACCACCTGCAGCGACCCTACGCAAGAGTTCATGCCTGCTTTCTTTCTGTGGTGTTCTGCAGAGCAAGCCGATCACTTGAACCTTCAAAATGAAAACAACAAGGTGCTTAGTTATGCTACGCACATTTAAGAAAAATTATCAGAATCCAAAAATGGTAATCCTTCAGCAGCATATTCTTACATGCGGAGGACACTTTTTGGTAAGATGTGCTAGCACAGTCTCCTTGATAACCTCAAGCAGTACCTTACGCTGAATGACAATTTGAGGTCAGTTGAAAGAAGAGATTGCTTAGGTAGTAAAATAGCACTTCATCAAAACTGCGCATCAGAAAAATGCTCAACATAATAAATCCTCCATAAAGATAATGAACCATCTTAGAAAACAACTAAAAGCACCCTACAATACCAACTCTATCCCTAAGAAACTCCATAAACCTTGATAATATCATCTTTCAAATTGTGGACACATCCAATCTCTTCAGGCAGCAGCTAACAGTGGCTCAAGAGATAGAATTTGCCACAATTTATTTTGGGAAGGAACACGAATAAAATGAAAAGCTGGAGCTGCTGCAACTGTCAATACCGAAGAAGCTCTGCCTCCATAAAGATAGCATTAACTCAAACTCTACATCGTTTCCGAGAAATGCGATTGAATACTCAAGTAGTTAGCAATTAATACCTCATCATCCTGGTCTTTCTCAGCCAGTTTAATCATGTAATCCAGAGCCATCATGAACCCCGACTCCATCTCATCTACTCTCTTCCCGATGACTCCCTGTGCGGCCAGTTCAACAGCCACCTTCTCGGATGCCTCATCCATATTCATGTCTTCCAACTGGAACATAGACCCATCGACAGGTTTTCATCAACACCGGTAACTTCAGCCCTAGATCTATGCTGAGGAAGAGAAAATTTTCCACGCAGAATTTCGCAGTGCATATGCAACATTAGCGTGTTGACATTCTACCGCAACTTTTTCATCATCATATGTTTTCATCTTGCACGGATTTAAATGAATAGCATCTATTTACGCTAAGTAGAGGCAGCAGCAAAGAGGGTGAAAAAGATGAGGGTGGCGAATGGAGGATTACAACTACAGAGACCAAATGGTTATTTCAGAGAGGAAAAAATATCGAGATTGAAACTCACAAGGGTGATCATTTCTTGGAGAACAGAGGTAACCTGCTCGCCCCCTTTCAGCAGAGCCTCGTACTGGGAAGCATCAAGCTTCTGGTCCCCTTCTTTCCCGAAACTGTCTTCAAAGTGCAGCTCCTCATCTGGGTATGTGCCGCCGACTTCGTAGGAGGAGGTGCCAGAAGCTAACGGAGGTAACCTTCTACCAGAAGATTCAACTCTGAAGCCGACACGGTGAGGACCAGAACACGAGAGAAAGAAAGAGAAGATACTTGTAGGGAGGCGGATTCGTGATGGTGTGAGAGCTGCAGGAGGAGAAGTGAGGGCATGCAGTGTGTTCCCTGCGAGCATTTTCACGCAACTTTGGCTATGGAGGTTTTGGGTTTGATCAGAAAAGAAGATGATGACAATAAATAATAAATAAATGGAATAAAAAAATGAAAAAAAACGCCGTCTGTGGGAATCGAACCCACGACCACATGGTTAAAAGCCATGCGCTCTACCGGCTGAGCTAAGACGGCCCATTTCAAGTTTATCAAAATAAATTCATCAAACTACAGTGATTTGAGTAAACCACACGAGAGGGAAGTGGCAGCTTTCGTAAANTTAATTTATCAAAATAAAGTCAACAAATTACAGTGATTTGTGTACACCACACGAGAGGGAAGTGGCAGCTTTCGTAAATTTGACCGACATCGAGGGCATTTCCGTGTTTCTAATGAAGGCGAATTACCCGGTTTGCNGCCGACAGCGAGGGCATTTCTGTGTTTCTAATGAAGGCGAATTACCCGGTTTGCCCTTGCAAGGGAGAAGACAGTTCCCCTTACCCGCTTCTATAAATGTGCCCTCGACACCAACGCTTCTTTTATCCATTCCCGTGTTCTTCTCTCTCCTAGGGTTTCAGGTGTGTTGTTTGAGCTTCCTTCTCGCTTAATGGCGCAGCAAGAGGTCCGGAATGGCGGAGGAGCCGAAGCCAAGACGGTGTCGTTCACTGCCGTGAAGCCGCAGCTGGTTGTGGAGGCCCCAAAGGCCAGCGATGCCATCAGCTTCTACAAGGCTGCCTTCGGCGCGGAGGAGGTATGCCGCTCTCTGCATCCCAAGCGAAAGGCTGACCAGGACCTGCCTCTCGTCCTCTCTGCTCAGCTGCTGCTTGCCGGCACCACCATCCTCATCTCGGACGGCTCTGATGATTCTGTTGCATCGTAAGTCTCTCTCTCTCTCTCTCTCTCTCTCTCTGTTGAGTAAACTACACTGGTTTATAGCCTGCTCAGTGGGTAGAACTCTGTAGATGTCTTTCAAAATAGGCGGTAAACTTTACACTGTACTTGATCTACTACTTGTTTTTGCGGTGTTAGTTTGGTACTGTATTTTTCATGGTTTTGTTAGTATGTGGGATGAGTTTTTATAGTACTGTAATAAAACGGATGTAAACGGTTGATTTTTCAAGTTGCATAGCCTCTTTCATCTCTCTACTTGTATGATATGAAGCGTTGTCTTCCTCTTCAGATTCTCCAGACTTCACTGCTGCTACGTGCTATAAGGCTGATCTTTTTTTCCCGTGTTACGGCTTGAGCGTCTACGTTGAAACGGTTTTTTTTTTGTTGTTGTCCGGTTTTCTTATACAAATACTTTGGCGGCAGTGCTAAGACCGCTGGTACGGGATGCGTCCTCTGCCTGGAGACCGACGACGTCGAGGCTGCGATTGCGAAGGCCGTGAGCGCCGGTGCTTTGGCGGAGGGCGAGATAGACGAAGGGGAGGGCGCATGCTGCGGCGGTCGCGTGGGCAAGGTGGAGGACCCGTACGGCTTCACCTGGCACATCTGCTGTACTCCACCAGCTGCAGCGGCAGGAGGGGCCG
>CXYZ01011466.1:491457-511477 GCA_900006705.1 Sonneratia caseolaris
CCCGGTCCGATTTTAAAAACTATGACTAGAACAGTCGGAAATAGAAAATTTTCAGGCCGGGACTAGGGTTTTCAAGACAGCTTGCTGGCACGGCCCAAAAATTCTGTACCAGTAGGGGCAGCTCCCAACGCAAAAAAGGACCCAGGACACCCTCTCCTCTCGTCTAAGTCGTCTCTTCCAACCCCGATTTGACTGTGTCTTAGGTATGGAGACCCTTTCGCAGGTGATCAGCGGGGCAACTACGAAGATGATGGGAGCCACGATTGCGAGAAGGTGCTCACCGAATATGCCGACGGATTTCAACCCCATCAACTGTTCGTTAGGGAACTGTTGCAGGACATCACTCTAATCTTGAGGCGAAATATGAGATGGTGTAAACCTACACCCACTTGGCTTCTGTTGAGTGAGTGTTTGAAGTGTAAATTAATGGGAATGGATGAAGAACTCCGCCAATCACGCCGTCTGTCTGTATGTCCGCACCCTCTCCTCTCGTCTCCTCTCCTCTACGTCGTCCTTTCCAACCCAGTTTCACACTCCCACACTCTCCGCTCCGTACAACCCCCCCACCCCCTCTCTCTCTCTCTCTCTCTCTTTTCTCATCTTCTTCTTCTTCTTCTTCTTAAAGTGGTTGGTTTTATCACCACTGAAGTGGATCGAGGCACTTCTGCAGCTCTTCCTAGCTTTTGATTAAATCATCCATGGGGCGAGGAGATGAGGATGAGGAAGGAGGGGAAGAGGAGTACCTGTTCAAGATAGTGATGATCGGTGACTCTGCCGTCGGCAAGTCGAACCTTCTCTCACGGTTCGCCCGTGACGAGTTCGACCTCAACGCCAAGGCCACCATCGGCGTCGAGTTCCAGACTCAGGTCGTCGAAATCGAGGGCAAGGAGGTGAAGGCTCAGATCTGGGACACAGCCGGCCAGGAGCGCTTCCGCGCCGTCACCTCCGCCTACTACCGCGGAGCCGTCGGCGCCCTCATCGTCTACGACATCTCCCGCCGCTCCACCTTCGACAGCGTCCGCCGCTGGCTCCACGAGCTCAACAGTGAGACCCTCTCTCTCCCCTACGTATTCACATTGTCGACCAGTTTCTTCATTCCTCCATCATGTTCAATCTTCTGCCAGATGTTTCTAATCTAATTCATCTGCGCACTTTCTGGAATCCGAGAAATCAGGACGCGAACGCATTCGATTTCTCTTCCTTCTGTGAACTTTCCGAATCCAACACGAGATTTTTGTGTGGACGTTGGATTGCAGCTCACTGTGATACTACCGTCGCGAGGATGCTGGTCGGGAACAAGTGCGACCTGGACAACATCCGGGAGGTCAGCAAGGAGGAAGGAAAGGCGCTCGCGGAAGAGGAGGGCCTCTTCTTCATGGAGACCTCGGCGCTCGACTCCACCAACGTCCAGATCTCCTTCGAGATCGTGATCAGGGAGATCTTCAAGAATGTCAGCAGGAAGGTCCTCAATTCGGATTCCTACAAGGCGGAGCTGTCCGTGAATCGGGTGACCCTCGTGAAGAACGGGGCCGACTCCGAGAGGGGCCTCTACTCTTGCTGCGGTTGAATCTGGGGATTTTGCGCTATCTTCCTCCCCCGACATGAATGAGATCAAACCTCACGTGCCGGTTCTGATTCTGATGTATTGGTTTCGGTTCAGCTTTCATCAAGAAAAGTTCCAGGCATCTGTCCACATATACTTCAGCATTGAATGTTAANTCGGTTCAGCTTTCATCAAGAAAAGTTCCAGGGATCTGTCCACAGATACTTAAGCATTGAATGTTACTTCCCGAACTTAGTTCGGGTTCTAATGCTTCCTCTGAGTCGTACCAGTGTATCTTATTAGCATTCTCATTTTATACATTTTGACTCGACCAGTTCCATGATAGGTCTAAATTAACTTCCAGTAATTAGAGGAGGAGACCTGAGAAGGATACCACCTTCCCGAGAAGGCGGCGAATGGAGAATGGAGAAGAAACTGAGCCAAGCACTTAACAAAGAGAACTATATTTCCGGAAACTACATGAATGGAATGAATAAATTACCGACCACTTTCCGACTATCACCTCGAAGCCCTACCTAGTCTCTCCCTGAACAGTGCACGCTACAGCAACTCCAGAACGAGACAGTTACTGACCACAACGGAAGCTAGGGCTTCCTCAAGGCAGATGCCGCACCCATGACCACAGCCAAGACAAGGCCGAGGCCGGCTCCGACGGAAGCTCCGACTGTTGCAGCTGATAGAGACGCCCCAGCCTGAGAATCCCTGCTCGCATCCAGTGCTGATGCACGGTCTTGAGCCAGTTCGGACATGACCCTATCTCTTGCTAGCTCCTTCAACATCAAACAATAATAGAGCATAAAAACACGTGAGAGAGATCTTAAAATGGTACCGTTCACCAGATATAAATATGTAGTAGGCATATGTATTTACCTCAAGAGAAGCCTCCTCCCGGCTCCGGAGCACTCCATGCATGAGCTGGCAGAGGGAGTTGACCCCCTCGACTGGGAAGACTGCGTCTTTCCTCTGGAAGGGCATCCTCACGATGTTCATAGGAGAAAACATGAGCCTCTGAGCGCCTGTCTTCTCCTCCGAGCTTCCAGCAGACCAAGAGAGAGAAGCAGTTGCAATGCTGGGAATGACGTAAGGGCAGGAATTCACAACCTCCGTAGAGCTTGGAGAAGCTCGATATCCTTGTATGACGGCCTCGATGGCAGCTCTTTGCTGGTGTGCACTGACTGAGAATTTATTTGTTATTGCGAGAACCCAAGGGATCCCAAGAGCTTTGGCCTCGTCCAGCAAGAGAGAAAGGGCTGGTTTTTTCTCCAAACTATCTGGGCTATTACACTGAGGTATTTTGTGGGAGAGATTATGCACAAGCACGATTAGATCTGTCTTCCGACTGAGGTCGCGAATTCCCATCCAAAGCTCATCCCTGAATCGATAGACCTCACTGCTCAACTCCTGCATGAAAGAGAATCAAACAAAGTGATGAGTTAATTAATTGGGCTAGAATAATAGAACTATAAACAATTCACGTCCATGCAGTGTCTCAACTACTTAAGCAGATTTTAAAATGGCAAGAGGTCCATGCAGATTGCCCAACAGATCGCTGTCAGACAATGGAAACATCTCAGACAACACGTGGAATTCAATTAGAACATCTAACGTAGACATGTCAGATTGTTGTATTAGAAAAATATATGAAATTGATTGCAAAGCTTGGCGAGTACATGTAAAATGATTATGTAATTGGTTTTACAATAAACTAAACAGCCAAACATTAATATATTCTATTGTGATATGAGATTTTCATGCACTCTGCATCAAAACAAAACCGGTACTAAAAGGCCAATGCTGAGCCTGTTGTAACAGGAAGACACAAGTAGGAAATATAAAGAAACTACTTGGAAGGGAAATTATTACCTGCAAATTAACTCCAAAAGAATCAGAGTAGCATACACCACCAGCAATTCCTTCTTGAACATCAGGGTCTGGCAGCAGGCTCTCGATATTTGCAATGACAGGTATTTTTCCTTGGCCCGTTAGTGCCTTAAACAGAGACGTCTTACCAGCACCCTGCACATCATTCTGGTTACATCTCAAAGTACAAGGAAAATGAAGGGAAAAGTTAGTAGTATGGATTATTAACAAGATCAGTAATACCTCAAGGCCAAGTAATCTAACTCTACGAGTTCGAAGGTGAACCTCCCTCGAGACAGTAGTGAAATCACTAGTACAAAATATATAGAGATCAATTGGATTGTCAGGGTGCATAAAATTCCCCTCATTGGAAAAATTAGAATTGTGCATGTTGCTGACTTTAATGGGCTCTTTATTAATAGTAGAAAATGCAGGCATCAATGAGTCTGCCACAATTTGATGGTGAGGCGGTCGTTTCAGGGGAGGCCCCACAAGAACTCGCATTCTCTGTAACACTTGCTGGTCTCCATGGTTTGAAGAATACGATGGCGGAGAAGGGAAACTTTCAACAGTTGTTGAACACCTGAAGAAGAGTCGTGGAGAACATGGTGGATAAGGCACACCAAGTTAGACAAGGTGAATGTTGTATCCACCAAAAAAGTGAGACTGGGGCTGAGACAAGAATATCATCATACTTCTAGCAGAATCCCAGACTGGAAACTATCAAACAAAGGCCATAGCTATGCAACTTTAGGACAAACAAACTCAGCATCCAACTCAAATGGCTCATAATGGATGACATGGAGAAGATGCAACTATCATTTTCATTGCTGTCTATTGATTCTACATCAAAAGATATTCAGCTATATATGAACATTTTTTTGTTGGAGGAATGTTAAATGTTGTTCCTTATTGTCCACAGTTCAAGTCAACGAAATAAATTAGAGTTAAAAAATACATTTTCAAGACTAAAAGTTCAAAAGGAAAGCTTATTGTACCAGGTACCATTCACTTGAGCATGAACCAAAGTGCAGAGATGCAAACCATAACCAGCAATATCAACTTTAAATGGCTCTCCATTCTTCTCTACAGCACCACTCCACCCAAGAGGGACAACGGAAGTAGCTGATCGAATAATTGGAGCCTCCACTATATGCCCAAGCTCTACTGTCCCAGCAACTGCAAAGCCAAGCCATTGTTGTAGATTAGGAAACTGCTGCAGCTGTTCCAGTCCTGGGAAAATCAAGGTACCCACACAAAGTTCATAGATCCTGCAAAAAATCAACAAGGAAGCACAATAAGAAACCAAAAGGAAGAAGAAGAAGAAGCACTAGGGTTCAGTGAAACAGAGAATAAAAAAGATGCTGAAAAGAAAAATATCGGAGATACTCTGGAATAATAAACATGCTACAACTACAAAGAGGAAAAAATAAAAGATAACATGCATTACCTCTGAAACCGAGATCTATAAGACTTCATTGAATGTGATTGAAACCGTTCTCTTAGCTCAGCAATCACAGATTTAACCTGAAAATGTCTTTGCCAGAAAAAGCAAAAGTAGTGAGAGGTCCCATGATGACTGATGCTGAAAGTTTGAAGATAATTGATCAAAATAGAATGCAACATCCATTTCTTGGAATGTATATGGACAAAAGAAAGCAGGGTAAAGAAAAGGCAAAGGATGCACTTACAGACGTCAACTTTGAGTACTCTGAACCAGACAGTAATTCCACAGATGAATTCCCCAAAAGGTAAAGCTGTCGTAAATGAAATAGTTAATGATGAACAATTTTTAACTGTTTAGAGTTAAACATCAAGTTTTAGCAACTGACATACAATAGAGTGGAAAAAAGAAGGGAGCATATGGACTTCCTGTGGTCATAAAAACTGTTAATAATGTATTAAGAGTTTTATATAACCATCTATTCCTGCTAATACTATGACCGTTTTAAACATATCTACACTTATTAAACCAATCATTATTTCAATTACTAGTTGGAAGGAGTTCATATCCCATAATCCTCAAAATTCTCCAAATCCACATTGTCTAACCAACTACAAAGGAGGCATGAGTGCTAAGAATAACTTCCAGCAACACTTAAGATAAGCAAGCAACAAAAATTTACCTGCCCAAATGGGACATAAGAAGGCAAATAAGGCACCCTACGCCATCTACGGCCATCCACATCTTTCTGGGTCTTTTCAGTGGACTTTCCCACTAATGTTATATCTGATGGTTTATTACCTAAATCAGACATTGGCTTCAAAGAAATACCATCAGAGCCTTCTTGAATTTCAAGGGACTGTGGTTCAATTGCTTCATCTTCAACTGCGTTTGAATGACTTCCGTATGATTCAGTCGAGTCAATCTGTTTTCCCCTGTATTTGTTTATTTGCCTTCTAACACCCTCCAAAGGAACAAGTCTCGAGAGTCTCCAGAAGGAATTCTGGACAGGGCCCAATCCTAGAACCAACTGCTCTCCCTCAATGTCTTTCTTTTTCTCTATTCCAGACTCTCCTTTTACAATTGATTTATTGGACAACCCAATCTCAGTTCCAGCAGGCACTGATGGAATGTGAGCATTATAATGATGGAAATAAGCTGGAGACAGTATACGGGGTACCAGATCCTCTGGGATACAGTAACTCTTGAAGTAACCATGCCACCCCTTTGTATTGACATAGCTAAAGTATGAAAGAAAAACAACATGCCATTGTCTTAGAGTAATTATATGCAAAAGCAGAATGAAAAATAAATTGTTAGATTTAATTGAAATAAAACACGGACAGAAAAAGGGCTTATCAATCATACTCTCTCAAAGCAGCGTTTCCAACAGGGGGTTGCGAGAATGTAATACATTTCAGAGGCACCTTTTCATTTTCCTTTGAAGAAGATGAAGCAGATATAACCCTTAAAATTGCAAGAGTAGCCAATGCTGCAACCTGCAAGCACAAAATAAGATACAATCTTCATGCAACAATATACAGAATACCATATTTTGCCAAAGAGTTGACTACTACGTACTGCTCCACCAAGTGAATGTCCACACAAAACAAGTTTTCTCTTCTTCTTTTGAGCAAGGCGGTACAACTCTAAAGCAGGTATTCCTTTAGCACGAGCCATGAATCCCTGTAAAGTATTTAACAACATAGTCATCACATGTTCAGAATAGCATGTTGTACAAGATAAATAAGTTTTTATTATTGATATTAACTGATACTTCAGCAGGAATTCTTTAATGTGCTGCTAATAATTCATAGAAAATCACCTAAAACTATGTTTTAGTGCAGCTATGTATGTCACATGGGACCATACAAACACAGGAAATAAAATTTACAACCCATGTTACCCGATGAGCAGCAGGTTTAGGTCCATCTCTTGGCTGATTTGTCTTCATTTCACGGGATTTTGATGGATTTGGAATGGGTCTTTTATATTCGTCACTGCATTCAGAATCAGGGGCTTCAATCTCACCAGTGTTCTCCATGTCATCATGAAATATTGCACCTTGTAATATATTTGCATCAGCCATGACATCCCTTCAATATGGAAAAAGGCATTAGTTACAAGTAAATTTTAAAATAACTCACACTTTAAATGTTGAACTTACCGGTACTGCTTTGTCCCAACAAAGGAAGCAAATAACGTGTCACCTGCCTCTGCCAGCAAGTACCTGCAATAAGAAAAGATAGGGGCAAGACTTAGAGGGGATATAAACCTTATAAAACAATGAGCAAAACAAACAAGAATGCTTGTCTGTTTGTTTCATATGCTTTTGTGTATAAATGAACTCAGTAACGCATCGCATGAAACACCTAACCAGTGATAAAAAAATTTACCAAATAGGAAGAGATAAAGTCAATCAACAATTATTTGAAAGAGGATCAAAATGAGGTACTAAGACTTTCAAACTTGGCAATTGACAAAACCAACAAAAACTTCTAAGGTTTCTCTAGCATGATATTCCAAAACAAAAGGAGATCAACAAAAGTCTAATACAAGGGAATGACATTAAAATATTCAATAACAAAGCCTGTCCCATATTCTTGTTGGACTTGTCTTGAAAATCTATTGGCTAACTAATAATCAAATTTCAGCATGTGCTAAACCTGTGAGGAACATGGTCTGCTGACGGCTGTACACGCTCCAGACAAACAATATGACCTCCAAAATCTGCCTTAAACTTGTTTACAGCACGGACAAGCTCAGTGGCAGGTCTCTGCTCATAGGAAGATAAAGGGACACATTTGTTGAATTCTGTGGAGTGCATAAACAAGGAGAAAAACGAGACAAACAAAATCTCTCGACATATTTATCCGATCTTGAAAGAGGAAAAAGAGAACACAACACTTCGGAGGAATGCAATTTGCAGGTATTCCAAATTTTCAAATACAACGACAAGTTTAAAACCTAGCACCACTTTGCCTGGTCAAGAAAGGATTGAAAACTGCTCGCCCACTGGGTAGATCCCCCAACCAGGGCAAAAACACTTAATTCAACCAGTGAACCAAACACTAACCACAACAATAGGTAGCCCTAAAGAGAAATATCTATGCCATCATGAACAGATGGACAAAAGCTACTTGGTGGACTTAAGAGAAGCAAGGTTTCCTAATTTCCGCAATCAGTTTGAGAACACGATAAAGACATCCTCCTCTCCAGAGTTCGAGGAACTCCACCACAATGTACAAGTCCCAGTCTCACTACGAGAATTCTTAAGCGAACTATTTCACGAATGTTAATGAACTCGGATCAATCTCTATCCGGTGAAAACGAACAATCCAGCGTGTTATTTCTCCTCTTGTCGGATCAATCAGGTAAACCGGAAAAATTGAAGAGCACGGTGGCGTACCTTGTAAACGCACTCGGAGAGGACCATGCAACAGAGGATATCCTGCAGGTCGGGGACGGACTCAGCCTGGAGGGCGCGGCAGAGGTCGCGGAGCTGCTTCCGGCGGCGCTCGTACTCGAGCTGGATCCGCTTGCGCTGCTCGCGCTGCTCGGAGGAGGACCACGGCGGCCACCAGCGCATCCGCCACTGGAGCGGTCCCCACGAGACCTTCATGATCTTCGCCTTCTGGTCCCTGATCCAGGACTCCACCCTGCCCTGTATCGCCTCCATCGAATAACCAGAGTTGCAGAGATCCCGACTGTATCACGAAAGAATGAAAAGATTACTGTGGCTTAATGGAGGTGGTGGTGGAGGAGGAGGACGACGACGACGACGAAGAAGAAGGGTGGAGAAGGAAGGATACGTCTTGTACTGATTGATTCTGCGAGAGTCTGATGACAGTTGTTTCTCTCCTCCTCCTTCCCCAATTTTCTGGGCGCATATTTTCTTCTCTTTTTTTTCAATTTTCCGTAATTATCGATTTATCCCCTTGCTCAATTTCCCTTTTTTGGTAAATTTACTTAATCCTCCTTACCATTTAAGTAATCCCATCAAGCTTCATTGATCCTACCAAAACAACAACATGAATTATCAAATTACTATATTTTTCTGTTAATTAAGATATTAATTTAAGTTATTTAAATAATAATAAAATTATTATTAAAATTATCTTATCTCTTAATAAATTGATTCAACCTTAATTTAAATTAGTTAAAACTCGTAATATTCTTGGATATGTGACTACGCGCACACAGATAGATATAGGCTGCCTAAGTTTATTTGAATTCAAGTAGCACTTTCGTCCAAATATCTTGAATTAATAGAATTATAATTTTTATAATAATCAAATATCGCCGTTTTTTTCTTCTACTTGAATTTTCTCACCTTCGTATTTTATTGCTTAGATATTACTAAAAATAAATGGAAGCTGTGGGGCTTTGATGCAATAATTATTTTATGAAAGCCACGTAATGGTTAAGATAGTATGACATATTGTATTTTAAAATAAAATTATAATTTCATAAATTTTATATATAAAAATTTATAATTAAAATATTTTTACTCAAAATTTATGTGTATTGTGAGATATGAGATGGTGGATTTGATTTTTTTTGAACGTGTTATCAATGGTGTGTTTAAAAGTTTAGAAAAAATAAATTTATCGTTTTAAAAAAATAGGATATCACATTAAAAAAAAGACATGAAATCCAATGCTGATTTTTCATCAAATACTGGGCAGATGAGAATTCACTATTGATTGATCCATGTGGGCCCAAAAGAGAAATGGGCTTTACTATGGGCCGGACAGCATCGCATCACTGCTCCGGCGTATATAACCGCCCAGCTCGAAAACCCTAGCCGACCCTTACCCGCGTCTTCGTCCTTGGGTTTTTCACAGCAAGGGGGAGACATTGCCGGCAATCGTCTCCGTCAGGTTCCTGGTCAAGTCGTCTCCTTTCCCCTCGTCTGCGTGCCCATTTTGTGAGTTCTTTCAGTTTCGATGATAAGCAAGGGCCTATAGCTGAGTTTCGGTCTGGTGCTTTCCGTTATGCAGGAGCAATGGCAGTTCCTTTGCTGTCGAAGAAGATTGTGAAGAAGCGCGTGAAGAAGTTTAAGAGGCCACAGAGTGACCGCAAGATCTCCGTTAAGGTATCTGGGTTGCTATTGCGATCTGAGCTAGTTTCGTAGTGATGAACGCGTCGCGCTATATCAGAATGTCCTCTTGCTCTGTGAATAGGGCAGGGTCTATATTAGATATTTACACAGAGTAGTTGCCATTTGTTAGCTGATCAAAGCAGGGTAGCTATGCAAATTGTCTTGTTATATTATTTAATAGATACTTCACGAAAGATGGAGAATCCTTGTTATCTGTAGATTTTGTTGGATATCTTATTTTTGTCCATGGCCAGATGGGGGTCCTTTACATGTATCTCTTGTCATTTGTGGGTATGAGTTGTACAATTATCATCATTTCCATGCATATGTTGATAATGACGTCTTTTTGGTTCTCCTATGCAATATATTTTGAATGGAGGCCCATTAACTCAAATTTTTTTGGCAGCCAAACTGGCGAAGGCCCAAGGGTATTGACTCGCGTGTTAGGAGAAAGTTCAAGGGATGCACCCTCATGCCCAACATTGGTTATGGCTCAGACAAGAAAACCCGCCACTACCTCCCCAGTGGATTCAAAAAATTTGTGGTGCACAATGTGAAGGAGCTTGAACTCCTGATGATGCACAACAGGTACCTTTTTTTACATAGGCAAACACGACAGGTGTTTTTTGTTGAATTCTCGGGCTGAGATAGTTTTGGTTTTGAGTGCTTCAAGGGTCAGATCAAAACTGGGATCTTGCTGTGAGAATGTAATAACACCATTATTCAATTTCCTAATAAGTTGCTTCAATTGCAGTGGCTTTAGAATTTGTAATATACTTTCCACAACTAGATCAATCTTGTTTACAATAAATTATTTTCCACTTGCTAAAAATGAGGGTAACAAGAACAATCATTCAAAATTGCACCTGGACTGTAAAGATCGGATCAGTGAAAATGCATTATTCCACAGACTTTCTTTAATTAAAAAAATGAAAATCTGCTTAATTGACCCAACGGCCGTGTTGAGTGGTTCAGAATTGGTCCAAAGTAGTTCCTACCTCGTAGAGTTTATGGGCAGACAATTGGATAGGAAGGAGCTCCCATTCACATTTTTCGTTGTAGCATGTCCAATATGATTTTTGGTTTGTTTGGGGGTATTTACTGTGGGGTGCAGTAGTTTCAGTTGATCACTTATAGCCTCCTCCTTTTCGTTCACGCAAATGGACAGTGTAACTTGACTTATCTGGCTTTTTCAGGACTTACTGTGCTGAGATTGCTCACAATGTCTCCACCAAGAAGAGGAAGGCGATTGTTGAAAGGGCAGCTCAGCTCGATGTGGTTGTCACCAACAAGCTCGCCAGGTTGCGAAGCCAGGAGGATGAGTGAGCTTAGGTACAAGATGGAGACCCATTCTAGTTCTGTTTTTTTTTTTTTTTTTTTGAGAACGTGTTATTTTTCATTGTGTCAAACTGAAGTTCGCTGTCTTGTTTGAGCTTCGGCATTCAGCTCTGGCTCCTGTTAAATTTGTTACCGTTTTAGGATCGTTCCTGTTGTGATATTGGATCATCTGTGCTTTTCAATCAAACTTATTCCCAGGTCTTCTAATCAAATGCTTTTGTTGATGTGTTATATATCTTGGCAAAACCGGCAATGTGTTCCCGTGCTCACCTATGTCTGATTCACATCCTTTCAGGGGATAAAGATGTTGAGTTTTGTGTTTGGTCGATATTTTCTTTCAAAGTCTTGTTCAAAACCCGATGACTGTAAATGAGTGCTCAATAATTTCATTGTCTAGTAAAGAATAAACACGATGGTAAATCAGTCAGACTCACTAGATGCCATTTTTGAGTAAATAATTTTATTAAAAGTAGACGAGAATGAGTTGCATACATTTGGTAGTCGAGTAAGCATGGGGATCAAAAGATTGTTACGGTTTCTAGTTGTCCCGAGTAATGATCTTGAGGATTTACCCAATCGTTGTTTAGATTCTGGCCTATGAAATAGACTGGTCGGCTTAAAAGCTAATAGATCGAATTGGGTCGTGACCGCTCTTCAGGAGGAGTCTAACGGACGGATGTGGCGTCGGTTTAGTTCTCACCATCTGAAGTCCGATTATGGAGAGTTGGACTTCCATTTTTACTAAGCGACCGTAAGTGCCCAGCTAGTGGATATTGATGGAGGTGGATGGACAAGTCAAAGGAAGTCTGCTAATGGAGACGTACGCTTCTCAAGAAGCCAAGGTTACATCAGTTGGTTGTGGATCCATAAAGTTTGGTGAAGAGCCGTTTTCAGTCGACTCCTCGACCGATGAGAGACGGGGTCGCTCTCCCGACCAAGGACACGAGCTTTTTCCCTCCTCATCGGAGGTGCAACATGTGAACCGTGTCAAGAGCCGGTTTCTCGGTTTCGGTTTCAACCGACTCTAGTGGATGGACGAGGACCCAAGACTCGTGACCTTCCTCGGCGAGTACCATCGATGGACGGCCATCAGACGAGCCTCGCGCGAGAAGAAATCTGAAGCTGGGTGCCGCTGGGATGGACTCAAGATTACCTCGAGGCCCCTCCTTGGATCTCCATTAAGAGGGCCGAATTCATCCACGAGCTGAGAACGATTCCGACTATCGCATCGTACAGCAAACTCTTGGAAAGTTGATGTCCGACAGCCGTGACTCTCGGGTGCAGCCCACGGAAAGGCAAAAACACAAGGACACGGGTTCGCTTGTCATTGAGATCTCAAGAGAGTCCATAGTACATCTTTCTTGCCGAGGATGAGTCATAGGACTTAGGACGTGGGCCTTTTGTCGCCTAACCCTTAAACGCCAACAACTTTTCACGTTCCATGTTGGATTTCACGTGCCATCATGGTGCTACATCGACGGTCTGCCCGGTGCCATTCGGTGCTCGAAGTTGCCGATCAGAAGCGGGTCCATCACGCACATAGGAACGATGAACATGTCTCGAGATATTATCAGCGTGAGCCTACCTGCCGAATACGTAATTCTGCATCTGCGAGGTGTGGGATTAATTAAGGGTTCGGCAGTCGGATGTTTTCACCGGATTCGGGACTATATCATAGACTGATCTCATGAACGGCACCCACTACATTCCACGCCGCTAGCATACCAAGCTGCCTTATGGAATGGAGCATTTATACCCTTTTCCACCCACGAGAGCGCAGACCCGATGTTACGGACGGAATCGCTTTGCCAGGGAAGGGAAGGATTGTTTTTTTTTTTTTTAATAGAAACAGCCGGTTGAACTTTATTCAACTGATTAATTCAGATTGTCCCGAATCGGTCCATTTAATGGGTTAAGAACTCCCTGCTGCAACTGAGACTTGAACTCGAGTTCTCCCATTATAATAATGAATGCCGAATTACTCAACTACGCTCATGGTGGGTAAGAGAAGGGTTGGTTATTCCTTATTCCATTCTCCCCATTAAATCACCGGGGGAATAAATCACCGGGGGCGGCTGGTTCGATGACGCTAACGCCCGACACGTAACTTCAATCGACACATCAGCTCCAACTATGACGAAAACGATGAGACTCACATCGTGCTCGTGCACATGCCTCCGGTCAGTGCTGTCTTAATGGTTCCAGCTAAGCACGATGATAGTGTCCGAAAATTCAATTCTATTAGCGTGATTCCGCCACATTAATGAAGTGAAGAATATCATGGCACGGTTTTACCCTGCCGGCCGTGTTCTCGTCCACCGGCGTAGTTGGACCGAGGGAAAGTCGAGATTCAAACTAAATTAATGTTGACGTCATTGATGACCGGAACACGTTGAAAGAGGGGAGCCTTTTCTAACAGGAAAATTCCACCAGACTGAGCCATTAAGCTATCCCNTCATTGATGACCGGAACACGTTGAAAGAGGGGGAGCCTTTTCTAACAGGCAGATTCCACCAGACTGAGCCATTAAGCTATCTCGGAATATTGCTTCATCGTAAAATGTGCTATTTCACCGAGATCATGAGCATATCACTATATCCGAAAGTACATATATGCTGTTTCCTCTCTATAAGATATCTAATTTATTATGCATAATAACAAATTTTAAAAATAAGTTAGAAAACCAAGAAATTGTCTACCTTGAGAGGCTGACGGTCGTTGGATTCGTCGATCCCCACTCTCTTACTCTCTTCATTGTTATTATTATTATTATTTTCTCCGTTCTCAAATATTCCCTCCACGAACAGTTCCACGTCGATTCCGCTTTGATCAACTTCTCCATCGATTTCTGACGGCGGGATGAACGGTGGCCTTGTGATCTCCACGACGGATTGCCACGTCACACCTCTGAAGAAATCGTGGGCCTTGATTCCCTCCAACCCGATCCTCCGCTGCGGATCCTTCTCCAGGAGCTTCCCGATCAGGTCCCTCAGCGGCGTCGTTTCGCCTACGAGCTCCGGCGTTTTGCTGAGGATCCGATAGAAGGTCTCCTTCCTGTTGGAGCCTCGAAACGGCGTCGCTCCGTAGAGCATCTCGTACAGAATGACCCCGAGCGACCACCAGTCCACGGCGAAGTCGTGGCCGTTGCCGATGATCACCTCTGGCGCCACGTACTCCTCCGTCCCCACGAAGGAGTTCGATTTCTCCACCGAGTCAGACTCGGCGGGGAACACCCAGTTTGGGTTGGGCCGATGGTTGGGTGCTTCCGAGTCATCGGTCGTGGACGCCGAGCCGCACCACCGCTGGCGGAGTGGGGAGTCTCGCTTTCTCCTTGCAGATTCCTGAGGCGGGACCGAGTATGCAGCCGGAGTGGCCTTAGGCAATTTGGGGGAGAGCTTTGTGGAGAGATCGAAGTCCACCAGCATTATGTGACCGTCCTCTTGAATCATGACGTTCTGCGGCTTCAAGTCTCTGTAAACTATCCCTAAATCGTGTAGATATTCCAGTGCCAGCACCAGTTCCGCCGCGTAAAACCTGCTCGATGCACAAAATCACGCAACATCTCATAAGCAAAAAGCATCGGATCGTCAATCATTTTCCGTTCAGTTCCCCGTCTCTGCTATTCTACCAAAACACGCGATCAGAACTAGCTTGCTACAAAACGTCTAACAGCTGTTTGGCTGCTTGGCAAATGGAGGAACCATGAGCTGGTTAGAGCCGAATTTAACAGTATTAGCCAAAATTTCAGAAGCGAATCAATCAGTCTGCAAAATTCTCGATACCACGCAAGCATGCAAGACAGGGTGAGATTGCAGGAGTGAAGTTTACGCCACTCGGACACATGACAGGAGCTCAGTAATTATCCGTAACAGCTCGAGCCAAGTACCTGATAATGTCATCGGAGAACATCTTCTCAGTTTGTTTTCTCCTGAGGGAGTTCAAATCGCGGCCAGGACAGTAGTCCATCGCAAATCCGACGACCTTATCGGTTGCCAGAGCTCCCCGTAGCTTTGGCAGCAACCGGTGATCGAACTGCCGCAGTACCTGCTGCTCGAATGAGATCCTCCCGCAATCACTCCCTCCCTTGGACGCCGAATCCTTGCTCTTCTTCTCAACATTCCCTCTGAGTATCACCTTCAGCGCCCAGAGCTGGCCATCCACTCCGTTCTGGACCAGAAACACCACGCCCTTGGCCCCCCGCCCAACCGCCGAGACCACCTTCAGCTGCCGCAAGCTCAGCGCTGGCACATCGTCATCGAGATGGTGCCGGTGATGCCGCTCCCCCGCGTCCTCCATCGCTGGAAAACTAACTCCGTCGCCGTCAAATCGACAACTCAAATTGCCACAGAGAGGGAGAGGGAGAGGGAGAGGGAGGGAGGGTACGTGTGTTGTAGTGGTGCTCTTCGGGTCTTCTTTTCCTTGGGGAATAATCTGCTCTTTTCCTCTCTTTTCCTTTTCCCCAAACCAATCCATGGCGGATTCGATTCGCCGTCGAACGAGTAAAACTTTCCAACTTTCAATATTCAAATTGTAACAGCGAAGGTTTCTCGTGATGTAAACCCGACACGGCACCCCGTTGAGCTAAAAAATCAATAAATAAATCTCAGGATGGAGTCGAGACCTGGAAGCGGTCGACAGAGATCATGACACGTGGAAACTGTCTCGCAGATTTGCCGACGTGTCTGGATCCGGAGCACCCGCAGCTAATTGCTCGCGAGGCTACATACATACTACAGCGACGGAGGTAGAGACGACGTCGAGGTCGGCGTGGTGAGCGGAATAAATGTAGATGGTTGAGAAAGTAAACAGCGTATAAATCACTTGAAGAAGGGGTCGAGAGACCTTCTAGAAACAGGAAAGTCGATTGATTACGATTAATTATATTATAACAAAATATTTTAAAATATAAAATTATTATTTATAAATAATTATTTTATTTAATTATAATTTCTAGTACGGCCAGAAGTACGAAATATTCGTCCTCATAGCGAAAGTTTTCCAGCGGGTTGAGATGTGGATCATCCACTTACTATGGTTTGGACGGCTCGTTATTGGGCTTTATAGGCCTAATTCATACCATTGGGCGTTTTCATTGTGTTTGGGCTACATGATCGGGCCAAGGCCCACTGACAGTATNCATTGGGCGTTTTCATTGTGTTTGGGCTACATTATCGGGCCAAGGCCCACTTACAGTGTGGGCCGTGAATAGATCCCATCGACAAAGGCACAAGGAGAGAGTACATAAAAGAGTAAGTCGAGCCGCATATCACAAAGAGACGCACTTTGCATCAATTACGTGCATTTTTCCGTTTCGCGCAGTCACTTTCATCGCTCATAGATGCACCTTACCTTGATCCTACCCTACTCGATCGATTTCGAGTTCGATATTCCAATCGATCTTTCTACTGATTTAGTTCATGAGAGATTAGTCCAATAAGTGAAAAGCTTCCCATACGAACTATTTCCATCCACAATACTCTCCGATCCGAAAATTATATAAGAAGAAGAGATGAACTATATCAACCAACCAACCATGATGCTTATTTTTCCCTGTTTTCTGTCTTGATCCTTTCCGTCTAGTCTATCGCAGGCAGTGCTTTGCTCGTTCTTTGCTGTGCCCTAATCGACCAGAAGTGCCCCTTTCTCACGGGTAAGGCAGAAAGCTCGACCATAGCTATGCCTTGCTCGATCGGTACTACACCTTGATCGACCAAGATTGCCTGTTTCTCGATCACTGCTGCTAGTTGCTCGGTTATAGAGTCTCATCATATTCGGAGATAAAATTCAGATATAACAAAAATCTAATAAGATATAAATATGATATTTCACCTAATATAAAAGAAATATTGAATACTAACATTATGTTGGACTTATAATTTTTACATTGTACCTCTAAATGGATAATGTCACGATGAAACCTCAAATTATGATCATGGGTGAATTTTTTTAAAGAATTTTAAATATATATTAAAACGGCGCAATTGATTTTAAAAGGGAGAGGGAGAGAGTCTTGAACAGAATCATTCGCTGTGTCTCCTCTCCGCCGTGAAATTGGCGGGCCCGCCAAGGCTGCGCCGTACGCCTGCACCGGTCTCCGCGCCGCCGTCGTATGTGCAAATCTTCCTCTCGACGATTTCTCGCCGAAAACCGCCCCGTCACCGTGACCACGAGGCTGCGCTTAGCTTAAATCCTCGTACTCACCTTTCCCCTCAGGCCATATCTAGTTCGGTCTGGTGCGAACAGAATCGACTGAACTGCAATTGTCAGATGACGTGGAGCTTCCCGATCAGCATGAAGGGTAGGCCCGACTAATCGCCGCCGGGCCACTTCAAGACCTAGAGGCGATTCTCGGCCGGCACGAGGAGTCAAAAAGTAAATTCGCCATTTTTACATATTTTTTCCTCGACCTAATAGTATGGGAAATGTTTAATAAAAGATGAGGATATGACCGGTAATTCGCCCCCATTTCTTTCCTCAGATTGACATCAGCAAATTTCCAGGTTACCTAATCGGCAGATTTTGCCAACGGATTCAAATTAATATATTCTTTTTGGGCCAAATAATTATATATAATTATATATCCTAATAGGCGAGGTGTGGGGTTCAGACAATATAGTGGAGAGACTTGGGGGCAAAGAAATCGGCGGATTTAGCACACTTGTATTTTTTTGGGGCTTATAGCATTTGATTATTACAATCATTATTGGCCAGTCAGGTGATTAACAAGTTGGGACTAAAAATTTAACCCGACTAGCCTCACACAAGCCCAACAAGGACCGTTGTGATCCACCTCGTAAATTGATCACTCTTCGTAGTAGTACTCTTGATCTCCTATCTTTATCTTGTCGGAGTTATTTACGGTCAAGAAATCTTTGGCACGATCGGTAATAATATGCAAGTAATTGCCATAATATTCACTAATTGCAATAATCCTATTGTTAAGAGATCATTTATAATTAATTGTTTCTTTTAATAATTCGCGTGAGGCTGGCGAGAGGGAAAAAAAGAGGGAGAAAAAGTGATTAAAAAAATCCCAATTAGAATTTTATTTTATTGTTTCTTATGCTTTCTTAAGTTAGAATTCGTACGGATCATATATGTATATATATATATATATTACGAAAGAGACCTGTGCTGATGTCATAACAATGCCCCGTCCAGCATCCAAAATAATTGATATAATTCTGATGATAATTTATATTTTCCTCAACTTTTATTTTTTGATAAACTGGTTAATCTTAAATATGAATTAGTTTGATTCGATAATTATGACTCGAATGTATATCAATGATGCACTCACTCATCAATTCATGGATACGAAAATGCTATATGAAAGTTCGGGAAAACCATGCCCCCGAGCAAGAAGGGTTTCTTGTTATCTTCTATAAGAATAATACCTAAAAATGGAGATCCCCAAAATTGCACTCTTTAAAATGGTGTACGTGTTGGATATGTCACATCACTTGTACATGCGTACACAACAACCTGAGCGTACGTATGTAACATGTTATATTATCCGGGAATTCGACAAAATTTTAATGGCCACCAAAATTCTTATTAAAAAATAACTTTAAATTTTAATTCTTACCTATAAAATCTTCCTATCCTCTTTTCTATTACTCCCTTGTTTTTATCCTCCCAGTGGCCAAGTGTGTACCCTGTACAGTTCTCCATCCACCGCAGCAAGACAAAACAGAAGATCTCCGATAGTGATTGATTTTTCGAATATGATCTCAAACGATCCATCGGTTCCCTTTTTTTCATTAAATAATATTTTAATTTTTTTACAAAAATTATGTTTTAAATTTAAATATTATAAATATGAAAGTTTTATACTAAATCAACAGCTACATAAAGATAAATTTGTTTTAGTTAAAATTTGTGAAGCTTTCCAATGTCATATTAGTAATTAAATTTTATATTAATTTTTGCACTTAACTTGGATTAATAAAATCCAACTCTTATATTTACCAATAAGAGATTAATTCGCCCATAAATTGATGACATACATTGGGCTAAATCCAGGGTTCCAAATTTTTGGAAGCATATATCTAGTGAATTAATTGTAGTTCACAGTATATAATATATTATTTAATAAATAAATAAATTATTATAATATTAGAAATGTAAAATATAAAAAAAACTCTTATATACATATATTCATATTCATGTAGCGTGAGAAAAAAGGACAAGTTATCTCGTGGCATCATATCACATTAACTTGCACACTACAGGTTGTACAAAATTTCTTTTAAGTATTGAAATTTAAATTAAAGAAAAAGAATTTCTAGGTGGAAAATATCAAATCAATTGACCAGATTTTGTCCTTCCCGTCAGGCGCGCGCACACACACACAGATATAAACATATATATATAATACGAGCCGGTACGTGCAAGTTCCTAGAAACTGAGGCTAATATGACCCGGGAATCCTATCCTACGGTCGAGGGACATAGACACATGTACAAATAAATATATTGACCGACCTCCATATTCCAATGACCTCCAGAACACAGCGTTGAAAATCGAATCAAGCTGACCGATTCAATTAGAAATCAGTCACTAATCTATTTCGGTTCTTATAAAAGATACAATTACACTTTCAATAAAATTAACTATGATTGAATCGACAGATTTTCGGTCCGATCAGTGAATTTAATTGAACTGGTGAAAAAATCGACATACTTAAAATTAAAAAAATATTATAATA
>CXYZ01011466.1:530147-584412 GCA_900006705.1 Sonneratia caseolaris
ACCAAATCTGACCTTATTTGCAATTGATTTACTTGCCAAAGAAATAGAGATTACTTCCCTAAAAGATTCTAATGGGGAAACAATTTTTTTTAAAAATGGGGATTTGCTCCTAATTCCACCGACGTGGCAGAAGACCATTGGCGGAATCGCAAAACAAATAAATGACATAAGCATAACCACTATCGCCGCATGCGCTCTATGTGTTGTCTTGTCTCGCCCACACGACAGAGCTAGCCTCTGCTCTGGCCTGCAACGTCCGATAACGGAGAAACTTCAATTTTCTCACGAGAATCCTTGAAGATCTTCTGCGGATAGATCTGATGGGTCGAAGGAGGGGCTCGACATCGGTGGCGGGCTCTCTACTACGGTGGGCGAGGAGGCAGCCCATGAAGGTGAAGGTCTTCCTTGGGGTGACGTCAATGGCGTTCACCCTGATCGCCCTGCAGCTGACATTTAAGAGCCAAGTGGGCAAACTGTTCATCGCCTCTGAGCTCTGTCATGCCGTTGGGATCATCGTCCTGATCTACAAGCTCACCACCCAGAAGACCTGCTCTGGTACGACGGCCCACTTACGTTATTGCTTTATGCCTTCTCGATTGATCTTCCGATCTATCTGTGCTGTTACTCTTCGAATATAGCGTTTGAATCATTTTGATGTGAATGTTGGGGTAGTTTTATATGTCTTTTCCTTTACAAGGGAGGCCGATCCGATTGGTCTGGTAGGGGATACAGGAACGTCAGAAAGGGTAAATGAAGGGGCACAAGACGACACCCACCCAAGATAAGTGCACTGATTCTATCCATCTTGATGGGTGGACACCGGAGGATTCGAGAGTTAGGCCATTGGTTCAAAGCCTAAGTGATGCATGGGCTCATAGTTGTATTTGTAGTTGAAAAACTTGATCATATAGTATCGGATCAGCAATAGATTCTGCAAGTCCTACTCGGTCTGATACCAAGAGAAATGTCGCTCACATATAACGATATCAGGCAGTCTACTAACCCTTTGCATGTTTTCGAGTTTTGCATTGGTTTGTCAGTTGTCGGTCAAGACCATTAAATTACGTAATCACTTAGATTTCATGTCGGGGAAGTTGTGCTCTGTTGCCCGGAGTCATTTTCGATCCCTAAGACTGAAAGAGCGTGGTTCAAGATAGACCATTATTATCAATCTGATACGATCCTTGTGCAGAGCCTCGGCTCCTTTTCCACCATCGAATCTTATCCTTCTGCAACGTTTGTCTTTGTTCATCGGATTCTATATAAGCTCTTGTGTATTCACTTCTCCAGGTCTGTCGCTGAAGACTCAAGAACTCACAGCCATGTTCTTAGGCACAAGATTCCTCTGCAGTTTCTACTTCGAGCACAATATCCACACGATCCTGGACTTTGTTACCCTGACATCGACTCTATGGGTTATATACATGATTCGGTTCAAGTTGAAGGCGACCTACATCAAGGAATTGGACAATCTTCCCCTGTATTATGTGGCAAGTATCATCATCATCTCTTTTGCCTTGTTCCATCAAAGTGATCATAGATAGGGGAGCCAACTGAATAGCCATTATAACCCGACTGATTTTTCATGAGTTTCTCGTCATCACCATGTTCGGCAGGTGATCCCTTGTGCAGTCCTTTCTGCTTTTGTTCACCCTCGGATTCACTACTTCCGCATCCTCCAGTTCCTCTATGCATTCTCCGGGTACGTGGAATCCCTTTCCGTGCTGCCTCAGCTGCGTCTCATCCAGAACGCCAAGGTCAGGACTCGTCATTCATCCACCCTCTTATCTCACATCACTGATCGACAGCATAGCTCTCATTTCTGACCTATGTTCTTTCTCGAACCCGGTTTCCAGATGATCGAACCATTTACAGGTCACTATGTTTTCGCTCTTGGGGTTGCAAGATTTCTGGCATTGGCATATTGGATCATCCAGGTGAGGCCGAACCAAAACCAGTTCTGTGAATAGGCCATTCTATGTTCTACTCAATCATCAAATATTACAGGTACTGACATAGGTCATAATCGTGTTACGATAACATTTGTGTGTAGTTATATCACACACGCGGAGAGTACTTCTTCTTGGTCGGGAGCGGCTACTTCTGGATCCTGGCGGCTTTACTGGCGGAGCTCGTGCAGTCATTCATTTTAGTCGATTTCTGCTACTACTACATTCAGAGGTAAAAGAGGCCTGCTCAATTCAGCCCTTTTTTCATGTCAAGCTATTCCCCATTTACTCAAAAGGCTCACTTTCGTGCTTCTTCCTCTTCTCTGTTCGACCCGATTGCAGTTTCATAAAAGGCGAACTGGTCATGGCGATGCCCATCTAGGCGCAGTCGGGTCTCTTTTCTGGTGAAGCGATGAAGCTTTTAATGCGTCAAAGCCTTCGAGCCAAAGAGAATTTTGAGAGACATTTTGAGGGAGAGCAATGCATTACTATGCTGCTGAACGACATACTTTTACCTTCTCTTTTCCCTCAACCCCATGGTGAAATACCGAAGATCTCTTGATTTTAGTCACTATTAGCACAATGTACTTAATATGGTTCGATTTTGATTTTCATCGGCATGATTTCATGTATCACTTGATCTTTTTTTTTCCACCTTCCTATCCCTTCTACACTCACAAAATCTCCAATCTAATTAGAGAAAGAGAAATGATTTTCATTACTTAATTGAATTCGTAGGAGGACAAATCCCCGGTTGTTCTAAGTGCAATTCCACCACTTCAAAACGTGATCAAAAGATTAGGACATTATTATTGGTAGCCATATGCGACCGGCCTCTAGGGTTTCCAAGGAGCTGGCTGTCAATCTGATGATAACTCAACCGAGTGCCATTTCAGACTCCGAATCGAATGCTCCGGGTCCAATTCCCGTAGGTGGGATTCATTGTGCTCCTTTATATCCGTTTCTACGTATCAATCCTAGGCTATCCCCCGATCATAATCATACGAATCTTGATTATGAGGACAAGAAATACTATGGCACTTGAATACGGGTCAAGCAGGATACCATGGAAATTAAAGAAGGGGGGGGATTTTGATTCCTTTTCCGCTGAGTAAGAAGTGGGATTCGATTCGATTCCATATTTATCCTCTTGCAGCTGTGCCACACACCACATCTACGTCCAAATGGAGAGGCCTAGTCACAACAGTACACGCCTCGCCGAGATTCTCTCGATTTCTGTCATCGTATCATCCATCGGAAGCACGCATCTCGACTCTGTGTCTCGGTATGCCATCTCTATCTCTGTTTTGCCTCGATTCGCACCTTACGTTCCCGGTAACCTGATTCGTATCCGAGTTATCCTTCAACTCATCAGTGACTTACCCATACATACGTACTCGAGCTCTCGTGCAAGGGCAGGGGAGGTGAGGTGAGGTGTTAAAGCGCGCTTGATATACGTTACCGCTACGCTGTTCTGTACGAGCGAGTTCGTATTTGTATATCAAGCATGCTTTAGCACCACATCTTCCGCCCCCCGAATGTAGGCTGGCTCAGAAGCAACATAGATTTTACAGAGACGAACCCTAATGTACATATATATATATATATATGTATATCGGAATGGGATGTAACGGGAGGAAACATGATAAAGATGGAAGATGGGAACCGAGGAGCTGATCTGATCGATTGGCATTCAAGTGTAAAACCGACCCAGCCATCGACACGATCGACACAACTGTTGAGCAGCTCAGAGGAGAAACCTCTAATTTGTCGGAGGATTTGTATAAGTTGAAGTTCGAAAATGAAGAAAGACAAGAAAGCCGAAACCGCTGAAGCTCTTGAGGTGCGCACTCCAGAAACAATCGGCCGATCCGCTTCTTGGGTACGACCACTTCCCATAAGAGAACCAGAAATCCTCAGGATGCAGTTTCTGGCATCATTTTTGGCGATCTGTGAAGGAAGATCCATAATATCATGGGCAACCTCAGTAATCAAGAACGAAAAGCGATCGCTTGTGCACAATGAAACCATCGTTGTTCTTCTCATTGAAACAAATGCAAACAGGCAACCTGCAGATGTACTTCGCCATCAAAAGTAATATGAATGAAATTGAACAAGAATTGCAGCAGATGTAGTTTTAGTGCACAAGCAGGGGAAAGATCAGGACCGGATCCTTCAGTAGATCGCGAACATGCAAAACTTGGGATATAAACTTAGCTCGGTGTCTGCATGATCATAAATGTCCACATTTCTGTAAATTCTGCTGTCAGACTGCGGTATGGAACATTTTCTACATTGAGCTCACCTAAGAGTGCTTCCTGATAATGTTATCCAAATAAATACTTCCAGCAGATCGCAACTGCAGCCACCAATATGATCTTCAGTACAAGTTTCGAGCTAAACAAGGATGTCGAAGTTGTAGTCAACTGAGGCCCTGTCTCTTTACTTCCTCTAAGCCTTGCAAGTAGCCGAGACAAAGGACCGGGTTTTCCTGCGAATCACAGTTAGGTTTAACTACACTCATAGTTATTGTATTCTAAAGCTTATCAGCACAGAAAATAAAAATGTATGTTATGAAACAGATGAACAATTAGCATAATAAAATAACTACTGCAATCATCAATTTATCCATATATTCGTGTTCTTGTTGCGCTTCAACCCCCATAATTGTCAATGCAGGACTTCTACCCTGTCCCTTTACAATCCCCTGAAATACAAAAATTTACTCATTCCTCATCTTGGAAAGCATAGGAATTTGAGAATACAAAGTCCTGGGTGATAGATGATAATGGAATTCTACTGGAATCTGACAAATTAGCATTACCTTTATCTTTAAGCAATCGTTCCTCCTCACTGGCTCGTTTCCTCAGTACATTAAGTAAGGAGCCGAAGTACAATGCAAATACAGTACAGGTAATCGTAATGACATTGTAAGGCATGCTGAAATCAGGAGTTGTTAACGGTACAAGAAGTACTTCAGTGTAATAACGGACAGGATTCTTTTCCTGCACATCAATAAAATAAGATACAGCAAGGTTGAAAAAGCAAGTAGCTTTACTATAATAGAAACTCCCACTATTAGTAGATGAAGCCCAATGGAATACCTGAAATCGAGACAGCAGGGGCAAAAGTTTCAATGTACTATCTTGATCAAAGCGTGTCGACGCCTCAAAGTTGGGAAATGTTATAACTGCTGATGGAATATCAAATCCCTGATTAGCATCTGGAGGATACTCATCAATGTGCAGAAAGCCCTGAAATGATGCCACAAAAAAAAAATATCCTTGAATGTATAGTACCAGCGAATTAAAAGCTCTACAGAGACAAATGAGAGAAAATTCACATAAAGAATATAAAATAACGTACCTTGTCAAATTCCAAGGTTATAGCAGCTGATTTGACCCCACAAGGCAATTTCAGAACCATCTCCATCACACCAGGCGATACCTTGTCTTCGGAAGGTGAAATACGGATCTTGTCAATTGCATCTGTAACTGCCTTAGGTTTTTCATCAATAAAGACTTTCAAGGTATGGAAGTAAACCTTAATATACCAAGGCACAACTTGGAAAATATTGACAGCAAACACACAGCTCTCTTTATCCATATTGGAGGCACTCAATTCCTCATCCAGGCCCATAGATCTCAATGAGATAGCGATAGCCCCCCTTTCATTCCCACTTCCCATCAAAAACCTGCTAGCATGTAAAGGTGGTTTCCGACATGACCAAGCTAGAGGACTCTTCCAAGTGAAAGAGAGATCGAAACTGTTTGGATATGCAGATTTGCCAATTGAATATCCATATGTTAGAGATGAGCCCTCAGACTGCGAGTTTGAGACTTCTCTAAGGACCAGGTCTGGTTTAACAGATATTTCAAAGGCAGGATTCTTTATCAGGTCTTCATTCAGTGCAGAAGTATCAACGAGTTTCTGATTCTGCATCAGCGTCTTCAGTTCTGCCACAAGGTTCCTGTCAAGTTGGAGATACACATTACTAGATTTTGCGAGGACACACTGACCTTCAATTTTCCTTCCAAACAATGAACTCATAGACCAAGTTGGAGGTAATTTGGTTTCACTGGAATGACTTGCCTTAGATCTAATGCTGTTTGGCTGCAGAACAACAGTGAGAGTTTGTTCAAGGACAGTGTCAGACTCAGCGCTATCAGCTTTGATCTTTGCAGGCCATAATCTTAACCTCTGAGAATGATAAAATCCTCTGTAAATGGATGGTCTGTCCAACAAGGAAGATATTCCAGCTTTGTCTCGACATGGAAGGAGCTTCAACCATGGAGTTAGGTTCTCAGTACAAACAGCCTCACGTGGTAGTGTACCATACCTCAAGTTCACTGAAGCAGGATGAAAGGCCAATTCAGGGGCCGAATAAGTAGCAGATGACTCCAGAAAGTTGATTGATGCACAAAAAAGTCCTGAAAGACTATGAGTCAAATTCTTCCAGGAAGCATCCACTTGATCCACAGGGACATCAAAGACAGCCCACAATTCAACCCCGGGAGGCTTTGCATTGCTGCTTGATATATGATCAAATCCACCCCAACTTTCATATTCCCACCGACCCTGGGTGAAAGATAACTCCATTTCTCTGATAGAAAATTTCTGAACCTGTTATTACACAAAAGATTGAAGACGATTTTAATTTCTCAATCACTTCACATATGATCCTAGTAAAAATTACAGAAATAATCAAATAAATTCTGAAGATAGGATTTTTTTTTTCCCTTCATTATGTCCAGTACTAGAAACAGAAGGGAGTAGCACTTAGCATCCCAGCGGCAAGGATCATGTGGTTCCTCAAGGAACTGCAACTAAGTGATTTAAAATATCATTGCCCGAGAGAGAAATTACATATAATCCTCATGACTTATAAACGACTTTATGAACCTCACCCTAAAAAAGAACCATTTTCATGCTTTACCCTGGTAACAAGTTGAATCACAGCCATGTAAGGCCTTACGTCTAGAAATTTTTCAGAATAGGAAAGGCCCAACAGAAATCAGATCAATGAAGGCAATAAAACTTCCAAGAAAGAAAACGATCATAGTACAGTATCAACAATGTAGAAGACATGAGCAAGGCGGAAGAACGGCGCCAACCACTTAGACCAGAGAAAACAATAATCACAGACCGCAAGTCGCAAGAGGTGAGTGCTCACCATAGAATTGGGACAAAACATCGTATAGTTCTAACATTTTTTTCACCTTGTAAGATTTCATGATAAATCTAGATAATTGAATTTAAACACTAGTCTCCAAGTAAGAGCGCCTAACTGAACTGCAACAGGTAGAGAAGGAGACTCCGCGAAGGGAGGGACTGAACCACCGCCGGACAGTATAAATTTTCGAAATAGCAAGAGCAATTAGTGAAGCGGAAATGAAGGAGATGAGCGTACGAGCTGAGCGATGGATTTTGGGAAGAGGTGGTGGTGGCGGCCATAATATTGGGTTCTCGGAGCCGTGTTCTCGAAGTGGAAGTGCGCTAACACTTTGCGATCGGGCAGAGGCTTCAGGAGCAGCTCCTCCGTGAACTCTTCCTCTCCGTGCCCGCCAACAACCGATCCAAGGGAGATCGAGGAGAAGGAAATCAGAAGGGAGAGCAGGAGAAGCGGGAAGAAGACACGTCCTCCGAGAAGCTCCATCTGCTGCGGCTCCGATGGAAGAGTACAGAGTGGGTGAGATCCGGCGCCGAGAGTGAGAGCCCGCTGTGGAAGCCCACCTTCCATCTCAGACAGTTGAGCGCCGTTCGTCAGAGTATATGAAACCGGGCTTCTCCTATCTTGGGCCAGACCACGGGCCCGAAAATGGGCCCACGCCCATGCCCATTTTAGCAACTTGCTCCCGTTTTATTATTATTGCTAAGAAAGATTTTCATTCAATATGGCAGGAAGAAGTACAGAGAAGAGAATTTACATTTTGGCTTACGCTGCACCTCAAGATTCAGTGAACAAGACATGGGAGGGGAGATTTGAGATGGAGATTGGAGCAACATGGTGGCTAAAACCTTGCCCATTTAGCTATACTATGAGCAAGAAAGTTAAAGAGGGGTCTTGCTGCACGTCCAATGGTCCACTCATCAAAACTAAGTAGAAAGAACTCGAGCTTGAGTCGTGCGGCGACGCCGCCACTCGGGAGCCGATAATCGAAGTTGCTCGATTTGGATGGAGATTACCAAATCCTTAGGCAATGACTGCGAAGGAGAAGCTGTTCTGATGGGCCACTCACGATGCGGTGGCTGTGTCGTCAGACCATGCCGCGAGAAGTGGCCCTACGTGGGTGGTCTGTGCGAATAGCACCAATCCAAGTGCTATTATTCTGCTTTACGTTGGCAGCTTGTTTAAATTCATATCCACTTGCTTATTTAATTTCACCTTTTTTTTTTCCTGTTTGCAAAAGCCCAAAAGGTACGAATCCTATTAAAACTCTTAATCTTAATTCTCGAAGACTTACCGCTAAACGTATGTACTGTTCAAGTCGATCGTAATCAAGAGCGCGATCTTGAAAAGAGGAAATCCGACCGCAAAACTCTCTTTTAACCCGAGACCCATGAGAACAGGGCTATGGTTTACAAGAATCTATGGCGTCGTGAGTGGCCTCAGTAAGAACTTCAACCATTGCAGGAGGATTCAAGGCTCGGGATCTCGAGCTCGAGTCTAGTCGGGCGATGGGAGCACCGCCCCCCCCCCCGCAATCCCAAGTGCGCCAGCTGAAGTGGTGGGGCCAACTCAAGACGATCTTCGCGTGCCTTACAGTTTGAAGTTGAGGCCACCCCTGCAAATCGGATAAGCACGAATCCCTTTTTGTTTTTGGTAATTTAAAAAATCCTTTTTCTTTTGAATTTATTAGGAAAAAGCTTTTTAGTCCCGCAGTTGATGCGGTGGTATGAGCCGTCAATGTGAAATTGTCCGGACTCGTCCATTTTCCATTCGGGTACCCTCACAACAATGGGTGAATCTCTGCCATTCCATACCCGAACAATTTCGAGCCTCACTCACCGATCCAACTATGACGTGGTAGAATTTTCCTATAATAATAATTGCCGATAAAAATTTTTAAAAAAAGAGAGAGAAAAAGCTTCCAGTCCGAAAATTGTTAAAAAGTACTGGTCGTACTCGTGGAAAGCAGGACAGAGAACGGCGACCGAATCAGGTCCCACACACGACTTTCGCACGTGTCGACATTCTCAACCGTCCGTTGCCCCCATCAATCATTTTCCAAGCCGCCAGGGCGAAGAAACCCGAGCCGCGCGGCTTCACCTGCTAACGACCGCACCCGATAATACCCCGCGGAACTGAAATCATTGTCCAATCCGATTTTTTCCTTAGCCGGGGACTCCTAGGTTGGGCTCATTATCTGTTGTGGGCAACACTCCCGTTCGCTCCTCGTAGCACGGCAGCCACGTGGCACGAGAGGGGCAATCTCGTCCTTTCATCGTACATCACCTCGATTTGATTGGACGGCAGCGGTGGCGAGGTTCGGGATTGCAGGTGAGATCACTGTTAGCGTATACATAACGCTGTCACCTCCTCGCCTTCTTCCACTGGGCCTCGCATATATAGGGAACGGAGGGCTGTTGTTGGCGTCGAAGACTCGTTCCAGCAGAAAGCCCTAGTCTTTTGTATCCGTTTGGGTGATCGTAAAATGTCGGCCGCCGGCGATGAAGACAAGAAGCCTTCCGATCAGTCGGCTCACATCAATCTCAAAGTCAAGGGTCAGGTACAACCTCCGGCGTGTTCGATGTTTAATGATATCTTGGGTTTGATCTGACAAGTTTTCAATGTTTCTGCTCGGTCCGCGTATTTGTTTCCTCGAACTCCGTCTTCCACTCATGTTTTTGTTCCTGGGTATGCATTTGGCTTCATTTGTTTGTTGGCCGTTGATCGCATTTCTGCTTGAAAGGCCAATCTTTGATCATGGTTAGTAATCATGGTGTCGTTTTGTCAGTAATGAGTTTTAAATTCGTTTTCAGCCTTACGTGTTCGGCTAGGATGGAGTTAAAAGATTGGGTTGATGATGTAGTTAGTGATGAAGATGAATGCCTTGAATCGTAACCTATGCTGATTTGTATCGAACTATAGTCAATTCACTGTTTTTTTGTGTTTGAGTTGTTGCTTCTTTCAATGTTTTCAAATCACTTGTCAAGCTTGTTCCTTTGGCCTGTTTTTGTTAATGTTAGAGTGCTTTCTAAGTTGGGTCAAGCTCTCCTAATGGTAGAGTGTTTTTGTTATCGGGTGTGTCAATGCGATTAAGATAAATGGATCTCATAATTTATCTATCACTGTCGCTGTTATACAGTTAATTTGCTGTGAAATTCATCAACTCTGATAGTTATCGTTTTGAATTTTCATTCTCCAGACAATCATCTGACTATAGTTCTGTTGCTGTTGGGCCTTTCAGTACAGTTGTATATATATGTATATATATTGTTGTTCAGGTTCATATTAATGTTTAAACTTTCAATCTGATGCTGAATGTAGGATGGCAATGAGGTTTTCTTTAGGATTAAGAGGAGTACTCAGCTTCGGAAACTCATGAATGCATACTGTGATCGGCAATCGGTGGAGATGAACTCCATTGCTTTCTTGTTTGATGGGCGGAGGCTTCGAGGCGAGCAAACACCTGATGAGGTACTGGTTGAGTCTTATTTTCAGAACGTCGGTGCCAATGTTTTTCTATTAAAAATCATTGCAAATGTTGGAAACTTCAATATTGCTGCCGTCCTGTTTAGGTCCTCTATAAAAGCATTGATTTTTATGTTGCTTAATAAAAAGATATACTTGTTTGAGAAATTGTGGGAGTTCTTGATCCAGCATCATGAGGTTGCTGTTTTCCATGTTTGTTATTACTAACAATAAGATATATCCCATAATTTTATTCCTGCATTTGCTTATTTCTTTGGAGATGACCATTAAAAATGAAAGTTTCTTTGTTTGAAACATTTATGGTAGTTTGTTTTAGCTTTATTTAATACTGTATTGTATATTGAGTTGGATGTTTATAACTTGCAGAAGTCATCACAAGGAGAAACTCATAGGAGTTACTTGTTGATAGCATTTATCTATGGATATTGTGTTGATCCTGCGATGCTATTCCTCGGGCATTCTAATTCATTTCCATTGTTAACCTTCTGACAAAAATTGTTGGCTTGTGCTGCAGCTCGAGATGGAGGATGGAGATGAAATCGATGCAATGCTGCATCAAACTGGAGGTGGAGCAGTAGTTTATGCAAACTAATGGGGGTGGAAGCTCTGTTGGGCGTGATCATTCTAAAGTCTTGTTATCGCCTTCTTTCATATAATTTTAAACTATGGTTGCTGTAAAACCCTTGTAAGTCTAATGAAGAACAGAGGATTTTGTGGATGAAGACCTTTACTATATTTCTGATTTCTAATTGTTGGTTATAGTGTCGATGGTGATTTCTTGTTGAATACCGCATTTGGCTGGAATCTGGCTTAAAAAGGACATAAGGAGGAATCCCCTTAACAGACGGTCAAGGTGATCCCAATCCATTGGATGGTAAGAGTGGGGTTGGCCGAAAATGTTGTAAAGAATTATGCTTCTTTTATAGTTAGCCATCGATTTTTTGGATTTGGGTCAAAGTAATTACTACGATACCTCTCAAATAAGCCGCTGGAGATGGATTAAAAGGCGCAGATTCGACGCGTTACATACTCATCAGCCGTAAGCAGAAAGGAAATATTTCGTGAGACATAACCAGAGCTTATTAAGAAGTCCTTTTACCGACTCATTGACTCCTAAATCTGTACAAAAACTGAAGTTAGAGGTATATGTCATGCACCAGCAATGTGCACCAAGATACCAAAAGTGATGCACCAGCTGGAACTTGCAAGTTCTGTATAAATCCTTTCGATGTCAAGAAGCATGCACGAACAGAAATCTCATCCCACCATGTGGATTGCAGTATTGCTTGTCAGTTGTCGTCACAAAGCTGCATATTTCATGCTATCTCGCTGTAAACGAGTACAGTGCTATCTGATCAAATAATAATAATAATAAAAAAGAGTACAGTTGCTGAGCAAATACAACCACTACCACTTTGGCTAGTAATATCTCGTCTCAGGGGACGGGGGAAAATCCTCGTTGCAGCCTCAACTTTCTGAATCGTTAAATAACATAGGAGTGATACAACTCTTTGGGGCTCAAGCTGGTAGTTCGAGCTTCTTGTTGTTCTTCCAGCTGCAAAGTAACACTCGTTAGAAGAGTCAGAATTAAAAGGGTCAAGAGTATTCGGTACTTTCCCCCTTCCCAACTTAAAATGGGATCATGTTATTTCTAAAAACTAAACCTAGAGAGACCGATCATCTCCAGTTTGTACAGTCTTAGGCTTCAACAGCGGGCAAGCAGTTCGGTCCTGGTTTCTGACTCCTGGTTGGTTTGACTTAATATACCAACTCTGGACCAGAACCACTCTCTCTTCATAAATAATCTACACTAAAGGACCTCTTTAATCAGTTTGGTTCATATATTTAAGTCATTTGCCCGCCCAGTACGAAGAGTAAAAACAGGCATAATTACATAAAAATGATACCATAAAATGAGACATTACCTAAGGAAATAATAGTAGAAGAAGTCACCATAAAGCAATGTTTGAACAAGACCAGCAATCCAAGCTGCATTCACCCCACAAACAAAATCATAGTCATTAATAGGAGAAACATTGATAAACTCTAAAAGAAGATGAGCTGATAAGCAAGATATTGGAAGCTTTATCATCACCGAGCACTAGAAGAAATTGATATTTTAGCAGTCTCTCAAGCGTGGCATCATAAAACATTGCAAGCACAAGGATATAGTGTAATCAGGAAAACAAAGTATATGTTCACTTTCACCAGTATAGGTCAGTGGGCACCACAGAAAGGTGGAAAAAACAGTTGTGAAGCAAGAGTTAAGACCATGTATGGTATTATGGAATGAAAAGTTATTGCAAAGAATTGCCATTTTAAATTACACCGCTTCATATGGTTATTCCTTTTGATTCCCCGTTCATTCCTCTATGTACCATTAGTGACCAATAACACTGGAATGTAAGAAGTGAAGAGATTGACAGTCCAAATTTTGAGACAGGAGTACAGAATAGAAGCAAGGGCTTCCCGATTTTAATATATATATATTAATTCACAGCTATCAAGATGATGATTACATAAACTGGCTGGGAACTTAAACAGACTTAAATTCTTGAATCCGTTATTTCCTAAGGTCAACAAATTTGACCATTAATGGCATGATAGGTTATTTATTTCGCAAGCAAGTGATAAATGCTTTTCTCCTGTACTTCATACATATATTGCATAGTTATATAATTGTAAAATAGATGCTCATATAAAAGCATGACCTAAATTATGGTAAAAAATGATATTGATATTGACTGAAAAAGGAAGGAGCATGGAAAAGAGACTTACGTATCCAGTGAACAAAGTGAGGCTCCGTAAAGTAGCGATAGATCCAGTTCAGGATGTACAGAGCTCGGTATGCACTAAATTAAGAGATACTGGATGTTAAATAACAAGTCATTGGAGCATGGTAATAAGTTGTAACAAAATCTTTGCTTGTTGGCAACCCATACTATTAGAGAAGACAACAGTCGCATCTCCAACTTGTGGCCTCAAAACTTGCAAATTTGAATGACACAACCTTGCAAAGTCTGACCAATCTCTAATGCACACATCATTTTGTGGGTTCCACCCACCACGCAGAACATAAGCAGGAAATTGTAACGCCAGTCCTTTCAATACTCATGATGAAGGAAGAATGAACTTACCCAAGAAGGAAGACATATTGTCCAGTCAAGTTGTCAATGTTTCGAGTTCTCTGCAACAGTACTAACTGAGGAAGTATGGCCACAGCTTCTAAGTACACAGAAAATGTCCACACGACCTGATACATTACATCATAGTATAAGCACTGAAAAGCATGCTCAAAAAAGCAAAATTACTGTACAATCATACAACTGATAAAGATAAAAGTTTTAATTTTACCTCCTTAAAAGTAAATTTCTCATTGATCAGCAATGCTAAGAGAAGGCATGGTAACACGAGGAAAAGATGGCGAAACGTATCTTGATCTTTATCATAAGTCCTTCGAACAATCTTGTGATGCCTCATGTACCAAACAATGGAAAACGAGCTCCCCAAGAATATCAACTTCATGACAGAGTTATAAAGTGAAATATATTGTGTAAATATGTCTAGGTAGCGGGTAGCGAAAACAATAGCATAGAGCTCCTGAGTCTTTAGGGAAACACCTGCATGAATATAATTAATAAGTAAGAACTTCCAATTTTCCAACTTCTAAACAGAGATGAAAATGTTAAGACTGACACAGATACTAAACTAAAATAATAATGCAGGCACAAGAGAAGGATATGTATTCTGCAATGTAAAGTCTGAGCAACCTCATGTCTTCGTTTGTGCCTATCTTTCCATAATAGCTTATCATATTCCCAAAGAACAAATCATGATATGATTGAGTCAGAGTTCAGTAGTAATTTTGGAAGTTCCAAACCATCACAATAGTTCCATATACAGCATTTGAAAAGACACACAATAAAACAGATTACTGAGGAAACTCGAGTCTAATCCCAAGTTAGCAAGATTTATATTACTCAAGATTCTCATGTCAAGATCTCCCAGCACTTTATCACATTGGAGATCTAACAAGCAATCCCAAACCAATTAACATGTTTTATTCTAATAAATACCACAGGCAGTCATGTTCCATTGTGAAAGCAACTGAAAGAGAACGAAATAGAATCACCACACAAATCTATCCTTTCAACACTCTTTTACAATGTAGAATTCCGGTGCCCAACACTTAAGATTCACTTTGCTGCAAATGGAACGGGGTGGAACCCAGGAGTCACGTAAAAGTCCAATTATTTCCAGAGAACCAATTCCGCTCAATTTTCATTTTTCCTATCAAAGATGGTCATCGATTGTTTCTCCCATTCCTTTCCACACAATGTACAACAACATACTAGCCCCTCCCTGAAAAAGGTTTGCTTCTGTAACACATCTCCCGCGTGTATAAGCACTGATAGGTACAACCACAAATTGCAATTTCTTCTGAAAACCTAGCGAAACTAACCAAAGAATAGAGCAAGCTAACTTCTCCCCTAATCAACAGGAACCAGAGTCGCTAATGAAACTGAAGCACAACACTACAGTGTGAAGAGAGAGTACCAGCGCAGTTCTTGATCGTGTGAATCTTAAGGAGCAGGACGATCACGCTGAGGAGGTGGGTCATGTCACCCGCTAGCCTAAATACGTTCATCTTCAATCTCCGAGAAGGGATCCCGAAATCAAGGTGACCCGAGAAGGGTAATGTTCTCTGCAATTGAGAATGGTCAGGACTCACTTCAACGGGGCGGGACACAGTTCGAGCTAAAAATGCTGGAAAGGGCGAGATGGGCTCTGCTTGGTCGGACCCGTTAACGGAGACCCGAGTGGGGGAGAGGTAGGTTAGATCTGGAAGAGGGAGAAAGTCGCTGCTGCAAATCTTGAGCCCCGTTCAGTTCTGGAACGTAGAGAGAGGAGATGTGACGACGAACTAACAACGTTCGGTCTGATTCGTGGAGCTGCTGCCACACGTCGGACTCTGTCGTTGTTGAGGTGGCTCGTTGACTTCTGGCCAATGAGACCTTGCCACGCCAGCCTAGCAGGCGACGTGGCATCTTCATCCTGACACGTGGAATATAAAGCTTCTCTGGAGTCATATAAAATACAATTTAACCCAAAATAGAACTTTATCCTTAATTTTATTTAATTTTAATTTTTAAATAACCAATTTAAGTATTTTGTCGAGATTGGTTTAGGTGTGGGACGAGACCAAAATCTGGGATCCTAAGTCTATGAAATAAATAAATGTATGACTTTCCACCCGCAAATGCCCACGTCTTCCGAAATGCGAGTGAGCGCGGATCACGGGCCGCAGATTTGTTGACCCGATGATGATCTACGGGCCCCAAATGTGCATCAGGCTAGAAATAATGGGCCATTTCAGCCCCCATCAATCGGGCTCATGAGGCCCGGCCCGTGACTGTTCTACGCAAGATGAAATTTAGTTTGGCACTTGCTGTAGGAAGCAAAGCCACTGGTCCCCCGCCCCGACGTGCCTAAGTAAAAGTGAAGAGGGGATGGAAACCGAAGCCCGAGCAGATCAAAAGGTCATCAACCCATCCTCGCTTGCCGATACCTCTTTTTTTATTAATTTAAATAAAAAATTATATATTTCCGTTTATATTAATTTAGAAAACAAATTATGCTGTTTGGGTTTAAGCTCTTACTCGATCAACGGGCCCAAAATATAAACCGGTTCAAACTTATTATACTTTCTGGATATCATGTAGTATGCAATTGGAAAATGAAATATATATATATATATATATATATGAGGGAGGCACCCTCGGCCTACCGAAAGTCGTGGCCCTAGTGCGATACGTGGAGAAGCTCGACTAACAGTACTCGAATAAAATATTCCAATGATGATACGGGTTCGTGCTATAATAAGGAGTCATTTGGTTCGAGGTGCTATTTTTCTCGGCAAAATAAAATATAAAAAATTTGAATAAAAGCTTGGATTGGGATAAAAAATTTTCCCTCATTATGGTGATGACCAAATTTAGTAAGTGTATATAAAATGGTGGTACGGTCAGTATAGTTGTAAAAGAACATCATATATATTGGACATAAAATGTATAGTAACTAGAGTGCTTTACTTTTTAAGTGAGTAAATTTGATTCTATATAAATTAATTAAAGTTGAATATATTTGATCGATTTAAACGGAATGGTATAATAAATAATTCGAATAGTATAATAAATTTGGTTGATATTAGATTGCAATTTCCATGTGACATATCCGGCGACCGTCTCCTCCCCTCCACACGGCAGTGTCTGGTGGTGCAGCATTAAATGTCTCATATTTGTTCAGAAAAAATAATAAAATAAAGAAGGAAAAAACAGTAAAAAAAAAAACCCAAAGTAACAGAGAAGGAGAAGGAAACTGCCTTGCTCTTTTTTTTTTTCATTTTTCATTTTTCATTTTAATTATTTTTTCCGTCTTCTCCCTCTATGGCAGTACAGAAGCGTACATCTCAACCCTTCACTACCCTGTCCAGTATCACGTATACTGCGCTCTCTCTGGTCGCACTCCCAATCGGGTCAATGTAGAGGGCTGCATTTCGACACTATCGCTGAAGACGCAGTAGACGAAGGCTCGTCCCTCTCCTTCTCTTGCTGCTGATTCTTTCATCTGGATCTCTCTTATTAGGTCGCTTGCTTTCCCGGTCGCTGATGGACTGCAACGACAGTGGCGGGTAACGTGGATTGATAGACTCATTGCTCGCTCTCTCTCTCTCAGTGAACTTCCCTTTTTCGTGGACAACTCCTATATGAGTCGTAGGATGGCTTGTGACTGTTTGGCACTTTTGCGGCTGATTGAATGCTGGGATTAATGACTTGTCTGCAATTTATTCCTGTGAGCATTACAGTTCTTCTGCTTGAACTATATTGGGATTAAATTAATTAACTAACAGCTGCTCTGCATTAAGATGGGCTTGTTTCTTTTCGGATTTTCATCTGCATTTATTCCATACTTAATGGTGACGTTGTTCCTTTTTGGGTTGTAGCAATCTAATACTTACATTGCAATATCATGAATCACTGGTGATGTGAGGATTTTTCATGCCAAGCTTGTGATGAAGGAGAAATGTGAAATTGGGTATTAGGAGATATTGTTGGCTCTGATCGTTTTGGTGGGTCATATACATGTCTTCTTTTTCTGTTCATGTTGTCTTTCAACCTTATGTTTTCCAGGAAATGTTGTCGCGTGATAGAGGCTAAGATCTAATTGCCTTCCATTGAAAAGAAAAAAAAATCATATTGGTGAAGCTCATTTCTTCCCGTTTGTCGATATCTATCCAGATTTTCATGGTCTGTTTGCTGATATCTATCAAAATGTCATGGTGTGTTCTCCAAATTGGGTATTCTGATGACACATATCTGAGTGATGCCATGTTTGGCTGCAAACTGTTGTTTCCTACACTGTCCACAGAGATTTTTAAGGCCTATGATTGGTTCCTTTTTTTTTTCTTTCTCAAGAGCTTAACCACGTGTTGGAGAATTTTTCCATGCCTGTGCTTGAAGCCTACCTTTAGAATTGATTGCAGTGAAGAGATGCTATATTTGGTTTCGTTCTCTCTAATGTTTTGATTGGTTACATTGTTTTCAGTCTGTTCCTTGCGCCTTTTGAAGATCAGTAACTTGCAAATTAACTGAAATAAATCATATAACATCCTTGTGACATGGCAGAGTCAAACAATGGAATTGGCAGCAGGAGGAGTCTTATAAAAAGGACACCAACTTCAGTATGTTCTTCCTATTTTGATAGGAGCCATTGCAAAACATATTCTAGCAATAGTTTATCACCTAGTTCATGCAATTGTCCCTTTAATTCTGGCTGTTGTTATATGGTTTATCTTCAGCAGATATCTCTGAGTCCATTTGGACTGAAGTGACTCAAGATGAAGGAGATATTTCTTATATGTTTGATGAGACGACCCCAGCCAAGGCCTGTGATGACTTGCTATTTAATGCTGGTGGGAGGGGTACATCCCGTTGGCAATTTAATGCCACATCAAAATGTCTTCTTTTCCTTAGTTTGTGAAATGTTGTTTCAGGTAATATGAGCAAAGAACTGGAAGAATCTAGTCGCTCTTATCTTCAAGTGAAGAGGCGAAGGATGCTACAGTTTGACTCTCACTCAATGGACCCTCTTCTGTGCTGCCATGAGACATCATCTGCATTTTTACGATCAGATGTGAGTCTTAAAAAACCTATTTCCTTGGATGTGTGCCTGTTTTATCTGATCAATGCCTCACCTTTTCCTAGTCTTTTAGAGTTGCATGACAATTTTAGATGATCCACTCCTAAATACAAGTATATGACAAATCTCGAACAGCATTTAGTGGTCAATGATGGATAGGGTAGGGCCTGCTAATAGCAAAGTGTAAGAATTGTTCTATTCATGCTCCCACTGACACAGCAATAGACGTGTATTTGTTGTCATGTATGGCATAGATGATGCGAGCTTCTAGTTAAATCACGTATTTTCTTCTCTTTCACATGCTTCTTGACTACCATATTGTGAATCTGAGTTTATTTTAGATAATGTAGTCTTATCTTCTACTTACTCAGGAGAGAGATGGCTCAGTTGAAGAGGTTTCTGCCAATGCACCTCAGTGGGTTTCAAGGCAGCAAGGTTCTCTGGTTTCCATTACTTTCTTAGGATCCCTGGTTTCCTGAAATGTTTTGGATTTTCTTATTCTCCTTTTCCATCCCCTGCTTTCACATCCCTCTCATAATCTTCCTATATTGTTTGTTGTGCTGTAGCCTCCATTGATGATGCGGACCGGTCATCTGACTTATGGCTTGCTAATTGCTTGAATGATACTGACATGAATTGCAGTCACGATGATGTGTATGTAGAAAATCCCACTCATTTAGCTTTGGGGATGAATGATCATTCGGAATTGTTCTAATGTCATATATTGTGGAAACTCAGGAATTATTCAGGTACGCCCTCAGATGTCCAGATAGATATTTCAGGTATATGAAAGAATCTCGCTTCTATTTTCTTTAGTTTGTCCATTCATCTTTGTCATGTGCATCTTGTTTGCCTTCATTCTGTCCCTTCTTCTTTCTTATTGTAGTCTTTCTAATTTTCCTTAAGTTTGTCCCCTCTTCTTTCTGATGAGAGTCATTTATGCCATATTGAATCATTTGAATCACTTTGCTGGTGCAGAGTTCTGGAATGATCAGGATCATTCAGATGCTGGTGGGGGTCAACGACAGGTTGCCCGGACTCCACAAAAGATTATTTTTAGAGGTTCTTCCCAGATTCTCATTTTTCCTTCTTTGGACATAGATGTTAATATCAAGCTGTCCCTGATATGCCAAATTACTGTACAAGGAGCCAGCATTTGTTTAAACATCAGCTTATCTTCAAGCAGAGAAGACATCGATTTAGTGGTCCCTCTAAAATTGTTAATATGTCAGGTAGAAAGTCCTATATAAGTTCGCCGCCTAAGCTAGCTTCTTCAGTTGCATACCCATTTACCTTCATCAAGCCATGTGGGGTCCATGGAGATGTCACTCTAGAAGACATAAACCAGCGGATCCAGACCCCACCACCACAGAAGGTGCATCAGAGCAAAGAAGACCTTTTGACCTCTTACCCCACTTCGGCCTTCTCTGGGAAGCCAGTCATCGGAAAGATGAAAATTCGCACGGAAGGGGGTAGGGGGAGCATCACTGTTACAAGGACCAAAGGTTGAGTAGGGACACATTAAGTTAAAATTATAATTTTGGTATTAACTTTTCTGACGGCCCTATTTTGTCTCCTCCCGTTATTTTTCGGGTTTGAGAATTTTCCATTTATGATCAATTATAGGGCCAGATAAGAAGCTGGGTTGTCTGCAAATTCTTTTGTTGTTTCTCTTTGGGGTACACATATCACATCCTCGTGTTTATGTTTCCTGAGTAGTGTTCTTACCCCAAGTGATCCAGTGGCTTCTCAATGTAGTTTCCTGTCCGTAATTGATTCTGTAACCTGTGTGACAATGACTTCACTTTTGAAACATATGCAAGAGTTCACTTTGTGTGGAATTTACTAAATTAAGCACATTTGCTGAACTGGACTTAGTTATTGATTGAATGATTGTTGAAAATTTTCATTCCTTAGACAAGTAGATGATCTTGACAATATATGTTTGATAACTGGAGTTTAGTAAGAAAAGCAACGTATTCAAGCTTCCTTTTGTTCTCGGTGTATAGTGCCATTGTTGTCCTTAGTTGCAGCCAACAGTAAGCATGCCCTGCAGTGACTCTTTTGAGGTCAAGGCCCTCTTGCCAGTTTCAGGTCACACAATGCTGCTAATGAAACCGAAGGAGACACTGATGTGAAAGTTACCTGTTCCAGGTGGTTGTGGATAATTCTAGAGGCCCTATCTCTTCGGTCCTCCTCCTTGGGTTAAGGTAAACTTAAACAACTAATGCAGGCCTAAACTTAATGATTTAAGTTGCATCTATCTGCATTTTGCATCGGAGTTAGTATCTTTTATCAGCATTCCGGTTGCAACATAATGTTCTTATAAGACAAGAAGGTGTTAGATTCCTATTTTCTGCTACTATTTCAAGTGCTCTTCCTCTGGTGTCATAGTTATCCAGCATTCAAGCTAGAGGTCTGTTCCATGATCAATCAAGATGCTTTAGGAAAAGCAGTTACTTAAGGTCTTACTTCAAATCATAAGTTGCTCCTCTCTTTTTCTTTACATTTTCTGTTGGGCTTTTCAATTTGCTAGATCATGGGAGGAATTCCGACAAAAATCGAAGTTCAACTTTGTCATCAGTAAACTCAGGTAATGGTTGTTTCATGCGATGGCAAAAGATGTCAGATCATCTTAAAAAGTGCACATGATTGATTGATATTAAAAAAAAAAAAGGGATGATGTGACACTTGCCGTTGATATATCAAACTCTTACTAGTCGAGTTTGCACATGACGTGGTGAATCTGATTCGAGTAAGAATATCTTGTTCCCTCTCTCTTTGTCATCAGTTGTCTTTACATGGGAGGTACCGGTCGCTGTGTGCTAGTTGAGACTTTCTTCGTGGTGTTTCCAAGTCATACCAATGAGGGAAGTCCTCTTCATTCGACCTGTTTTCTGCTCATTAGGAAGATTAGCATTCAGCAATCTGATGCATCTGTAGGGCTTGTCTTGTCGTTTTTGAGAATCCAAAACGAGGGTTCCAGATACCAGGCAAATCGGGAATAACTCCAATTCAGTGGTCTAAATCTGTGAGGCCTTTGACACTCCATCCCCAATTTGGTTGTCTGTCCTACCGATTATCGAGGGATGTCGGACCGAACCGTCTCACATGCCCCAACTACTGGGTTGCAGTGAGAGTGCAGTTGCATCTGCCCTCTATCCGTCAACTAATCTAGTCTGTATTCGTTTGATCTGGTACGGCATCAGACCTAACAGCCTGCCCTTCTCAATCCCGGGTTGACACATCTCAATCGGTGCACGTGAGATTAAAAGTTAGAGGTTAATTTAACTTCTCCAGAGGCATAGCAAGTCGACAAAACTGAGGACATCCGGGTTCTTCTCCTGCTCTGCTCATGATCAGCGAAGTTCTAGGGCTGGCTCAAGGCATCGAGGTCTCTTCGACACGCAGGATTTTACCTGAAAGGATAAAACCGGAGCTCGATTTCCACTGATATTGCCTTTGCATTTCAAATTTTCAGCTGTGGTGAGGGACCCCATAATTTATTTACAGACGCAGAGATCCTGCAGTAGCTACTCGACCTCAGGACTACGAAGATTCCGGCATGACAAGATAAAGACATTGCCACTAAAGATTAATTTATCAATCAATCAATCAACGAAGGCAGCCGAGAATACGAGAAAGAAACACAGAGTACGACAGATGCTCACTGAATCTTCTTCTTCTTCTTCTTCTTCTTCTTCTTCTTCTTCTTCTTCTTCTTCTTGTCCTCGAGTCAATGGACATTCGAGCTTCATATCTTCGGTTAGATCAGAAGATGTCGAGGATCTCAACGATGTAATTGTTGCAGAGGGGGCAGTTGCCCCTGCTGACCCAGAGCTCCCTTGAGCAGAGCCTGCAGAACGTGTGGCCGCAGGGGATGAACGCCGCACCCCTGTGCCTCACCATGCATATGCAGCAGTTCTGCTCTACTTTCCCGCTGCCACTCTTTCCTCCGTCGAGGCATTCCTCTTCATCCGCTGCCTCCTCGTCCTCTCCCGTCGAGTACCTCGTCCCCTCTATTCCCATCTCTCTGTCTGTCTCCCCTAGCAGATCCATCAGCGACATCCTCGCCGGCTGCTCGGCACCAGCTGCCTCCTGCGCCGCGGCGGCCTCCCTGGCCGACTGCTGCCTCTCCTCCGCCAGCGCCACAGACAGGCGGCGCGTACACTCGCGTGGCGGATCCTCAGCTGGCGTGGTTACGTCCAGTTCCCGAACCCCAGTGATGTCGCGGTCTCTGGAGATCGAGGAGCTCTCTGAACGACTCGCGGCCCGAGGCGACTCGGTTAGCTGTGACGTGTACCTGGCGGAGTTATGACGCGACATCTGGGACCTCAGAGGCCGCTGTGGCGAGTCGCTGGGCTGAGCCGGCTCGATTAAAATTGGCACGAGAGTCCCGAACCGAGTCGAGCTCCTTGGTGTTACGTGGGGACTGGAACCGCCATATGCCCGATTATTACGGGTTTCATCTTCCATAGGTACTGAATTAGGAGTCCCGGAGTCGAAGCGAGATGATCTAGGCGACCTGCGTGTCTTGTTGGCGGGACAATCAGACGACGGGACCGGAGCGGTCGAGGTCCAGGCTGAACCAGCGCGCCTAAGCCGGAACCGGTCCTTGAATGACTTCCAGCTCTGCCTATCCTTGCCATGGTGCCCCTGGCCTACTCTGCGCTTGTAGGGCCCCACATTCGGCTCCTCATCACGGATTATGTCAAGCAAAGTCCGGCTCGCCAGCGGGGCCGAAATGGCACGTGAGTGCAGAGGAGACGGCTGCTTATCAGAGCTCATAGCCGTGCCAAGGATGCATCCCGCCGCCTCCGGGCCCCTTGCGCCAGTGGCCGCTCCGGCGTCATCATCTCTTGTTCGGAGGAAATCCCGGAGGTGCGGTGACGCCGCTTCGACGACCGACATTCTACGCTTTCTCCTGCAGGTTAGCTTCGAAGAATCAGCCAATCAATCAATTCATTCATGCGTGATATCTTCATCTGCGACTACCAGCACATGACATCTATCATTCCAAGAAAGTTGAAAGAGAGAAAATTAAACAATAGAGTATGAATAAATTTACAGAAATCCAAGGAACAAATATATACATATATATATATATATATATACACACACGTCTAGGAAGCTTCCTAGCGGAGGAAGGAAGCAAAGGGATCCGAAGCTTCCAGCTCAGTTTTTCGGGAAAGAAAGCGAGGATGAACGAAAAATTTCTCGATCCGAGAGAGAGATTCAGGATCTGGTCGAGAGTCGTCAGATTACCTCAGCTTTAACCGCGCGTGGAAAGGAGTGATGATTTGATGTGCCAGCAGGCTTACTCACCGCATAGACACGCTTTCCTTTCAATTATTCACCACCAGCATTAGGGGATTTAGAGAGAGGAGCGAGCAACGGAACCTTGGCAACGGACTGATTTCCATCGATGGCGAAGATACAGACAGGGAGAGTGTGTGTGATCGTTAGGAAGAGGATGACAATGAATCCGAGGAGGAGAGGAGAGGAGAGGAGATAGATGAAGAGAGAGAATGTCTTCTGCCCCCAGCTGTTTACGGATGAGATAGAGTTAGAGATAGAGATAGAGAGAGAGAGAGATAGTAAGAGACAGGATCACCCTTCGTATCCGTTCGCCTTTTAATGGACTCTTTTTATTTTCCTTTTTTTTTGGGGGTTGATAAAAGCTTAGGTTGGAGTCCATTTTTGTTTTGTCTGTTGTCGATCTCCTCTCTCTCTCTCTCAAATCTGAATCTGATGAATGTGTCTCATTGGGCAAATTCCTTCTCATTGATTTTGAGAAATGTCTGTCCATCCTCTCCGTATCAAAATTAAGGAAGGGATAGGAAATGGGAAGATAATGGATTTTAGATTATGACGATAAACCTATAATTTCTTAATTTATGAGAGTGAGGGCAGTGTAATTATATTGGATTAAATATGTAAAATAAATGGCATGATGAAAATGATATAATAAAGAAAAAAATTATTATATAAAATTTAAAATTAAATTAGTATACGTAAATAATTGTATTTTAATTATTATTTAAGTATTATCTTGAAAATAATATACTATTTAGATTTTTCAATTAATTATACAAAAATTTATTTTAAAATATTAAATTATTTAAATTTATTTTGAAACGGTTTCATTCAGGCATGCTTGGGCAGCCTGAGGTATGAAAAATTCATGCCCGAATCGAGATTTTTAAGCCGACTAAAATGTTATAGGATCATGCTGTGCCGGTCAGAATTTATCATCCTACACCAAACCTCCCTTTCAAATGCTAAGTAGGGAGGAAAATCCACAAGTTTAAGTGGGTCTGGTTTAACATTGCGTTAGTTCATTAAGAGAATGGATTATTATTACTATGAATTTTCTTTGTTTATAAAATTAATACAATCACATCATTATAATTATCAATAAATACGGTGAGTATAGTGATTATTTAACATTCAATCTCGTGCTTATCACATTCTTATTGGTAATATGAGAGTCACCGGAAAATTTCTCCATCTTTAAGGGTGCTGGTTGCCTTTGAGAATGTTGAATTCATAACATCTCATGCTCTCCCGTGCAACATAGACGCGAAGCCAACCGCAAAGTAGGGAGCAAAATAGGAAGCGTACTGAGAGAGATGTATGGAGTGTATGATAACTTGGGAAGAAAATAGATGGTTTAGTTCAACTAGTTGAAACCATAGTTTCAAAAACTGGGCCGAGCCGGCCGGTTTAATTGGGAACCGGTCACTCACCCGGTCCAATTCATAGAAAAAACCAAATTGCACTTTGAATAAAATCAATTTAGATTGAACTGGTGAACCCAATTAAATATGTGAAAAAATCGGTGAATTTAAAATTTAAAAAAATGAAAATATATTATAATGTATTTATTTTATTTTATTAAACTTTTATTTGATATAATAATTATATTAATACCTTTTATTATAAATCATATTTAGATTACGATATTATGCACATTTATTGATAATATTATATTATTAATATCATTTATTAAATATACGGCTTATTTCATTGAACCTTCGATCCGATTCATGAACTATAAATATATGCCTATATCGATTTCTTATTTTGTACGGTTTTAAAAATGATGGGTGGGGCTTTATTTTTCTTTTTTCTTTTCCCTTTTTTGCCACATGTGTCGGCCGGGTGGTTTTTTCCCCCAAATTACCAGGCCAGACTTTTTTTTCAGATTTTTTGAGAGGGAAAAAATTCATATTAAAACCATTTCGAATAATGAAAAATTACCCTACATTGGTTTAAGTGGTTTTTTTCCCAACTCCAAGTTTTAATACAAAATTATAATTACAGCAATATTGCATAGAAATAGTTAAGAAAAGAAGTTGATTTTAGACAATGATGCAATATTTGAGAGCACATTTTTTAAATTGGACAGTTGCAAATTAGTCGTGATAATATTAAATGTTTAATTAGGGAAATGAATTATAAAGGTTGATATTAAATAGACTATTAGAGTTAGTAAACTATATAAATATTTTTCCTTCGATTACATGAGTTTAGAATAAAATAGTAGAAATAAAGGGAGTAAAGGAGTACGGAGAGTTTTATAATAAAAATTGAAGGTATAACATCTTGATTGTTAAGCCGATGCGATACTATTCATAATTTTTTAAACCGGATCGAACCGAAAACCGGTATAAGCATGGATTCATGGCTCAAATCGAAGTTCAGTGAATCGATTCGTATATTTAATAAATAATATTATCAATAAATTTGAATAATATCATAATTTGAATGTAATTTATAATAAAAATTATTAATATAACAATTATATTAACTAAAGTTTAATATAAAATATAAATATAAATATATTAGAATAAAATAATTATATTATAATATATTTTTTATTTTTTTAATTTTAAATAGTCGATTTTTTCATAAGTTTAATTGGATTCACCCGTTTAATTAAGAACAGGTTAGTTCAACGGAAGTTGACCTCATTTAGAATGCAATTGAAAATTTTTTTTGAATCAAATCAGGTAAGTAGCCAATTTTTTATCGAACCGGCTAGTCCGGTCTAATTTTTAAAATCATGGTGCCGCGGCACCAAACCCTCTTGTCGATTAAATATAATGCTAAATTTCGGGTTGGTCACCGGTTTTCTCAGGTCGGGACCTGACTTTGTCGGGTAGTTTTCCTCCACCTAATAAAAAAAACCCCTCAAAATTTACGTTTGGGCAAAAAAAAAACCAACCTTTTCGGGCCGGACCTTGCTCGGTCTTTTTGGGTTTCGGTCTTTCGGTCCTCCTTTTTCTTTTCTTTTTTTACACCCCTGAGAAGAAATCACATCTCTCTGTTGCTTCCCCTTCATTTTTACGACTCTACTTGAATAATCTCACAGTAGCCATCGTTAATTCAGCTTGCCAGCTTAGAAGCGTGTCAGTGGCCTAACATAGGATAAGGCTTACGTTCAATTACCTCGCATATTATATATCTATCTATGTATCTATATATATATATATATATGAGCGTAGAGAGACGACTTACCATCTCTCCATCCTCATACGGAACTGTTAAAAGGCCGTCTTCAGTTCTTGCTGTCCAGATTTTCGTGGATCGGTAAAGGAGCTTACGTGCCCCGTTTATGGATGCAAGACCAGATCAGTTGTCTCACGGCGACTGACTGGCGACTGTACATACGATTCCGGCATGGCTTCTGATGAGCAGCTGCGTCCCATGCCCTACAAGGCCGTTTGAGTTTCTCGCGCCTTTGCACGCTACTTTTGCTCTCCATCGCTTCATAGAGACAACGTATCAGTTGAGAACAAGGAATTATGAGGGTGCAATGAGTAGAGATGTTGAAAGATGCCGGTTTGGCCCGAAAACCGGCATGTCAAAACCGATAGCTAATCCATATTGCCCCCAAATCGTCCCATAACAACAGCTCTTATTGGGTTAAAAGACAGTTACGGAGTAGAGTCCCACAAATAGGTTTGTTGAATGGGAACCAAGCAGTCACTTTTTCTCATTGAACTAACCCCGGAACCATAACTAGCATGAAAACCGTTGCAAAACCGGCCCAGATCACCAAAAACCGTACAAATCACTAGTCAAATTTTATTGGTTCATTTTAAATTTGAAAAAAATAAATATATTCCTTTTAAATAATTAACAAAAAATTAAACAAAGGATGAAATGATCATGGTTCAAGGTTCAAACCGGCTCGAACCGTGAACTAGCCCGCTTAGAAAAGTTTTGGGCCAACTCATGTTTTCTTAAACCGTACCCATAACCATCCCTTATGGTTCCATACCTATTTTAAGCTGGCCCTTTTTAACATATCAAGCAATGAGGATAAACATCACCGGCTGCAGAACTTTCACATGTCGATGTACATAATATTCTATTGAAAATGGAAATCGCACAACTATAGAACGCATGCGTCAGTATGTGCTTATAAGATAGATTGATTTGGTGGGACAAGTGGGTTTGTTTGACGTTCAACCGAATCGAATCTAATGAGAAGTCCCGTCACGTATGAATTATATTATATATTGTAAACAGAGGAAACTTCAAAGGGGAAATCATATATTTATTAGTCAACTAACCAACTCCTCTCGTGAATGGGGGGGCGGCCCTCACCCTCTAAAATTCATATTGAGGGACATGGAAAGTGCATTACATTTACCAATCAAAGCTCTGATTGAAATTGACCAGATTGAGAAGAGACACACTGTCGATGGTCGTTCTATATCGCAGGACACACGCTCTGCTGTGTCTGCATTAGACCATTTTCCTGATAAGTAGTAGTGGGACGAGGGTATGTCTTTGCTCGAGATGGTGGAATTATCTGTTCTTGCTCCATCTATGCAAGAACTTGCAAAAGATGTATCTCTGTCTTCATGTATAAGTGACACTACGTTGTTATCTCGATCACTCCCCGGCCGATTGGACACAGCAAAACGGGGTATTACCCAGTGGATATCGGAGAGAAGAAGGGAGATGGAATTCGAACTTGACCATCGTCATGTTTTCAGTAAAGGGGGGAGGATTTTCACAGACCTTTGCACCCTGTTCAACGATATCTCTGGGCTAAGTTCGTATTTATCATGCTTATCATGAGCATAACTCATGCACGGATTGATTGTCTGGCAAAATGGGCAGTCTCGCGTGCAAGATCTTGTCCTGGCATTTCAATGGCATTTTCCATTGATAAGCAAGGTGAAATCAGTACAAAACTCGGACATTGGAGAACTTTGAAGCAAGCTCTTTGAGTTGCTCTTCTCCTTCTTCTGTTGGCTCTCTTACCAAGCCAACGCGGTTTGGAACCGAATCCTAGAATCCATGACTAAATGACGGGTACATAAAGTTATTCCCAAACGGGTGTGTCGTGATAGCTTCGTCGTTAAACTGAGAAGCCAAGGAAGAGTCGGCGAAATTATGCGGGCAGTTCTGCTCATTGATTGATCCGAACTGCACAGCGCTGCCAATGGTGAAGCCCGGGCGAGCATGACAAGTATCTTGAAACGATCCTGCAGGTTTCATTCCCATATTGTGGGAATAGTGAAGCGAGTCGTGGAATATGTTTTGTTGGAAGTTATTTGGCAGTACTCCCATATCGACCGTGCGCATCTCCATTGTTGCTGTCGGCATCCTGTAGAATGTCGGATCTTCTGCAAAGTCGGTCATTCCGTGTTCCCATGCTGTCGTTCCCGTGTCTCCGAAGCTGAAACCGGCAATTCCATCATCTGAAGAGGAGGAAAATTCCATGGCCATGTTGTCCTGAGACTTCCATGGACCTAGAATCCGAGAGTAGGCAAGTTAGACTATGATGTAGCACGTTCTGGACAGTATCTCGAACTAAAGTGCCCGAAACAAAATCTACTCTTTTTGTAAGAATGTTGTCGGGTACCTGAGATTGGAGAAACAGTTGAATCATCAAACTGAATCGCTAGGTCATATGCCCTCTGATGTGTCTGAATCGGCTGATGGATTAAACCATGAGGCAGGCACTGCTCTCTCGGAACCGTCATCCGGAAATTGATCTGGGGGTTGACCTGGTGGGCCAACGGATCAAACGAATAGCTCAAGTGATACTCATAAGGAGCCCAGTTGAAGTACGGGGAGTCGTGGCTTGGAAAACCTTTTCTGCTCAGTTCCAGTAGACTCGGGTCTTTCTGCAGGAGCTTCTCATAGTGCCTGTCAAGCACTCCTGGAGGAAATCTTAAGTAGTGCCTCCTGGAAAACATTTTCGTGAAGAACACACGAAATGTTCGCTCAATTAACGACCGACTAAGAGAGTCTAATGAAATGTGCATACCTTATGTATATGGATAAGTCAACCGACCTGTGCAAGGAGGCCTGACCATCGGTTAAGTCTGTGGTCATGTGCCAGATGGTGTGCTTCCGGGGCTGCGGCTTGGATTCCCGGTAGAAGGTTGGAGCGTGATCGAGCTGCAGAAGGGAGAAAAGAAAGCGTCCATCAGTCGGTAACTCATAGAATCACGATTGATCTAGCTTAAAAAAACTATCTGTAACCCAGTTCCAAGTAAAAAAAATTTTCTTGGTTCAAGTGTACTCATGAGACACCTAAAGGCCAATTGACGCACTTCCATGCCCGAGAATGCCTATGTTGGCACAGATGCAGCTGGCATCTTTCAATGCACGAATCTAGGCCGAGGCTCGGGCTGGCTCAGAGATCAATTGCAAAATGCGGATCCACAGTGAACTGTAATGTATAAAGAAGAAGAAGAAGAAGAAGATGAAGGAGGAGGAGCAGGACCTCAATCTCCAAAACTCCTGGCTGATCTTCTCTGAGGGTGGCTCTGAGGGCAGAGATGTCTGACCACTGAATCTCAATCTTGCTCTTCAGGCCATTCTTCAGCACCTCCCACACCAACTTCTTCTTCGAGTAGTAACACTTGGCCACCAGATCACTCTCGTTCTTCGACACTTCCTGCAGTGCAGTCGGGATGAATTTGGCTTGCCGTGCAAGACATATCTCGGAACCGACCCGGTCATGTAAGAACCGGAGCATTTTCTGTTAGCAGGTGGTTCGGGTTTTACCTGCCAGGAGCCGATTCGCAGGAGAGAGGCAGGGAAGTTCGAAGCCTTCAACTTCTCAGGCGCCCGCTGGGATGCAGAGTTCTCGTGCTTTGACAGCTTCGTCTTCAGCAAATTCAGGAAAGATGGTGTCTTCCGTAGCGTCAAGTTCAGGGGAGGAAGACTGCTGAGCTCTGCAGATAAATTAGCCTACAGAACAGAACAGGCTCTTCACTTTTCTCAAAGTGAATCATAAATCGGAAAACGAAAAACAGCTTTCGGAAAAGGAGGGGTAACAAGAAAAAAGAAAAAAAGAAGCACTGATAAGGATGATCAATCACCGAGCAGTGGTTTCAGTTTTTCGTCATGTTCGACATTGTATGTGAAAAGGAGTACACACCTGTTTGCTAGATTCTCCGGGGAAAAGCTCATCCATTGCTAACTCTGTAGGATGGTGTCTGAATCCTCGAACCATAGCTCGATCCCGCCCCTCCCCTGAGCTCAAACGATTGGAGGGAGGAAGAAAGAAGGGTGGTGGAATCGAGGATACAAGGAAACCGGCTCGACCACGACTTATCTTCCACTCTGACTCTGGACTTGATGAGGATTGGGGAGCAGCCGGCTCCGGATGGAGATCTATTGGAATGGCCTGAGAGGCCAGACGAGTAATCACATGGCTATTTATATAGAATGTAGGTACCCATGCAAAATTGTGATTTAAATAAATGGGGAAATAAATCACTGAAAATCAAGAGCAGTAGGTGTGGCTAATTAAATTTATTGTTATCTTCTTCTTTTTTAATTGGGTAATTCCAACGTGAGGAAATTCTGAGAGATTGAGGAAAGTGTTTTGGAATGGATAAGGGTAGGCGCCTGCTATTTTCACAGAAAACACCAAAAGTGAGTAGGCCAGCACAGGAGTCTCCCACCACCGCAGGCCTACCTTAACGGCGGCTCCTGCATGGAGAGTTAGTATAAGTGAGGAATTTATAGGTATATGAACTCGGTGGAATGTTTAATGCTTTAAATTATATACTTAATAAATAATATTAATAATAATATATTATTATTAAATTTATATAATATTATAATTTATAATAAAAATTATTAATATTATCGTTATATTAAATAAAAATTTAATATAAAATATAAATTGAGTAAAATATAATAAGTTTTTAGTTTTTTAAAATTTTATGTGAGTCCATCTTTTTATTGATTTAATTGAGTGCATCGATCGAATCAAAAATAAGTTAATTTAATCATAATTGATCTCATTAAAAGTGTAATTAGATTTTTTATAAGAACCGGATCATCCGATTTTTTAAACTATAGGCATAAGACATGTGAAAGGTAGAACAAACAATGTTATCGTTTCGATACCTGATCAATATTCAAGGTCGGAGATAGAATGATCCCAAAAAATTGTCTGAGACGAAGGGTCATAGAAATCGAAATGAGGGTGGCGGTCGACTGTTCATAAATTTTTGTACAAGTGAAATGAGAAGATAACCCGAACACCCGCAGTCGACGACGACGATAACACGTGGCAGTCGGAATTATCTCCCGCTCCTTATTCTAGCCTTCTAAATTAGTCGTACGTGCAATGGATGACCTAATCATAATCCTCTCGAGAAAAGCAAAGATTGGGGCGTCTAATGACTGTCAGCCGTGCGTGGCTGCGTACGTCATCGAGGGTCCACGCGGTTGAAGGGAAAGAATTTATGATCTAAGGTAACGATATCATATAATAGAGCACTTCGATATTTTGTGTTTAAATTATGTGAATGAAAAATGTTGTGAAATTTCAGAAGGGTATCGTGCTCTTTCGGTCATATTAATTTAGTTTAAATCTCAACTAATAAGATCTTATTATATATATATATATAAATAGGCTTATATGTATTTTCTCTGGACTTTTGGGGGGATAAGTAAGTGGAGGTATGACATGGGACTGAAGCGAAGTGGCACTTACAATGAATATTATTAATTAGATCTTCACATGTGGGATTTTCCCACATTTGTTATATCATGTGATCCGATGGATCGATCCTGTCATCATTTATCCTTTTGAAAGGAAATTTGCTGATGGAAGCTGAGGTGCAGCCCCCTTGCACGAAAGACCTTCTCTAGCAAATGCGAAGAACAGCCGGCCCGTATATAATCGATTTTCATGTTGAATTCTGTCACAGTTAAATAATAGTGAGGGATAAGTTATTTGCCTGACCGAATAGTTTGTCGTTAGGCAACACTCTGACGTATCCCAGGATCGTGGGACGTCTGTGGGAAGGGCGGTGAATGGATCGCAGCAACCGAGCCCGCCGTGCCTCGCCGGCCATGACCCCCTCAGTCACATCCCACAGAAGCTATAGCTGGAAGAGGCCTCCCGGATTGGATTCCATTATTAATGATTGGACGAAAGAGAACCCTCACTTTGCTCCAATCATTTTGTTAAATGGATGGATGATGGGATCTTTGAATTTGCACGCACGACGTCTCTTCTGGGTGGGATCCATCTCACGACCATAATCATATGGCGTGCGTGCCCAAGAAGAAAAGAAAAGAAAAGAAAAGGTCAGAAAAATTACGGTTTCCTCCTCTTGCGTAAGCGAGACTCGTGTATCTTAAAATTGGAAATAAAATGTCCAAAAAGTTTCAGCAAAATCAAACTCTAAATACCTTATTTCGGATCAGAAGTGATGCCGTTTCCACTCAACCCCGAGGAAGGAGAGTAGGATCTCCATTTCGTTACATACTAAAATCTCCCGTAAATTTCTTTTAATGCTTTTAATGACATGACGTCATCATCCAATAGATATATGCGTAGAACGAATTGCTCATAACATCAGATTTGGACCCGATCATGGGATTCTACTGATGGGTTATGATTTCATACTCTTATATTTCAATTATTAAATTCGTTATGAGATCATAAAGAATCGAGACCTATTTCCATTCAAAAATTTAAACCGATAAGTGGTGGTACTCAATTTTCTTATGAACGTGTAACGTTTTCTTCATTTAATCGATGTGCAATCGTATATCTCAACATCTACCCTCACGTGGCAGCATGGTTCACTTTGCCACGTGCCATTAAACACCTGCCCTCAATAATTGCCTACAGCCGAGTATTCTTCTTCCAACCTCGGATGAGAAGGACAACTTGCCACAAGTTGGGTAATTTTCTTTTGTAATTGAGCTTATATTAATCGACCACGAGCTAGATTTCTAGACCAAGGTCGGGCAAGGTGCGAGCCCACTGGCTCTCTGATACCATATTAAATTTGTTATGAACCCATAAGAGATCGAACCCATTTATACTTAAAAGTTTAAGTTGGTAGGTGACGGCAGTATTTAACTTTCTTATAAGGCCACAACGTTTTCTTCATTTAATCGATTTAAGATCATATATCTCTAAACAGATAGAGTAAGACGATCACGGAGTACTGTTTGTTACATCCCTGTTCGTGTTAATAAATTAATATGTTTGAGGGTTTTGATTTTCTTCCCTCTCCTCCTCTAATTTTTACGTGATTGATGTTAATATCACGCTCGGATCTGAGAGGTGGGTTCAACCTTGGTTTCCCGATCGGCTCTTCAATTTCAACGGCTTCCCTCCTCATCTCCTGCCTCGTTCGGTCGTGGTGGTCAAAAGTATAGTGATCGAAGGAAGAAGACCGAGGAAATCACTGTGGGTGTGGAGGCTCCAGAGATCGTCCATAGTTGGTTCCCAATTGAATTTCTCGTTAGGAAAACCCTAAAAGTCAACAGCAGTAGAGTCCCTTTGCTTCTTACATAATAGGCATACGCCGGATGGATCGAATCAGTTTCTCTCAATCCGTTCACATAAAAAGACTACTTAATACTTGGAAGTAGATATTAAAAAAAAAGATTAACGAAAGAAGCATTATCCGAAACAACGAATACGTGATAAATGATAAAAATAATTGCTTTCTTAATCAAAAGTCGGTCTTAGCTCTCAAGCGCATGATAATTAGATTTTATTGAACATTGCCCTGTGTCCGGCGGATCGTGTTAAAGCAACCGTAAGATGTCCACATGTCTCATGGATGGTATAGATATGGACTCAAAGCAAGCCTTCTATGATGATCTTCTAGACTATGCAATGTGAACAATGACTTTGATTCATCCCATGGAACAGTAACTCGAAAAAAAAAATTGTAGTCTGCCTCTGGTCCATTCCAAATATAACACACACATGGATGTGGGGCTCCAAGGACGCCGATCATTGATTTTTTTATTAAAAATCTTGTAAATTCATATTCAAACTAGTCCTATTATTAAAAAAATATTATAAAATTTGCCCATTAACACAATTCAATTAGAAACAATGGAATTGAATGAAGGGTGAGTGGGGGACTTTGACCAATCGGCTGGATGGAAGGGTCAACATCCCATGATGGGTTGCTAACAACCCACTCTCTTTTTACTTTTCGTGGATGCCATCGATCGAAATCTTCCATTTTTTTTTTGTTTTTCTGATATGATCTTGAAAACTCGGAGAAAAAGAAAAAAAGCCGGCCGACAAGCTGTGGAATTCGATCCGTAATATATGCTTTAAGGAGTATGAACGATATTAAGTTGAGAAAAAACTAAGGTGAAGGAATCGGGAGAGACCACTTGACCGAGTAGATAAGAGTACATCAGAGGTCGATTCCATCAGAGGTCGACCGGCCAATGCTCACTAGTAATAAATAATTTAGGTGAGAATACTCCACTCGCTCTTAATGGGCCGTGCCGTGCCGGGACAAGCCCACAGTTCCTTTTGTTGATCCCAGCAAGTAGCCCATCCCCACATAATAATAATAATAATAATAATAATTGATAATGTTGTAGAGGTATTCCACGCCAACAATGCTATCACAGCTAGTTGAAATAACTTTATTATCCAATTTATTTTTCACGGACAGTAGATAATATAATAATTTTAACTAATAATTATTAATTATATGTTATTATTATTTATTAAATATACTATTTAATATATTAAATTTATAATATGACCAATTTGATTTTAAAAATTGAGGAGACTTATGGGAGGTTACTCGCTTGCACGTTTCCGATGATTTCATGCGTGTCAGTGGACTTACCGTCCTCTGTTGTACTCGTTGGTAATTACCGTACCGAGCATAGATCGGGATTATATATCGGGTAATAAATTTTGAAGAATATAACGAGACGGAAAGCCCAATTACAATGGACCAATTTTCACGTCGTCGTCGTCGTCGTCATCGTCGTCGTCATCTTCTTCTTCATCTTCTGCATCTTCTACTGCCATGTCCAGCCCACTCCAACTCCCAGAGGTCGCATGGTCTCTTCTCATTTAAAGAGGGGGAAAAAGGGACATATACGTAAAAAAAAAAAAATCGGTGCAGAAATCGATTCTGTTTCTCTGACGGAGAGAGGGCTTCGCTTGAGATTCGAGAGCAACGGTGATGGCGGCGCGCTTGCACAGAGCCTTTTTTTTTGGATTTCTAGGGTAAATTTGCGCGCGTTCTTCTTGAGGGCAACCTCCTGCGTGCAAAGCCCTAGGGGAGAGGGTGACTGCTTCCTGGAACTCGAGGAAGAGCTTCTTGAGCTCCATTTGCCGGCCTTTTGCTCCCAATATGGCGGTTCCGTGCTTAATTCTGCTGAATTTTCGGTGCTAGGTTTGTCCCCGGAATCCCTAGAGCTCCTTAATATTGTCCAATTGGGGGGGACCTAGAGCTGTTCTTTTGACGTTAAATCGATGCAAATTCGTGTGGCGTTTGCTGCTCGGTCTGCATTCCCATTGAATGTTCGGGGACCTGCACCTTGAATGTCAGGGATTGGTGCTCCATTGCGCAAACGTTGATCGGGGCATTTTTTTTTTCTTATGTAAGCAGCAGTTTTGAGGTTTGCACGTGCTGCTACTGTAGGGCAACTGCTCCGCTGCAAGCTGCTGTTTGCTCACTTCTGATCCCACACCTTGCTTAACTTAGCAGGGCTTTTATACTCGATAAATTTGGATGAACACTTATTAAGCCTTGTCACCCAGTTAGTTGCGTACTCGTAGTACGGGCCTTTACTTCACTCAGATAAATGAACTCAGAACTTTTTTTATCCTCGGTGGAGCACCTCTGGTAACGTGTGAGGCTTAGTCTTGGTAACTTGCTGAATTAATAGAGGTGATTGATTGCCATTGAAATGTCTAAATTGCTGATGTGTTGACACTATTCGAGTCACTATTCTTACTTAACCAAATGATTACAGAGGACTCATAGCAACCCATTACCTATGAAGTTTGAACTTTTCAGCTTTTTAAAACTTTCGAAGAACTAGGCATCTAGTCAAGGATCATTCTTTTGATTTCTGTGCCCTTTTGTTTTGACCTTCTACTTAGCACTTAGTACATTTTATGTTGTCATTTATGATAGCTGGTCGGGTTATGTCCCTGTGAGGGCCAAGCTTGTATTCTCAGGACGGGAATGTGTGGATGTAGATCAAGACTTGTATTTCACTAAATGCTGAGGTTGATTCAATGGGAGGAGCTGTTGATGGTGGAGCTGGAAATAGCATCAAACTATCTACCTGCTGGGCTGCTGTTGAGAAGGTTCAAGCAGAGCTCAGGTGATACTGGTGTTGCAGTCTTTTTCTGTGTTTACTAATTCATATTTCCAGCAAATATGGATTGATTTTACGTGAAATGTTACTTATTCTTATCATTACTATTTTAACAGACAGGAGTACAATGTTCGTGAGGAAAGACGAAGAGAGTTGGAATTTCTCGAGAAAGTATGGGAATTATGTAATTTTATTTTACTTGGTGCCACTGGAGTATCTTTTGGTGGTTAGTTATTGAGAATCCTTGGTTATGACCTTTTTTTTCTTGAAAAACTTTAGGGTGGAAATCCATTGGACTTTAAGTTCAGACATGTGGCATGCCTGAGTTTACAGTCTACATCACTTGCTGATTGTCATCCAGAACAGTTGAATTCCAGGTAACTTATTCTGCTCTTAGGCTCTGAAGGGTCTAGCTGCACCTTTATATTTCAGTCACAGAATAAAGCATTAGACTAGATATCAATTCAATTTAATAATTTTCCACTTCTTTTTGGGTTCTTCTAGTGGAGCAAAGGGCAGTTTTTCACTAGCAGCTTCACCTGCTGGGGATTCTGTTGAGAGCAGTGATAGACCTGGGCTGCCTTCTGTTTCTGGACAGAAAAGTACTGATAGTCCTGCACTTTTAAATGGAGAGAATGAGATTCTTCAAGGTGAAAGGGACTCAATCCATCTTCCTAGGAAGAATAACATCACTTCATCTGGGCAGTCTTCACAAATGGATGGTTGTCGAAATGCTAAAGAGTCAGAAGATTCAGCCATTTGTCGTCCTTATGCCAGGAGGAATAGGACAAGGACAAAGCATGATGGTGCACAAGTCAGTTCAGCTGATGGACAAGGTTCTTTTGCTTCTCGTGCAAGTATTAGGGACATGAAAGGTTCATCAACTGAAACTAACGGCCAAAAAGAAATGCCTAAACTTGTAGGTACGACTGGTGATATGGTTTCTAGGACTGCAACTCCTGAAAGTTGTTTGGATGGGCAAATAGATGGGGAGCAGGCTTTAGTATCCATGACCAGCCTCAAGCAAATTGGTTTGCCTGTGGATGAATTGGACGTTATGACAGAACAGTCAAAGGATGATAATCAGCATATCCAGCCACTTGGAAATTGCAAGCCTCCAGATTTGGCTTGCCCTAAACCTGGACTTGTCGTCGGCAGGGAGGGCACAGTCTCAGATGGGACTGTTGGTGTGCCTCCTTTGAATAAGGAAAGAGAGATTGATTGTAGTGGCAAGCTAAATGGGTCTAGAGATTTTAAGGGGGATAGCAAAACTGTTTGTAATGAAGTTCAGGTGAGCTGTGAAGCATTTAATAGAAAGAGTTCAGATTGTTCCACACGTCCTGGTGTAGTTATGGATCTTAAGAAAGATAGTGTTTGCAATGATGCTGTTAATATTAGTTTGAATGGAAATACTGAGGTACTACGATTGGAAACTGAAAAGAATGTCTGTTCAAAAAGAGAAACCGAAAAGAATCAGAAGTTAGCAGCAGGTGAGGTGGTAGGACAAGAAGACATGAGAAGGATCGTTGACAATACTATTACAGCCAGCAATGAAAAGCACTCTTCTCTGCAAAACCAAGCTGGCAATGGTGTGGTGTCTAATGGGGGAGAGGAAACTAGCAGTATGTCTGATTTGCCAAAAAAGTTGAATGATACTTCTGGTGCAAGTGATGAAAAACATGGGGGACGGATGGAAACTCAAAATGAAAGAAAGGAGATAAATGCTCACAGTAATTCCAACCTTGAAAGGGATAATTTTTGCAATAGAAGGTCCCCTGTCGATATGTTATCTCGTGAGGCTCCAAGCACCAGCTTATCTGGGATGGAACATGCTTTTCCCACTGACTGTCAAACTTATTGGAATAACTTGAGCAAGAAGAAAAAGGCATATGAAGATTCTGTATTGGAAGAGGCTCGGATAATTAAGGTACTTGTTTATTTGCTATTCTGTTATATGAATTACATTGTGCAGGGTATGCATAAGCCTTGACCATATGCTAATATGAACAGGCAAAACATAAGAGGATTGCTGAATTATCTGGTCGGACATCACATCTGGAGAATTGGCAGAGATATCATTGGAATTTCGTACTTGAGGAGATGACATGGTTGTCCAATGACTTTGCACAGGTTTATTTTATTAAAGTGCCGCAATATTGGACCTTTTTCTATATTTGATTATTGTCCTCCATGTTAAAGCTAGAACTTGTCATTGATGAAGCTGTTTTAATTTTTCAATGTAATAACTTTCTCTGATGCTGTTCAGGAACGTCTCTGGAAGATGACAGCTGCCGCTCAATTGTGTCATCAAATTGCTTGTTTGTTGCGGTCCAGATGTGAAGAACAGAGTCAAAGGGGAAAACTAAAATTAGTAGCCCATAACTTGGCAAAATCTGTGCTACAGTTTTGGCACACTGCAGAGGTGCTTTTAAATGGCGGCAATTTAATATGGTGCTTCTAATAGATGAAAAACCAATGTTTTCCCATCCATTGCTTTGATTATTAAGTCAATTTAGATTGTGCATCTGGCTTTTTTTTTTCACCTTCATGCTCATTTTACTTAATATAAGTTTGAATATATTCAGTAGTCAATAGATGTTTAAGGTTGTTATTGTTATTATTATTTGCAGTACTACCAGATGAAGATATCAGGCAAGGTGACTAAATTTGGAAGCATGAATCAAATTGGATAAATTTGAGAACCTTAGGCTCAATATACTGACAAATTTGAGAAGCTTCAGTATGGTTGAAGTGGGATTAATTTAAACAGTTGAATGACGTAGCATGCAATAATTGAAGTTTGGCCTTAACTTATTTGCTGCATATATGTTATTTGAACTGAGATTAGCATGTCTTAGAAATTGTGTCTGGGTCTGGGGACTTCCATAGGATGGTATTTATTCAATAGTGATTATTTGCATTATGAATTCCATCAAGAATCTTGTGAAAAGAGTGCTGTTCGTTCACATATAACATGTTCTATCTGAATTTCAGGTTTGTCTGTACTTCTTTCATCTGTGTTTTATTTTTAGTGACCTGATGAATGTGATTGGGCAGGAATCAAGCAAAAAGTCATTTCTTCAACCTCTTGGAAGAAGCATTAAATTTCCTATTGAGGCCTATGCAATTCGATTTTTGAGGGACAGCAATGCTCATGTTAATCCGAGCCAAGTGCAGGCACCTAAGACCCCTGATATTGTATCTGATGTAGACATGCTAGAAGTATCATGGGATGATCATCTTACAGAAGTACAGTTTATTCTTGTGCTGCTGCTTCTCATATGAAACTAATAATTGTGAGGGGAAAAATAAATCAGTTATAAAATGTTAAATTGTCTATCTCTGACAAAAAAGGGAAGTTATGAAATGTTAAAAGAGATTAATAGGCACCCCTGGTGCCTGCAGTTGTATGGCTGGTTGCTCCATGAAGATTTTTATGGCTGATGAATATAATATTGGCAGGAGAGTCTTTTCTACACAATCCCCTCCAGAGCAATGGAGACCTATAGAAAATCTATTGAAGCTTATGTTATAGAGTGTGAGGTTAGTAATTTTAAGAGAAGCTCCTTGATTTCCTTTATTTGTATTTGGTCAACATTTCTTAGATGCCCAAATAAGTATATGATTACTACAATGGTGGGGAAGTCATTTGATTATGGCTCTCATATGTTCAGATTCATTTGTCTTTGTTCTGTATCTACTTTCTACTTTAATAAATATTTCCTATTGGCATTATGTTCATCCTCACCAATATGCATTTGTCAGAGAACTGGAGTTAATGTGCAAGAAGAAGTTGCTACACCCATTGTCAATACTATAGCAGGTAAAAGAAGAATTTCTGAGTGGTGATAGCTTCTCTTGTTTATTTTATTTATTTTCTCATGAACCAATCAAATTCAGATCAAGGATATCAGGAGAATGCTTATGATGAAGATGAAGCAGAGACTAGTGCATACTACATCCCTGGGCCTCTCGATGGTAGCAAATCATCAAAATTTACCCAGAAGAAACGGAAGAACCTGAGAATTTATGAGCGGGGAGCTGATCTGCTCTATGGTCACTGCACTGCTGTAACTCAGCCTTCTGCATTAGTGGAAAAGAAGCCTGCCAATCTTACTATTGGCCCTATTCCTGCAAAGCGAATGCGCTCTACTAATGCTTTGCGGCAGAGAGTCCTAAGTCCTTTTGGTACTGGGGCTCATTGTAATGTTCAGGCTCAAGTGAAAACTGAGGTTTCAAGTGGAGACACAAATTCTTTTCATGATGACCAGAGCTCTTTGCTTGGTGGATTGCGGATTAAGAATGGTGTTGAGGTAGAGTCGGCTGGAGATTTTGAGAAGCATATATCCTATGATGATTATGCTGAAACATCGACAAAGCCAAAGAAGAAGAATAAGGCAAGACATCTGGTGAGAAGTCAATTATCCTGATATACTAGTAGATCTCGTTTTCTCTATTCTACCTTGGTTTATTCGCTATATTTTTTGCTGCTGCAGGATTCTACATTCGAGCCAGTTTGGCAGATGGGTTCTACTGCTCTTAATGAACAGGTTCATTTTAGTATACATTTCATGGATTTAATTTTCATGAAGAAGATATATTCAGAGCAGGATATGTAGAAACTACCACTGGCGTTTTAAGGCTATGGCGGGTGGCTCATTAGTTGTAGGCATTTATACAGGCATTACTTGAGCGGGCACTAGATAGGAAATTGCTCAAACCCTCTGAATGTTGTATTCATTTTTAGCTTTTGAGGAAGTGTCAGTTGTTTTCTTTTCATCTATTTGTTAAGAGAGGCATTTCATAATTGATTGTGGCTTTGCTTTGCAGAGAGAACAATCAAAGAAAAGAATGGAGGATCTTAAATTTAATGGAACCAGTGGTACTGCTTGCCTCCATTCCAAATTCATATTGGTTTTGAATCAATCACATATTTCTTTTTATATCTTTTATTTACCTTTTCTATTCATTTCCCCCCGCTATGTCGATCAAAGGTGTATATGTGCATCAAAATGCCAAGAAGCCAAAGATAATGAAGCATTCACTAGATGGTACTCGTGATAATATCATATTGATGAGTGGGTCGATGCCTTCCCCTGTGGTGTCTCAGACGAGTAATATGTCTGGCCCAAACAAATCGATGAGATATGTTGGTGGTCGTGATAGAAGCAGAAAAGCAAGAGGTCTTAAGGTAAGCTTTGTGGCAGCCTGGTTAAAAGTTTGCCTTGAATCTCTGTGATGAACCAGTTGATGTTCCTTCTTGTATTGGACCTGTGATAACGAAGATCAAATGAGGCCAGGGACATGACACGGTCCTTTATTTCCATTCGTTTTCATGTATTTCTCTGAGTTATTCTTTTTCTGCAGGCATCTTCCTTGCATTCAGGTCCTGGAAGTGCTTGGTCACTATTTGAAGACCAGGTGGACCCTTCTTTCATTTTATTTTTTTCCTCTATTGGATCTAATTGGTTGATCTTTTGATCATTAATTGTGCAAGGGATTAAGTCATTTGAAGTTATTATTTACTGGAAATGACTTACACTCTCTCTTCAGGCACTTGTTGTCCTTGTACATGACATGGGCCCTAACTGGGAGCTTGTGAGTGATGCTATCAATAGCACTCTCCAATTTAAGGTAAGAATAAATTGTTATTGTTATTACCAATTTAGGGATACAGTCTGCTGCATCTCTGGAGTTTTATTTTAGGTGGACTTCTTTATGTTAGTCTCTCCTTTCCCCTCTCTCTGTCTTCTTGGAATCAGAAGTTCTAGAGGTTATAGTTGTTTATATTTGTTGTTTTGATCGTTGAATAGACCCCATGATGCATTAAAACTATTCAAAATTACCTCCTCAATTTTTTTTGGAAGCTACTTGTCTGTTTACTGCTTTTTTACTACTCTGTTCTTTGGTGCCAGTGTATATTTCGCAAGCCTAAAGATTGTAAGGAGCGCCACAAATTCTTAATGGACAAAAGTTCTGGTGACGGAGCTGATAGTGCTGAAGATTCAGGATCATCACAATCTTATCCATCTACTTTACCAGGAATTCCAAAGGCAATAATATATCGATCTTCTGACAACTTCAAGATTGACTGATTTTTATGCTACTTGAAAGCATTGATTATACTGTTGCTTGATGATTTTGCATCTCCTACAGGGAAGTGCCAGGCAGCTGTTTCAACGATTGCAGGGCCCTGTGGAAGAGGATACTTTGAAGGAACATTTTGACAAAATTATTCAGATTGCTCAAAGGCAGCATCACCAAAGGATTCAGGTTGTATCTTAGTTCCTATGCAATCAAATGTTATTGATTTTTAATGAGACGATGAGAATGATTACAATTATTTCGTGCAGCCTCTCTATTACAATTGTTTACCTGCCAAAATATAAAAATAAAAGTAAACTAATCTATAGTTTCCAAAGAAACATTTTACATAGGTGCAGGTAGTGATTTGATGGTATCTTTGTGCCTATTATTGGGAATTAAGATGTGCTTTTGTACCCTAAATGGCAGATGTGTCTTGATCTATATATCTGAATTAGATTTGAGAAGTTAGGTAGAACTCAATGATCTCAAGTTCAACCTATAGTTGATTTAGTAACTATTTTTAGAACTTGTTTGTCCCTATGCCCTTCAAAATCCTGATTTGGTGGGGATTCTGGTTTTATACTGAAAAAATGAATCTTCTGTTTTTTCCTACCCTGTTTCCCCCTTGATTTAGTCAAAAGCTATGTCTCATGCCAAAAGGATTTATAGTCCCTTTTTGTTGGCAGTTGAAGAATGGGGGTCAGGACCTCAAGCAATTACCTGTTGACAGTTCTCGTTCTGTGGCTCTCCCAAAAGTCTGTCTGAACAATCTCAGTGGAGTTGTTCTCTCGTATGTATTATACTCTCTTTACATTAACTTGTGCCGTTCCTCAATGTTCAGCTGTTAACTAGCATCATCACTTTTGCTTTATCTTATGAGTTCCTCACCTTTTAATGTTAGCATCATGTTGGTTGCGTTCTCTTCATCAGGCCACTTGATCTTATGGAAGCGAATCCTTCAAGCCCTGACGTTCTTCAACTTAGTTATCAAGGTTCTCATGCTAGTAACTTGGCAATGCAAAATCAGGGTGGTTCTGTATCATCCGCACTTGCCACTTCTGGGGTAAATTCACCAGCTCCTGGATCGTCAGGTTTTGTTCTTGGCAATAACATACCACCTGCTAGTGCAAGGTAATTCCAAACTGTCTTCCTGAAGGTCTTATGCTCTTGCAAATTGACTACCCTATCCTATATCCAGGTGAAATGAGATCATTAGATTCTCTCTGGGATGTGTTTCAGTAAGAATCCCTCTTGCTAACACATTCAGAACTCTGAGAATATGGTTGTATTACATGTTTCCAGGGATGGGAGGTATAATGTTCCAAAGACATCGTCTTCAACAGGAGATGAGCAGCAAAGGATGCAACCGTATAATCAAATGTTGTCAAACAGGGCTATTTCCCAGTCCAATATGTCCATTCCTGGTGCTGTTCCAGGAGGCAAAAGAGCCGTTCGTGTATTGCCAGGTGGAAATGGTCTTGGAATGAATAGAACCACCATGCCAGTGGCAGGACCTGGGTTTACTGGGATGGCCTCCTCACCAATGCTGAACTCAAGTAGCATGCTCTCCTCTCCCATGGTGGGTCCCCAGAGCCATGTAAACATGCATGCTGGATCAGGTGTTACTCAAGTAAGACCGCGGGAATCAATACATGTGGCAGGGGTGAGTGTTCTTTCCTTTTCCTTGACAAATCACTTCTTTTCATCAATTCTTCCCTGTGGGAGTCTTTAATGGAGCATGGTCCCAAAAACATCTTGTGGGTAGTTGGTGGATTCAATTAGGTTACAATTCTTCACAAACTGCATGGGTGATGCAACAACAAAATAAATGGCTACAGCAGACAAACATGGACATATCTTTCACACCTTAGTCATCTGACCTTTTAAGCATTAAACCAACATGAGAGGGCTTGGTTTTTCAGTTTAGTTTATTGTTGTACCGTGCATAATGTTTCTAAGAAAATGGCAGGATTGGTTCAAGTTTAGAGAGAACTGGTGCAGTTAGTCTACCCTCCACTTAAAAAAATGAATGTCTAGGGGGAGTGTATTTTCTCTCTACTTTCCTTCTATTATTTTGCATAAGTCTTTTTGAAAGAAGAATTAAGGAAAATGTTAAGCTGAGAGCTCTAGTTTTTACCATATTCTACCTAAAATTTCTGAAGCCACCGAGGTAATGTGTTGATCCTAGATGTAGAGGTACTGAACCTTTTCAGATATACTTTTTCCTATAGGAACTAATAGCTGTTTGGTCAACTTTCCTTGCTGTAACCCTTGTTTATTTTTCCTGAGTTTCCTGATGGTTTGAAGTTATCACTTGGTCTGTCATATGGTCAAGAAGAATTATAAGCTAAACAATGTGATTCTGGTTCCAGGAAGTACCTGACCTCTGCTTCATTGTTATTCTTTGAAGGCACTGCAACTTGCCTTCTCAATTTGGAGCATATGCCTTAAAAATGTAACACATCTATTTTCAGGGTGGCCACAAGACTGACCAGCAGAGACAGATGCCAGCAGAGGAATTTCCAGTTCATGTCACCCAGGGCGGTGGCCAAGGAGTTTCCCCATTCAATGGGATAGGTCCCACATTCTCTAATCAGACAGCGTCACCTGTTCAGACCTACTCTGGTTCCCAGCAGCAGCAACATCAGATGTACCAGCAGCAATCCCATGCCCCAAACAATCCTCATCACCCTCAGCTTCAAGGCACTAATCAGAATACTCCTCGGCAGAAGCAGATTTATCTGCGAATTGCCAAGGAAAGGCATCTGCATCAGCAGTATCTGCAGCAGCAACAACAGTTCAGGGCATCAAATAGTCTAGTGCCAAATGTACAGTCACCATCTCAGCTCACCACTTCTTCGCCTCCACAGAACAGCCCCCAAATTCAGCCCCAATCTTTGTCTCAATCTGCATCTTTACCACCTTTAAATCCATCTTCCCTGATGACTCCTATAGCCTCCCAGATGCACCGAGAAAAGAATCAATTTCCCGATCATGGTCACAGTCTTCCTCGAAATTCACAGACTACTGTTGGGGGTTCAACCAATCAGGTGGGCCCAAGGCAAAGGCTGCATCAGGCTCAGATGATGCAATTGCAACACTCTGGAAGGGCCCATCCTCAGCAAAGGCCACCAGCACAGCCCCACCAGCAGCAGGCAAAAGTTTTGATGGGACTGGGGAGAGGGAACATGTTGGTACATCAGAAATTCCCTGTGGACCCTTCTCATTTAAATAGTCCGTCAGTGGCTCCTGGGAGCATCAGATCAGAGGATGAGGTGATGCAACAAGGTCAGGGCTTGTACTCCAGGACAGGGGCAAATCAAGTTCAACCTTCAAAATCACCAATGCCTCAAGCTCCCCACCAGTCGCAGATACATTCAGGTGTAGCAGCCCCACATTCTACTAAGCAACATTTGCAGCAACCAGTGCCTTCTCATTCTGAGAACACTCTGCAGGGGCAGTTTTCAGATACTCCTCCCAGACATAATACGTCTTCGGCTACACATCAAGCTGTTACTTCCACATTAATGAATCAACATGTACTACAGCCACAGCCACAGCAGAGTCCAATAAGCCAAACTCAAACAATTGCCCAGAAGATGCATCCACAGAACCATCAACATATGAACTACAAGCAGCTGCTGGTGAAGTCTCAACCCAACAATGCTCATGTTGCAGATCAGAAGCATGTAAGTACAATGTCTCAGGCTGGTATTGGCTCTGCCGCATCACCTGCTACTGCAGCTGGTGCTGATTCTGCTATTAAAGTGGTAGTGGCTGCTTCCCCTGCTGTTCTTCCTCAGTGTAAAGCATCAGAAGCTGGTATCACGAGCACATCCACCCAAGTTGTTGCCACGGGGAGCCCAACACAATTGCCATCTGTGGTCCAAGGTGGACTAGGGCAGAGATGCATGGTAGAGGACTTGCCCAATCATGGTCATGGTGGCAGCAGGGCCCATGGGGCACTGGCAAAACAGTTGTCTGAGCCTCTTCCACCATCGCAACATCATGACCTGCCTCAATTACAGGAACAGCACGAAAAAGCATCCCCCCAGCAGCAATCAACAGAGTCACAACCTCAGTCTCAGCCTCAGCCTTTGCAAACACAGCATTTGCAAGCAGCTCAGAGCAGTTTGTAGCTGATGAATTCTTAAAGCTGTGATGAGGATATGTGTACAGTCTGTTGGATTGGTCTATTGCAGTGACAGTCTGTCTGGATTGGGCTATTGCAGTGACAGTCTGTCCTGGTGGTTTCAAATCAAAATACCCTTCAGCAGCAATGTGCAGGTACATGTTCCTGCTGTTAGTTCTTTCTTTTCATCCAGTAACTGCTGCTCAATCTTGTCCCTTCATAGTTCATCAGTGGAGATTTCTTTTAACGATGGTTCACATTAAAACTTATCTATCTTCTGCATTAAATCTGAAGCTCACATGCAACCAGAGGAACAAACTAATTGTGAGATACAATACAACTGGGATTTTCTTGCAGATGGTGCCAGTTCTTTTTCACTATGTGGGCATCACATGTTCAGTCTAGGCTCAGGACTCATTGCCAGGTTAGATGATGGTATCGTGGGTGGGACGCATTCAGGTTGGCATCAGATTCTTTCCATTTTTCTAACAGGGCTTCTGTATATTACCACTTGGCCTAGGGCTTGGAGGAGGGAGATGGATATATAGATTTTTGTACAGGGTAAATCATCTCTCCTCTTGTAATTTTCCTTTGTTTAATCATCTTCTTGTATTCTAGGGTTTCAGCTAGGTGGTCTCCTTGTGCTTGATGGCCCATTCTTCTATGGCCTCTTAGAAATAGATCAGTGCATGATGATGAATTGAGGAAATATGCGGTTAGCCATTGCAATCATTCTTTTCGCAAATTCTTGTGAATATAACTGCTCCCTTTCCCTGTCATGTTTGCTCATCGTCTGCATCTGGCATCTTATTTTCTGATAAAGTTATCGGTGCAGTGTGGTGTTTGAGAGAACTGATGTTTGTAACCGCACATCGAGAAGCCAGCCGTTGCTGCGGACTTTATTTTGTGGTACAATTTACTTGGTTTATCATGTCAGAGTCGTCACTCCCGTTGGCTAATGTTTGTAATTTGTATTCTTCCCCTTATGCCTTGCCTCGTAGCTCAGTACCTTTTTCTTAAAACTAGAGTGGGGTGGGGTTCTCTTCCCATTTCCAATCTCCTGAGGATCGGAGATCCTTGGCACAAGTCCATCGTAGAGGTTGCGCCTGAATCCCGGGAGTTTAGCTATGAGCAGTATATAAGGTTTCTTCGGGGGGTCAGTTTCTGGAAGGATTGACCGCAGCAGCCTCAATTCGTCCCAACTCAGAGCTTGTAGTATCAATGGGGTGGGTCTGAGCGTTATAGTCCTGGCTCGGCCGACTAGGCCTTTACGCAGGAGGGAGGCTCTCACCCTTGCTTTGCCTTTGCGATTCTCTCTCCCCCTAAGGTGGGACCGTATTCTTCTCAACCGCCTCCTCTTCTTATGATCTTCTTCGTCTCTTGGATTCCCCTCCTTTTCCTCACCGGCCATTAAATAATATTCGTCTTTAATAACTGTCTATCTATAGTCTGAGTAGTATTCTTTCGATCTGAGACGATGAGGATAATTGACCACGAGCTGAGTAATTTCCTTTTGTATTCAGACATATATTAATTTATCACAAGTTAAACTCTCGAACTTGGATCGGGCGAGTTACGCGTCTATTGACTTTAATATTATATTGAATTTATTGTGAATATGTGAGGAAGTATGTCTATTTTCACTTAAAATTTTAAATTGGTCAGTTATTTATACAATACCTCCTTATAAATTCATATATTTTCATTTAATTATCCGATATAAAATGTCAGTTTGTATTCCATTCCGGCTAATCCCTGTGAATAGAGACGCACGCTTATATCCCCGTTCTTCCAATATAAAACTGACTCTTGACATTTAAACCCAACGGACACTTCTAATTACAAATACACCTCCCCAGAGTTAAACATTTTATCACAATAACCATTACATAATTACAGATGTACCCCCTAAACTTTTACGCATGACAAAAAACGAGAATGGGCGGAGACGGAGGAGGCAAGGTCTACCCCTCTGGCCGAGGTTTCCGAGCACAACACCTCCAAGGACTACTCGCTCGTCATCGACGGCAAGGTTGGTGCCTCCGGCTAAATGTTCCTCCGGATAACATTCCGTTCGTCAGTTTTTTTGGTTGTTGTTTCAACACAGTGTCGGCTCTGTCTCCTGCTCTTTTGGATTCATGGACTGAGAGATTTGCATTCTCGTTCTACGTCCTTGTAAATGCCAATGAACGATTTTGTCCGTCTTCTGTGGATCTGCAATGGTGAAATAGGTATAACGGATGGCTAGATGGGATCTTGTTCTTCGTCTCTGTAGATTTTGGTTTTAAATTTCTTCTTGTGGGAACACAAGTCTGTGTCATTTCTATCAAGAAGCCCCTCAACATTGTGGATGGGACCGCTTTTTGGTACGAGAGGATACAGATGGAATGGTTTTGTTCGGATTGTGAATTGATGACAAACTGAATTTAATCTCAGAATCTATGTAAATCATTGCTATTAGCTAACCAGATCGATTCATCGATAAGTGATTCAATGGATTCATTATATGCAGGTTGTTTCTTGGTTTATGTCTGTTTATACAGAGTTTCGTTCATGGGTTGACATCGTCAAAAATTTTCCTTGAGCTAATCGAAGTTTGCCATTTAATAGGTGTACGATGTGACTAAGTTCTTGGAAGACCATCCTGGTGGGGATGAAGTGTTGCTTTCTTCGACGGGTACAATACGAAATCATACTTTTTTTCTCTTCTTCTTCTTCTTCCCTTCTTCCTCATCTGCGGTATTCTTCACGAGCGATAGATGGAATTACAGGGAAAGATACTTCGGAGGATTTTGAGGATATAGGCCACAGTAATAGTGCGAGGAAGATGCCAGATGATCTCTACGTGGGTGATAACGACGAATCCACCATTCCTGAAAAGAAGATGCATATACTCCTCCAAAGCAGCCTCAGTACAACCAGGACAAGACTTCCGAGTTTATAATGAATCTCCTTCCGGTTTCTGGCTCCCCTGATCATCTTGGGCTTGGCTGTTGGTGTCCGCATCTACATGAAGACCAAGTGAGAAGACCCGAGTCGAGAACTAGCCCTCTGGGGGCAACAATTTATGGACTCCTTCTGAATGAACTGTATCAGCACTTACAAATTGATTGGCATTGTGATTCATTCATTTTTCTGCGCAGCCTGGGCTCTTTTCATGCATGGTCTGAACCTTGTGAATCTGTTGCTCGCGTTGCACGATTTGTTTTGGAGTATGATTATGCGATTGTGCTTATGTTGAGGACCTTGACCAAGTGGGAAATTTTCATTTTTTTTTTCTGTTCATGGCACCAACCTGTTGTTTTCTGTGATGATCTGATTAAAGTCGTTGCTGCAACATTCCCAGAGCCTGAGCCTGAGTTGAGTAGAGTAGCTGGGATTAAACAATTCTCATAGAACGATCACTGCATCACTCGACCTGGTATGTGTGGATTTACATAGATAGTGGACAAGTCCATGTCGGTCCTCACCCTGAGGAACATATCTTTCAATTGCTCTTCAACCGCTCGAACTGCCAGCTGATGAAATCTAAGTTGCCCTTTCATCAAATACTATTGGCTTTCGATGACGTAGCAAGCTGATGAACCCACAAGAACGGTCATTTTTCAAACCTGCATCCACGTCTGAGGTAAAAAGTTAGAGATGAGATTGCTGATTCTGCGGGTATGAAATATTGGTGGAGGAAACCGACAGCCATCAGAGAAGTTGCTTGGCCTTGGCGTGGCCTCCTTTCTGCTCGAGGACAGGAATGAGCCGACTTGAGTTTTTTTCAGATTCATCCTTCGGATGCTGACATCACTCCACTATTGAGATGGTTCAACTGTCAAACTCTTTAGTTGAAAATGTTATCTGGGCTTTACCCTATCAATCGCAAACTATGCCACAGATCAGCAGAACAGTACCTATTCTCATGTGAATGATCAGATGCACCTCTACTTAAATCTTCAGGCAATTATGTCGGGTGGGACAGCACATCTCAACTTACACCAAGGGGGGAAATGAACAGGGAAATCTACTCTCAGGGGAAATACCGAGTTGATGAGAACTAAATGCTGACACCGCCTAATTCTCTTCACAAGCAGATCCCACCATTCATAAATCTTGTACCCATGTCAGTGCAAGTTGGTACGACCCGCATTATTGTGGCCCCAGCAGGCCGGATACATGCGTTGACCCAGCGCCCATGAATTATCATCCGCCCTGAATTCATGCGCATGCTCAGAAGCATCAACATCATTCTCACGCTGAATTGAATGCAAGAGTGCAGTGTTTTCTCTGCCTGAAGACATAAAAAGGAGAAGGGTACAAAACTGAGGACAGGGACACACACAAGGAGACAGAAACTGAGCTGCATTTACCTTATAATGAGAGAATGACTTGTTCCTACTAACTGCAAGTAGATGAAAAGGAGAAATTTCAGGATTTCAATTCAGGAAGAACTGAATCTACTGATTGTATTGCATTTAACTCTCTGTCTCTCTCTAGCATATCCCAATGGAGCTATTCCCTATGGTTAGTGCAACCTAGTAAGCACAATCCCAGTGAAGACTAAAACTGTCCCCTAATTTTTTTTTTTTTTTGGGTTGGCCCTGCGTATCGACGAGAATGTGAATACAGCTAGAGAATTGTCCCAACGAGGCTCCTCGTCAAACTACTCGAACCCATTCGAAGCGGCCCGGGATAGGTGAATCATTTGCTATGTCAAAGTTGTACCTGTTAGAGCACAACAGAAACGATCAATTCCATCACTATAGACTAGCAACGTTATGCACTAGAAAAGCAAAGAGCAGAGGAACTAATTAAATGTACTTGTCGAGGAACAGTTTCTGTTGCTGGTCTTCTGCTAATGCAAAGAATTCCTCCATCTCTTGCATTGTTGGGATGTCTCTGAGCAGCTCGCTTTGAACTCTCTGAGAAGTCATGCGTGGACCTCTCCTCGTGGTGGATCCAGGTGTCCTGATAGTAACAGGATCCCTAATTAAGCTACATGGTGTGCTTTCCCTGGTAGTCCTGTTAAAGAAATACAAGAATTATGCACCAGGTTGGTCAGCTATAGTTCTAGAGCTTATTCCGTTAACAGAAGAAAATGTTCATGCATTTCTTGGGGTAAGTGAAATAAAAGTATTAGCATTCAGTGATTTGTCAATGTAGCATAGAATAATGGGATAAGACGTCCACAATTGCAGACAGAAGCGATGAAACAAAAGCAAGATATTATCTACATCAGCATTTGTCATGATGTGATGCCACATATATGTAACCCCACACATCTTTCAGCCCACAAGTGGGCTATATGACTATGATTTATCGTTGTTAACACAGAAGCATACAAAGAAAAATGAATGCTCCTGCAGGGGAATGTGGTGTTCATATTACCAATTTCAGCTTCTCACAATAGAATTAGATAACTTTCTTCTCATTAAAAAAAAAAATCAGTGGCCTCATGCACGAACAGTAACAAAATTCTCATTCTATAAAGCAGCAAACCTTTTTCCATAGTAAAATCAAGAAAACAAATACCACTCAACTCTCAGGCATCTTTCATTCGTCTCAACTAAGAAGACTCTTGTGGAGCATGAAGTACCACATGAAGCTCAAGAGGATAAAATGAAAACAGTTCAAGAGGTATTTGATCATAATCATCAAGTGTAAATACATCGAAATCTAGCAAGATGAAAGGAGGGAATTCGGAAATCAACCAGTCAAGTGGCTTACTTAGTCTGCTGACTTTTACAACAGACAATTGAAGGGTGAGATGATGTCATTTGTGGGAAGCATACAAGCACTTGCAATAAATTAACTTTTTTTTCTGATAGGGACACAAAAGTCCGAAATGCAGCTCCTCAATTTAGTTCAGAAAAGACTGCCACCACATGGGACTCACAATGGTCATCAAGGCCAAATTTCCACATCCAATATTTTTCACAATATAACACTACACTGCACTAATTAATGGATTGAAAAAGGTAAAAGAGAATGGCAACATATCAACCGCAACGACTAGTAGACAATATTGGCCTGAACATGTCCTAGATCCCAAGCAAACCCATCAAGTTTATCCCCTATAAGATCCCTGAAGCAGGGACTTAAATGTTCAACATTATAAGAGGATTTAGTGGAGTAATAAGAGCACGGATATGAATGCACCGATGAGTAAATTTTCCAAACTCATTTTTCCTCAGGTAGGTATGTAGTTCCCCCAGGTTCCACAGGGGAAAAAAAACAGATCTCTAAAATAAGCACAAGGATAGCAGCGAATAACCAACTAAGAAAGAAAACCTAGTACTCTGACAAAGTTCATAGGAATATGCGAACGCTAAAGCACGGAATTCCCCATTGCATTCCGAGCAACCAATGGAAGCGGAAAGCCTTAAAGAAGCAGACAAAAGCTAACCATTTCAACTCCACGCAGAAAAGAAGAATGTAATAGTTTCACCGTTGGTTCTCACTTCCGTTCAGTTTTCCATTTCAAGTAGTTACAGGGACAAACACAAAATACAGAAGCTGAACGATTGTTACAAACTTTTAATAAAATCGACTAATGTAATCATTATCACAAGCATGCATCTTTCTATTAGAATAGCTACAAGCCTATACAACTATGACAAGGACTTGCTGGGGGGG
>CXYZ01011466.1:584607-608822 GCA_900006705.1 Sonneratia caseolaris
GGGGGGGGTGGGGGAACATGACTTTTTTGACATAGAAGACGGAGAAAAGAAAATAAGAGCAGCCCACACGCAGGAACTCCATAAGAGACGAGATCAAGTTAACTGACCGCATTTTAGCAAGGGAAGTTGCGGAATCAAAAAGGTTAAAGGGGAAAACACAGAACTCTCCTTAACAAGGGAAAGACCAGTAGGAGAAACGATTACGCGCTGTAGTCTCTAGCAAGCTAAAATCTTAACCAATGGTGATTTAAATAACCCATCATTACCTGTTCATCATCTCTTCACACTCGACGTCATTCTCTCCAAGAGAAGCCTCGACGTGAACATCAACGCAATCCTCTGCTTCGCTCGCTCCCCTATTTTCTACCAAAGGCGCCCTATCTCCCTCCGGTCTCCCCCTGAGCCGCCGCGGTTGCTGTCTGTGGGCCGGCGGCCTGCTGGGAAAAGAAGAAGGGGGAGAGAGCTTGTGGAGGCGGCGGCTCCGAAGCTGGAGGTAGCAGAGGGAAGAAGCGTCGGGCTCCACCTGGAGCTGCTTCTGGAGGGCGAGAGTTTTGGCCCTCGTACGGACGCCGGAGGCCAAGGCCTGCTGTGGGGAGACTTCGGAGACCCGCGATTTCTTCACGTACTTCCCCATTCTCTCCCTCCTCCCCCCTCTCTCTCTCACACACACACACACAGTGTCTGCTACAGGTTTCAGAAGCTCCGTCTCCGGCTGCTCTGCTTCAAGGTAGCAGAGCAGTAGAGAGCTGGCGGCGAGGGGAGGAGCAGAAAAAGGAGGAAGCGAGAGGAGAGAGGCAATCTGTACTTGCGGGAGTAAAATGAGTGAGAAATTAGGGTTTTATTTAACAGCTCTCCATTTATTTATTTTTCAATTTCCTTTTTACCTTTTTTTTTTAAGTCATGGGAACGAGCACGTGCATCGCACGTGCAGCGTGTCGGAAGTTACGAGTTAGTTGAGTCAGGACAATTTTTCCTCCCCACACTCCTCCACGAGTCTGGTGGAATCTCGCGAGGGGCAGCCGTTCATCGCCCTCTGCGCCGCGCTCTCGCGATTGCCATTAAATATCAGCTGACACGGATCACAGTTGATTTTAGTGTGGGATGTATAGTTATAGTAAAATTGGCCGTTCACCCACATAAGATATAATAGGTACCGAGTATAGTTTTAAAAATCGGACCGGACCGGTCGATTCGATCGAAAATATGTTACTCATCCGGCTTGGTTCCTATCAAAAATTCAATTGTACATTCAAAGAGAAAAACTCCAATTAAACCAGCCAGTTTCCAGTCCGACTGGTGAACCTAATTGAACCCATGAGAAAACTGACCCATTTAAAATTAAAACAAAAAAACAAAAACCTGTTATAATTTACATGTTTTATTTCACTAGATTTATATTTATATTTTATATTAAATTCTTGTTTAATATAATTGTTATATTAGTGAATTTGGTTATAAATCATATTTAAATTATGATATTATGCAAATTTAGTATTAATATTATTTATTAAATATGCGGTTCAACCAATTGAACCTCCGATCCGACCCATGAACCCATGTTTACACTGGTTCCCGACTTAATCTGGTTTTAAAAACTATGGAGCAGAGTGTTATGTAATACCGAGTCATTGCACCGTTGCCGGAATGAATCCCGGTCTCCTCACGCTGCCCTCTTGCCTTCTTCTACGGACCGGACCCACATTCGTGGTCCATCCGACACGAGGGTGCCCCGCACGCTAGTGCCGTTCTCGATGTTTGCTGTACGGAGCAATGCTAGAAGGACACGAGCGAGAGTGACGCACCTCGAGAAAAAAATGGGGCAACACCGATGTGGATCGGCGGCGCATCTTCTCATCAGGCAACCACCCCTCGAGTTTGAGTGTCTAACCGGAGAATTTTCCATTATTGTATTCCCACGTAGTGGCAGTTAACTCCGGTTGAATCGGTCGGTTCTTAATCGGATATGTGAACAAATCAATCGATTTAAGATTAAAATTAATATATTTTATTTTATTAAATTTATATTTATATTTTATATTAAACTTTGTAATAATCTAATAACTATATTAATTATTTTTTTATAAATCGTATTAAATTATAATATTATATTAATTTATTAATAGTATTATTTATTAAATATATCATTAACCTATTGAATTTTAATCTGCTCACGAATATCTACATTAACTAATTCCTAATTTAGTTTGATTTTAAAAACTATGGTTACAAACCCGTTCTTCTAGCTCATAATTCTAATACGATAGATTAAGAAGAAACCAATGTTGTGCATGAATATCTCCCGATATAACTATCGCCCCTCGTCGTCTCGACTAAGAGCTTCTGCTCTCACAAACCATGGGCTTCCCCCTTAAATCGGCCCTACCATTAATTCAGCTCTATCCATCCCGATCCAGGATTACATATACAACACCCTGTGAACCCATAGTGGAGATGTTAAATGGGTGGTACGAGGTGATTTAAAACTGTTTGATTTATTTATGATTTGAACTATTAAGTATAACCAGTTAATTCATTTACGAGTTACGGTTTGTAAAAATCATGAATTGGATTGGAATCATCCTAAGGGGTAATTTATGGTTTGAGCTAATTTAATATGTGAAGGATAACTCTTTCATTTTTTATTAATTTTTTCAAATTATTTCACCACTAGAGTAATTTCATGGGATGTGGATCGTTATGTGGGGGGGGGGGGGGGGGGGGGGAAATGATTTTATATTAAATAATTTAAGAAAAAATTATAAATTTATAAGGAGATTAGGAATTGATATTTATTAGTTTAGATATTTATGTAAAGATAAATATAATTTTTATTGGTTTGCAGTGAATTTAATATAATATTAAAATCAGTTAGCTCATATTTTACCCTACCCAACTCTAGAAGTTCGACTTGTAATAAGTTGATATGAGCTTGAGTATAGAAAAAAAATTGTCAAACATGTGGCGAATTGTCCCTCTCATATGAGATCAAAAAAAACTTGAAGACAGTTGTTAAAAGAAAGTGTTTAATGTCCAATGATAAAATGGATTACATTGTCACATGAATGTGATATAAAGAGTGTAATTTTTAATCAACTAATTTGAAAGAAAAGTTATAAATTTATAAGAACGTTGTGAATTGTCACATATTAACTTATATTTTTAGATATAATAAACTCCAATCATTTGCAGGATGAATTCAATATCATGCACTCCCCATAGCTAGTTGCCAAGATGTTCATTTTAGAGTCCTATACGTCCCCGATGACATTCTACCCATATAATATGATATATCCTAGCCCATCAAATCTTGTGCCAATCTTGGTCAAATGATGATTAATTAATAGCAATGCTCAACCAAAGACGTAAGGAAAAATGATAATTGAGAAGTTGGATTGCGCCTAAGGGTAACACCTTAGCCTAATAATTAAAATTTTATAAATTTTATTTTTGTCATAAGATTTCTCGTATTCATTTATTCTCTTCTAACTTATATTATTTATTCTAAACTCATGATCCTTCAATATAATAATAAAAAAAGATAATTTGGTGACCAATTAAACACTTTCTTCGAGCACCAAGCACGATTACCAAAAATAATTTCAACGAGTTAGTGTCCAGTTAGTGGAACGATCTTATACCGATCTAGAGCACTTTCATAGTACTCCTTTTATCCTAAGCCAATCCGTACAAACTATACTCTCCCAAGCGGGCCAATCACAATTCAGCATAGTTCTACATGAACAGGGATAGATCAATCAAAAATCGGCCCGGCCCGAAAATCATGATGACTTTAAAAAAAAGTACAAAAATAATATTGGCACCAAAAAAAGAGAAATATTGAAAAAAGTAATTATATATAAATAATTAAAAATTAATAGTTATTTTAAATATACTTTTTTAAATTAATATAAATATTTATATTGATCGGTCAATTATATTACATAAGAATTTATTTTGAAATGTAAAATTATTTAAATTTATTTATTGAAGATAGTTGTTCTGTCTTATTCTGATTCAATTGATAATTTGAAATGCGAAATAATCATGCTCAGGCTAATCAAGATGTTAAATCGTGCTGGTATAGACCGAATTGATAGGTCTCAATAGGCCTCGTAAGGGTATGATAAAACGATTTATAAGCGATTGGATTGCTTAAATGGTATGAGAAGTATATGATTAAGAAGGATACATTTTTTAAAATGTAGAAAAAAGAAAGAAAATGAAACCTTAATTATGATCCATCATCATGCTTGGTGGAACATCAAAATCCACTAACTACTTAGTTTGGATTTGGAAGGGATAATCACCCAAGATTAGTTAACCCATAATAATCTTATTGGTGGACTTGCTGGCCAGTGGAATCTCAATGATAATTTTGAATTTGTGATCAATATAATATCTATATCATATATATATATATATTTATAAATTTTTATTAAATTATAATATTATATTAATTTATATATAATATTATATTATTCATATTATTTATTAAATATACGATTTAATTTATTTAATTTTTAATTAGACTTATAAACCTATGGGTATAACGGTTTTTAGTTTGATTTAATTTTAAAGATGATGATAGGTAAAGGAGGTGAAAAGCAGAAAAAGAAAAATGTAAGTATATAATAAATGAAAAATGAGAGGAAAAAAGACAAAACTGCCCTTTCTCATGAGAAGATCGGTACGCACGGTCGACGAAACGCAGCGTTCCAGAGGAATTAAAATCAATGGACAGCGTGGCATTCCCGTCAATGTCAATCCCAAGGGGAAAAAAGTGGAGCGTTAGCCCAACAGCTCACCCATTCCTATCGCTCCCTCCACCAGTTCATTTCTATATTCACCCGGTGCACGATTCCTATATTCACCCCGTCCACCACGGGCCAATGCTCTTCTAAGCGGCTTTACCGGTCGGGCTATTGCCTATAGTGGTCCATCATATGAGATGTAGACCCCGCTCCGACTGAGGTGCAAACGGAAAAAAAGTACGATGGATGAGAATTGACCATGCGAACCGGTTTAGTCCACCTAATGGATAGAATCGGAAATATAACCTCTGGATCGGTTCCTTAATTTATTATCCGGTTCGTACGTCAATTTTAACTGGTTGTAATCGACGACTCCAATTTATTTCCAATTCGGTTGTAGTTCTCAGGTACATGCTCCGGGAGCATCTAGACATCTCGCGCTTTCCCCCAAGAAGAAGAAAAGCAGCGCTCCACCCCGCTAAAGACGTCCCTCCTCTCTCTCTCTCTCTCTCTCTCTCTTAAAAGCAATTCATATTCCTCGGCAAACTTCCCTCTCCGCACCAGAATCCTCTTCCCCACACTCTCTCCAGGTTTCCGGTTCCGGCGATGGCGCAGCAGTCGCTGATCTACAGCTTCGTGGCGCGGGGAACGGTTGTGCTGGCGGAGTACACGGAGTTCTCCGGGAACTTCACCGCCGTGGCGTCGCAGTGCCTTCAGAAGCTCCCCTCCAGCAACAACAAGTTCACCTACACCTGCGACGGCCACACCTTCAACTACCTAGTCGATAACGGCTTCAGTAAGTCCGTCCACCGTTTTTTCCTCTCGGCCTCAGTGGATTCTGCAATGATCTCGCCTCTTGATCTTCTATCTGTGTCAGTTTCGAATTAGAGTTTGAGTTTGATCGTCGTTTCGTGTTGGGATAGTGGCTCTTGATATCAGTTCATCGGTTATCGCAAACGGCTGTATGAAACCATGACGCAGTGCGAACATATTCAGTTACAGAGCACCTCTCTTTCTTTCCGAAGTTCATTTTGAGTAGTTAAGCTTGTTCTGATCATTGTCAAGCTAGAATATGCAAAAAAAAGTTGCGGCTGAAAGGAATGAAGAGCTCATTGGAAAGGACCAGAGCCTTGAATCTGTGGCCTAAGCATTTGATCTGTGTGTTTGCGGATGTACAATATTTACGTACACAGATCAGTTCAATTTTGAAGTTTTTGCCAGATGGATCTAGTTCTTCTCTAAAATTGCTCCTTAGTCAAATTTTATTAATGGATATTCCTGTAGATTTTAGGTGCTTTAATGGCGACAAGAGAATCAATGCATTGATCTTCAGGGATTTGTCGAGCCTGTTGGGTCTACAGTTTAATGATACTTGAGTGCACTTTCATGGGAACTGATGGTGCTAAATAGTGAAAATTGATGAAAACAATATCCTTGAATGATATTTTAATTATTCGGTTCTTCTTGTTATAACTCAAAGGCACTTTGAATCTTTTCCCCTCCTTCTTTACCCTTCTCTTTCGCCTATATTAATTTTCTCCCTCAACAAATGCAGTCTACTCTGTAGTTGCGGTTGAATCCATTGGTCGGCAAGTCCCAATTGCCTTCCTCGAGCGAATCAAGGAGGATTTCACAAAGAGATATGCCGGAGGAAAAGCTGCTACAGCAGCAGCCCATAGTCTGAACAAGGATTTTGGGTAACTTAGTTAGAATTTGAATATAATCCCCTGATGTTTGTCCCCCCATTTCCATTGATGAGTGGGCCGTTAGTAAGTTGCATATGATTTAGGCCCAAACTGAAGGAGCAGATGCAATACTGCGTGGACCATCCTGAGGAGATCAACAAGATCGCCAAAGTGAAAGCTCAGGTTTCAGAAGTGAAAGGAGTTATGCTGGAAAACATTGAAAAAGTAAGTCGGGATGGTCCAGAAACTCCCAAATTTTATACATTTGGGTGCTGATTTATCCTACGATCAATCTCTCAGGTACTCGACCGGGGAGAGAAGATTGAGCTTCTGGTAGATAAGACAGAGAACCTTCGCTCTCAGGTCTGTCAATTATATTACGTGTGCATATATGTAAAAGAAGATGTTTTCTGGAGTCCATAGTGAAAGACTTTCCTCAGACACGATTGGTTGCACCAGAGCGTTCTGGGCAGGACTTTATATACTAGATAAGAACTGATTTTGGCATTAAAATTGTGATTAGAACAAAATTTTTTTTTCTCTTACCTCGCTCTCGGATCTGTTAACATTGCACCTTCCCATTTCTTTAACGACCAAGATTCAGGCAGTAAGGGTGCCAGGCTGTTGTTCTCTCACCCTCATGCTCACGCTCATCTCATATTTCACCTAGAACTTTCCCACTGCCTGTGAAAGCAAGAATGATCTATTGGTGTACTCCTCAGGCACAAGATTTCAGGCAACAGGGAACGAAGATGAGGAGGAAGATGTGGCTGCAGAACATGAAGATAAAGCTAATCGTGCTGGGCATTTTAATTGCGTTGATCCTCATCATAGTACTCTCCATCTGCGCCAACCACAAGTGCCATTGATTTTTGCTGCTCTTCCCAGGTTCGCCTATACAATGCTTTTTCACTTCAGTCATCTTCTTTTTTGGATATTTAAACCGGTCTCCATACTTACGTGTTAGCATCTTCGACTATGTGGTAAGCGGACATATGTATCATCGTGGTGTTTGAATTTTTCTCACTAATATATGTATGTTTTCAGGGAAGAATTTTTTGATACTTAGTGTTCTTAAACCGGGAACTGAAGAAAGATGGGCATACGACATACCCTTATGAAAACTGGCTCAAAAATTCCACAAACCCCACCCCCCCACCCCCTCCCGGGAAAAAAAAACATGATAATCAAAATTAATTAATTAATTAATTTATTAAGAAGAAGTCCGATTAACCATTTGATGCGGTTAATTGAACTAATTTAATGAATTTAGTGAATCAAACTAATTATATTTAGTTGATTAGACATTATGTACCAATAAAGATTTGTTCGAGCAGTAAAAAAAAAAAAAAAGAAATCGGTGCCATGCGGTTCGAATAATTTGGGGGGTAAAATAATAGGTACGGTATCGTGGGAATTTGACGCGGAGGTCACGTGCTGTTGAAGGCGATGGTGCAACAACTCATGTGGTTGGACGACGGCTGCCGGAAGCGTTATATTATACATCGGAAATGTCTCGGGACATGTCGAAGAGGCATTCTGCCGATCTTCTGTTGGGAGATGCACGCTGGGGGAGCACCATCCAGCCGTATCGAGAAGTTAAGATCCCGAGCCCGCGAACTTGGACCGAGAATCAGATCAACGATGCTGTCCGCTGCCGTCAATCTGAAAGCTGTTCAGCGTTTAAACCAAGACTCTGGAGAGAAGAAGATCGTCACAATACCCGAATAGATAGACATACGGCCTGAGTTCCTCGTGTTTATCGTACTGAAGAACTGATCGTCCTGAATCGACACGAAGATGTTGAAATTCAAAGGTGATTGAGATGTCGTCTGGTAGTTACTGATGCCGGTTAGTACTCTGTAAGGATAGTCCTTCGTCGTCATCTACGTAAGGGGATGTTCCGAACAGAGCTATGCTCAAGACCATCCGTGCCCCCGAGATCGGTTTGGAGCAGGGAGACGAGGAGGGATCGTACGACCGCCACAGGCACATGTTAAAATATGCATCTCCATTTCGAGACTTCCAAGAACGTGGGACGGAAAGAACGACCGATCTCTCCTGCTCTAAACCCGAAAAGAAGAATCCCTTCGAAAGCTGATGTGAACCAAAAACCGACACTCCTCCTTTCGAATGTATTAACCAACTAAATGTGAATCAGCACTTCAATGTTCGCCAGAGAGGCGAGGGAGCCTTCCGTATGTTCCAGCTCCTCAAAGTATAGGTACCAAAAACTCTCACCTTAATTAATCCATTCCGGCAGCCTGACCCCTTCTTCTATGAGAGGGGCCACTGGAGAACTTGCCAAACTGATAGCATAGCAATGACCTCCAGAGAGATGCTCAGAGGGAACAACTCCAGCTGCTCTTTATCGATATAGGTGTTCTTTATCGAACTAAAGGATAAGGACACTCGCAAAAGAACCAACCACTGACTCCCCATTTCCTGCTCCTTTTTTTTTTTTTAATTAAAAAAATTGAATATTTGATAAAATATTGGTGAAGAAAAGATACTGTCAAAAAATAGATACAAGAAAGAGTATTCAAACCCGTGGAATAAAACATCAAACTGATCTGACCACTTGCACTTGGCTTTAGACATAAGAACTGAAGAGGACAGACACGATGCAGCCTTTTTGTTCACATCCTCAATATAATCAAACTTCAGGCCACTTGGAAGAAAAAAGCCAACTGCCATACTAAAACCAACAGAGACATCACCATATGAAAACTACTCCCATGCATTCCCTTCAACAGTAGAGTATTTTGCAATAGAAGTTCTCATCATTCAGTAAGACCCAAGGCAAGTGGTCAGCTCAAAAACAGAATCTGGATAGCAAAAGGAGAAACCGACTATGCCTGGTCGCCACCACGGCCTCTCCCCCTCGAGCGTCCACCCGTCCTTCCAAGACCACGGCTGTAGCCTCTGCCTCCACCTCTCCCTCTCTCATAACCTGCACCTGTTTAATAGGATTCAGAGGGGTGGGTTACTACTTGCTTAGCATTTGCTTTTTTCCACCAGGAAGTAGGTAAAGCAGAAAACCACTTCATTCACCAACATGTCAATTATGGAGTTGAGAGGAAATAAGTTTCAAATGGTATAACCTTTCACTCCAATGGTGTTAACTCTATCCAAAGAACTATGTCAAAAAATTGATCAGTGAAAATTTATACAAACGCTACAGAGATCCTAGCTTTTGAATTTCATGGGTAATTAAACATCTAAAAGAAATGGAAAACACAAACTTACCGCCATAGCCCCGTCCTCTACCTCTTCCTCCTCGGCCCCGGTTGGGGTAACCATCATTATCTGCAACAAGTAATAGAAATTAAATAAGCAGCAGTTCCTGATAGGAAAATACAAGTGTGTTTTACAGCAATAACCAAAAAAGGGTGAAGCTGCTTCAGCAATATGTCCAAACACTTACAATTTGTATCTTGATAATTTCCATCTTGGTAGTTTCCTCCCTGATAATTTCCACTTCGATAGTTCCCACCTTCATAATTTCGGCCTCGGTAATTTCCACCTTCATAATTTCTGCTACGATAGTTTCCACCTCTATAATTTCCACTAGGATAGTTTTCACCTTCATAATTCTCACCGTGATAGTTTCCACCTCCATAATTTTCGCCATGATAGTTCCCTCCACCTTGATAGTTCCCATAACCTCCCCTCCAGCTCCATCCTCTCCCTCTCCCACGTCCACCCCTCCCTCGACCATAAGATTCTAAGAAATTCAAAAGCCAAAAATTAGTTGCTGTCTAACTTTTTTGTGAATGTACATGCAATAAATACATGTTAAAGTTACCTATTAATTCACATTACCTTCATTATACGAATTGTAAGGCATACGTCCCAGCCGAGGTTGCTGCTGCTGCTGCTGATAATACTGTGGTCTTGGCTGTTCTGAATTCACAGGAGCTTGGTACCTAAAGACACATGAATCACATAAATATACTAAAACAAGCTCATGCATGCGTACATATAGTGGTAGACAATATATAAGATCAATTAAAAACGAAGTACTCATAAACACTGCCATAGAAATCCATAGTTGAACATTAAACGAAATATAGATAAAATTAATTAGTAGCTGTTAATCTCAAACATATAAGAACAACAGCTCTCTATTTTTACTGATTAATTTGATAAAACAATGCACACATTGCTTACCCAGGAGAGCTTTTGTCAATATCCTTCATAGACAAGGTGATTGAAATCATTGAGACATGCCTGGTCATCTCCACACTGCATAGATATTATGGTCATATACCTATCACATGCTATGCAGAAGTAAAGATGGATTTCTTTCTTTTTCTTATTTTTTGGATCATTGAAGTAAAGGTAGATATGTTACTGAAAGTTATGGGGTGAAGCTTACGGTACAAGTCCCTCTTCTATCGGTTCCCAAACATCAGTTATGCTAACCGAACTGATGGCAGTATCCTGATGCAATTGAGGAATTCTCTTCTGCTCAAAAAATAAAGTGATGATCAATAAATGCGTATGCAATAAAGAGTTGACGCCAAAAGCAAAAGAGAAAAGGCATATGAGCACCAACTTTTATGATCTCTGCAATTGCCACCGTCTTACTGATTGCTTGACCCATTGCTTTCAAAATGATCTCTCTCACACGTTTTTCCTTCATATAAAACATTCAGCACGTCACTCCAGAAAAACAATTAAGATGAATAATTATAATAAATCATCAAATATGCAAGTCCTGTGACTCAACCAATTATTCCAAAGGAAGATAGCTGGAAGAAACTTTCCAGTAATTTTTTCATAGTAGCAGATCAAAATGCTCCAATTACAAGCCACGACACAGGATGAAAATTTTGACCTGAAACAACTTGCTTCAGCAACAAAGTGCAGGGAGAATGTCCAAGAAGACCAGTTACAGCTTTGAACTGGTAGAAGGGAAGCAGAAAACCGAACAAGTGCAAACTAACATCAATACGAAGGGACAAGCATTCATAATGAAGCAAACACCCCCAGTCTGCTTCTTACAGCACAGAGAATAGCAAGAACAGGCACTAGTTCTAGCTTGTACTTAACAAGAGACAGGTGAAAAGTATAATAAACTATAATAGTGGAAAAGTATTTAAATAATACATTGAAAAGATAATAAAAAATGTTTTCCCAACACAATATTAATGAAATGTTCAATACGTTTCACATCCACATACAAGCCAAGACATTATGCACAAGGAAATAATAGATACTTGGAAGCAATAACCTCCATTGAAAAGAAATCGCTAATTGCAACCATATCATGGAAAAGTCAGATAAAAATATTAACAAGCATCAGGCAGAGATATTATCCAGCGCGAAAAAAAACTACTAAAATAAGGGGGAAAAACGCACACCCTCTAGAAGACTACTCATATTACACTTCCTTTGACGCAATCCTATGACAGATCCAAGGAAAAAAACTTCAGAGTTGGCATATGACATTACAAGCTGATACTTCAGAAAGAACATAGCAAAGGCACATAACTGACAGAATCCTAGAGAAACCGTCCGATAAATGACATGGGAGTACTGTCATCTATGAAAGAGGACTGATCCGTACACAAACAAGTGCTCATCTAGCATGCATTTCAGTTAATATGGGAAAAATCGCTAATCAGGACACAACTAAAACACGGGAAGTAGAGTGCCGTAACACTTAGTAAACGTGCATTAGCGTTCTCGGGAGCGTCACATTTCCACGGGAGACTCATTTAGAGCTCCAACAATCCATAACCCAAACACAAAGCGAATCACAACACTAACAGCAGGGACTGAATCATCATCCCGAACAACCAAACTAACTCGCATTCTTCGCAGACACGATCACTGTAAGGATGCTACAGAAGCATGAGAAGTGAAGAAACCAGGAGCTCCTAAGACGATACCTGAAGAAGAGAGGTGGCATAGTTGACATAGTTCCGGACGAGGCCCTGAGTGGTGATTCGGATCTCGTTCTCGTTTATCGGAGACTCAGGCTTCGGCTTCTCCACTCTCTGGTACCGGTCCATATCTCTTCGCGCTGAGAGATAGAGCACTAAAACCCTAAAAACGGAAGCAGACTGGAAAGGGGTGGTGAAAAATGCTGAAGTCCCCCTAAACCCTCAAGCCCTTGACGGCCACAATCAACAATTCTTAATTTACAACTACAGCCCAAACCTTGATCCTAATTGCGTTACTTGCCCCAAACTATTCAGTCATTAGAATTAAAGGCCGGGTCCTTTCGTCCAAGGAGACTCTTCTGAAGGGTGCAAGAGGAAAATTAACACTCATGATGATTTATTTAAGCATGTGATTAATCCACTTCAATTGATTGACGGTCATGATAAAATTTTAAAGATCATAAATAATTCAAATATATAATATATATGTATATGATTTTGACCCAATAAATTTGTAGTCGGAATACTTACCCCTTGGGTATGGGGTGTTTTACTAATGTTATTTTACTTCTAAAATTTATTATATCTTAATTTTTAAAAGTAAATTTCAATCAGCTTGAAGTGCCATGTCAAATATGGCTTTGACCCAGCTTTGCCGGGAAAATTTTAAATAATACAAATTAATTGAAAAAAAAGAAAAGACACAAATTCCTGGTTTGACGATAATGCCCCTGTCTCGGACAGTTGTGAGTCCGGGTCTGGTACTCCTAGACTTCCAGCAGCACCATCGCAGGGTCGCACCCTCACACACGCGCTCTCTGCGCGCAATTCTCGGAGGTGAAAAGTGAAGACAAAGAAAAGAACACCTCAGATAAAGCTTGCGGAGCACAGATTCTACTCCTTCCCTTTGGTATCCCAACTGTCCAACTGCTTCGAACTGCCGCCAGTGCTTCTTCTCTCATCTCCTCATTATTGGATTGACCAAGTGGTAGATCTGGAGCACAGGCGGCAACACAGCACTCCGGAGATGGTAACGGCTGCCGAAAAGCTTCCGGAGGAGCATCCTCCGAGCTCATCCACCAGCTCCGACAAGGTGACTGGGAAAGGCTGCGCGGGGGATGGAGGCAGCAGCAGGTTGGATAACGGGAAGGTTGCAGCTTCCGGCGAGGGCACTAGTGGTGCCGTAGATAACGGATTCATTGGCTCTCCCGGTAAGCGGAAGTAGGTAGTGAGAAACATTCTGGGTATCGAAATTACAAATCACCTGTGCGTAACTCCTCCTCTGCGGTTTAGTAGGGGTTCTGTCTCTGGAAAATGGATTCGGATTACTAGGTAGGACAATGGCGTTGACGATTATCGTGCTTTGATTTTGCTGACTCTCAGCTCTTGCGTGGTGGACTGCTAGTGATCTCCTCTTTTTAGCTTTTGAACTTTTCTTTGGTCACTTCCGCTGAGTGCGATAGATTTGTGACGAAACTGAAAATAGGCTGAATAGCGATTATGAAGTAGCTCTATACCATTCGCAGTCACTTTTGTACGACACGGGGGTTGGCACCCCCTTGATGATCAATGATAGAGTACCCTTATACTACTAAACACGGTTGGGCCACAGATTTCAGACATAACTCCTGCGACTCAAATTTAGGTGCTGCAGCTTGTATATTTGTGTTAATACTGTCATTTCTTCTACTGGATTTCCACTTTCTTAATCTTAATTCAGTCTATGTCTTCGTTTAATGGCAAAAGCATTTTTTAGATTGAAAGAAATTAAGAAAAGTAGTAGTATTTATAGTTATTGCTTTCATATTGTCTTATATCAAGATTTTTGCTCATGCATTGCACTTCTTTCAGGAATTTCTCACAGAGTTCCAAGGGCAATGTTTAATACTGACAAGTCAGAATCAACTTCAAGCCAGGATAAGTTGGAAAGATCCAAGACTGAAAAACAGAAACCCCATAACATGCTTCCTAAGGAAGCAGCGAGGATTTTTGATAATAGCATCCCAGTTCAGCAAAAGGTATATTTGCTTTAAAAACAATGTTTGTTGCCATTACACACACACACACACACACACATATTGGAGTTTTCCCAGTTTTTTTTTTTCTGTTCCCGTTTAATATTTGCAACTTTCCAGCTTTCTTTGCCTGAATCATGTTGTAAATCCGTGTACCTTTTCATTTTTTTGCATAATGTAGTTTCTGCGCTAATAATTGGATAAATTCTATCTGATCGATGGGAATAGAAAGTAAATAGTCATGCTGTAAGTGAATAAGAAGTGAAGTTGAAATAATTTGTTTAGCATATAATATCAAGAACATTGAGGAAAAAGGAATGACTTACTTAAAGTTAGTAGGCAAAATCCTTCCAAGCTTTAGCTTCTATTTGGAAGAGTAAAGCATGATTTTTCTGTTGTATATAACATGCATCAGTCCAGTAGAATGATTAAGGCTTCACTTAGTAGGTGGTAAGGAGGCACAAAGACTGTCCCAAAGTTGAAGCTCAAGACTTGTGGTGTTTGATAAGTAATCACATGATATTCTGCTTGGTGAAATATTATGCTTTTCAGATGGATGTGAACATTTTGGAGAGTAAAGTGCATGCATATCGGATGTTTCAATCATATTGCTTTGTCTCTGTTATGTACATCTGCGTGAATTAAAATATACATCAATAAATAGAGCAGTTACCAAGATCCGCCTTCAAATTTTGCAATCTATTTTGTGGCTGATGTTTATATTGTTCATGATGTGCAGCTTAAATTGTTAAATAGAATTGCAACTGTAAAAGATGATGGGACTGTAGAGTTTGAAGTTCCACCAGATGCTGAACCACAAGACCTGGGGGTTAAACCAAAAGATGTAGATAATGAAGCTTCTGCTGATGGGCCTCTTGATGTAGCGGACCTTCAGTGCATACCACCATTACAGATAGTCATGCTTATTGTTGGTACTCGTGGAGATGTTCAACCATTTGTTGCCATTGGAAAACGTTTGCAGGTGCAAAATCTTTCATATCATGGTTCTTTCTAGAATGTTGACATGTCTTGATTTCACCATGCGGAAATGATCATCTCTGGTTTATTTTTGGTGGCAGTATTCTTGTTGGTTGGAGGAGCATTTTATGGGTGTGTGAATGTTAGGAGAACATACATCCTGCATCACTGTATTTTTCTTTGGAGCTATTGGTGTTATGGGCATGAGATGAATTTTTTGCTTTTAAACTTCTGTCTCAAATTATTAATTTTAATGACTGCATGTGCGACCGACAAGTTTATTTTATTTGAAAAATTCATCCATATATTTCATGAATTAAAGAAAATTATGGAAGCATATACTCAAATTATTCACATTTTGAGAGGAAAGCAGGGCATCCAAGGACCTAGGTGGCTGGTCATTCCTGTATGAAACCGATTCTTAATTGTTGCTAGAGAATCTAACTACAGCACCGGGCATTGATTTAATTTGATGATTCCACCCAGTTTTGTAAATTGTAGTGAAAGCCATCCTTCAGTGGCATAGTTCATTGCAATCAAGCAATATTGGTTGTGAAAACTGGGGGAAAAGCAAAGTGGCTTAGAATACCTTTGAAACGTGAACAAATTATTTTGCTGAAGAATTACTAGAATGAACTTTGGGGAGTCTGAGACTATCTATACATCACATGAGAAGTTTTCACCTTGTGAATTTTGAGACTTCTTGACAATATTTTCATGTAGGATTATGGTCATCGGGTGAGACTAGCAACTCATTTGAACTTTAAAGATTTTGTCTTAACTGCTGGGCTGGAGTTTTTCAAATTGGGCGGAGATCCTAAAGTTCTTGCGGGTTGTAAGTAGCCACTCCTTGCCTTCTTAATTTGCTCTAGAACAATTCTCCTTTTCTCGTTGATTGTGTCCCTTTATTGGGGTTTAAGGGCCCTTCTAGTAAAGTCCTAGCTGATTTTCATGTGAGTTTTGAATTGAAAGCATCATGATCTTTATTTATTTGTGTTTTTGGGGGCAAAACGTGACCTTATTTCAGCATTTGAGATGCTAGGTGGTGTTGTTATAGATTTAACAGGATAAATCAATGGACCTGAAGATATATAAATCTACAAGCCATCGATGAATTTCTTTATATGTGCCATTTGCTGATCCATTGTTCTTATGCCTTAATTTACTCCCGTTGGAACAGATATGGTTAAAAATAAAGGCTTTTTGCCATCTGGGCCTTCCGAGATACCCATCCAACGCAATCAAATGAAGGATATTATCTATTCTCTACTACCAGCTTGCAGGGACCCTGATGTGGATTCAGGTGTTCCATTTAAAGCAGATGCAATTATTGCCAACCCTCCAGCGTATGGTTAGATTTATGTGCCTATCGAAGTTTATTCTCTAATGTGCTACATTTACTTTTGAGCATGTGGACTGTTCTATGGTTTCTTGAAGTGACTAAAGCTGCAGTGCTGATTGTTGCTTCCTCATAAAGTGTAGTTCTTCATATAGTAAAATATTTAATGGCTGAAATGACCATTACCCGTTCTTTTATTTCACAAAGCTTCAGGAAACTTGGTAATTCATTTATATGGCACATAGGTGAATGGCTCATTAATGACGAATTCCACTTCGTTTATTAAGTGAAAGGTTTAACTCCATGGATAAGTTGTAAATGTGAAATGACAAGAGACAAGTCAAAATATATCCCACAGCCAAACATCTGCAATTAGATACAAGCTGGAATTTTCTGTTTGCAGTTATAAGCATTTCTCATATGTACTATTCTTCTGCAGGTCATACTCATGTGGCAGAGGCACTGAAAATACCAATCCATATATTTTTTACAATGCCATGGACGTAAGTTTTATCTTGGTAATAAGATCCAAATGTGAAATGTTTATGATGTTTTTCTGGTTGATACCTTGTGTATGTGCACACATCACGGGCTCAGACTCCAGAGCCTGTGCGGGTGCCTGGACAGCCATATTTTAGAGCTTCCTAGGCTGGCCCTCCCCATGTTCGACAAGCTACACATGTACTGTATGATATGATGTTCAGAGGACATTCCCTGGAGCACATACCTATAGTTAGAAGTTGACATTAGCCCATGCATGTTGAGGGAACCTATTCAAAGCATGCAAAATCCCTATTGTCACCTGTGGAGAGGGACAAGAATGCTCCCTGCATTAAATGCTTCTTATTTTCTTCCTCAAAATTATGTAGCTTTGAACTGCAATGACTGATTATGTTCTTGCCTTTTCTCCCAGACCAACAAGTGAATTCCCACATCCTCTTTCTCGTGTCAAGCAACAAGCTGGATATAGAGTAATATTGATTTCCTTTTATTTTTGTTCTCGTTTAATTTTGTTCTGTTCAAATGAGAATAATAGTTCTTGTGGGACTAATTGACAGCTGTCATACCAAATTGTTGATTCCTTGATCTGGCTTGGAATACGAGACATGATTAATGATGTGCGTAAGAAGAAGTTAAAGCTTCGTCCTGTCACATATTTGAGTGGATCACAGAGCTCTGATTCTGATATACCATATGGTTACATATGGAGTCCTCATCTTGTTCCCAAGCCTAAAGGTGTGTGCATTAGATTCTGATCTATTTTCAGTTGGTTTCACCATTTGTTTGGTGGGGATATTAACTGAAGATTCTCCCTCTGGATTTATCTCCTGTTATTAATTGAACTGGATTATAAACATAACCAATATACTTGGGCCCCCCATAACTCCTAAGCATAAAATTTAGTGTAACTCCAATCTGCATGATCTTCATTTTCCTTTGACTAATCTTTTGCTGCACCTTGATTTTATTTCTGTCTTTCTTTTTTTTAATTGGTTACTTTGATGAACAGGATGTTAATACCTATTCATAATTTAACATAATGCAGATTGGGGACCAAAAATTGATGTGGTGGGGTTTTGCTTCCTTGATCTTGCGTCAGATTATCAACCTCCCGATGAACTGGTAAAATGGCTTCAGGCTGGTGAAAAGCCTATCTACGTCGGGTTTGGCAGCTTGGTAAGTTTTCCTTTTTCTCCACTTATAACTGATAGTTCGAATCTTGTTTGATCAAAAAGTTACGTAATATTAGTGTCATTTTGGTGCACTTGAGATCTCTCTCTCTCTCTCTCTCTCTCTCTGGACTGTTCAATATGACGGTTTAGTGCATTCCTCTTCTGATTTGCGCAGTTGATTTGTGTTCTCTTGCTGATGGCAGCCTGTTGTAGAGCCTGAAAAGATGACCCAGATAATAGTGGAAGCTCTGGAGAAAACTGGACAGCGGGGTATCATTAATAAAGGATGGGGTGGCCTCGGGAACCGTGAGATTTTCTTCCTCTATTGGATATTTGTTTTGCTTTTCTACAGTGGAAGCCATCACTTGCAAGGTGGATCAGCTGACATGTTGATTGGTTTTTGCTACAGTTTCTGAACCAAAGGAATCTATATACTCGTTGGATAATATTCCACATGACTGGCTATTTTTGCAATGCAAGGCAGTGGTAAGTATTACTCTGTTTACCTTTTTGTGAAAATGGTTCTGTCCAGTAAAATTTTCCTACCTCTTCTCTCTAATCCACAAGGGAATCTAATATTACGGGGTAGCTCTTTTGTGAGTAATTGGAGTTTTCATACTGCATAATGACCTCTAGTCCGTGTACATTACGACTACTGAAATAATTTCTGTACTAAAAAATAAATTATTCTGAAAATTAGATCGTCCACTCTTATCATATTTCTGTCATTCTTGTGGTCATCCCTCGTTGAGCAATTCCTTATCAATTCTTCTCCTTTGTAGGTGCACCATGGGGGAGCTGGAACAACTGCTGCGGGTCTACGAGCTGCTGTAATGACTTCACTTTTTTTTCTTTTTTTTTTATCCTGTGCCTCTCTGTCATGTTTGGGCTTAGGGATTATTGCTAATGCATTTTCTGATTACAATGCAGTGCCCAACGACTATCGTTCCTTTCTTTGGTGATCAACCCTTTTGGGGGGAGCGCGTGCATGCTAGAGGAGTAGGTCCTCCTCCAATTCCAGTTGATGAGTTCTCACTTCAAAAGTTAGTCGAAGCGATAAATTGCATGCTCCAGCCTGAGGTAAAAATTCTCAACAGCAGCTCTCTCTTTGCTGTTTTGCACTGTCAGGTGGAAGCCCAAACTCTTTGCTTTGCAGCTCCACATACGTGTACAGTACAGTTTCCTTTCACCGAAAATGAGGAAACCGTATTGTTCCCAATTGATTGAAATCTACGATGGATACATTGTAGTTCCTATTAGGGAATCTTCTATGATTTGCATCAATCCTTTAGGATATTGCAAATATTGTGCTATCATGAGGAGATCTATATCTGATATTATGTAATCAGGAAATCCTTATTTTCAGATTCTGTAATATATTGTAAATACATGTTCTGGCCGAGTATGCACTCAGGGCCAACTTTTCCAAGTTTCATCACAGTTCCCATAGTCTGTGAAATTTGTTGCCTTACCACCTCAAATGGAAAATGGCCAGGTGAAAGACCGTGCAGTTGAGCTGGCTAAAGCCATGGAGAGCGAGGACGGGGTAACAGGAGCCGTGAGAGCATTCTTGAAGCATCTTCCTTCGAGAAAACCTGATCCAGAGCCCGAGCAAGGCCCCTCGAGCTTATTCTCCGTAAGCAGATGCTTTGGTTGTTCGTGAGACCTCTTCTCCCAGTCTTTTTTTCTCCCTCGATCATGATCCGCGAATCTATTGCTGCACCATCATTTAGCTCTGCTATCTCGTGACGTAGCATATAATAAATTTCTGCCTCCCCTGCCTTGAGATACGTGATCTCGTGTGCCACTGTTGTTCAGGATGCAAATTGTCTGCTTGCTGAGTGTAGTTCTGCTGTGCGTGTATACGGCCGAGAGTCGCATTGATACACAATGTGGGTTGATTCATTTGTATATCGTTACTTTACTGCTCTCGTTTCTGTATACCGCTAGATTTGGCGTGGAGCATGTGTAATATGTGACTCGCGTTATTCGGGACCGTCTCGCTGGACGTTTCCCTCCTGTTCCATTTCCCTTTATGTTCCTTTACACAGAGCTGGGCCTCGGTACGCCTGTCGTGGAAGTCTAGAGCAACTGTGGTCCGACGGACGCCTAGGGTTAAAATTATCGATTATGACAACCGATTGATTGTCATCCCACTAGAGATGTAGAGCGGAGAGGTGTGACTCGAAATTAATTGGTCTCCCAAAACCCGTAATTGGCTTGAACGTCTTTAATATTGGTTTGTAACCGCTTTTATTATATAGACAGAGATTATGAGTCGAGTTAAAAAAATAGATCTATCCAATCTGGGCTGGTTTGATATATTTCCTTGTTGAATTAGTTTAGAATTATTTTAAAATCAACTGGGACTTAATGATTAGATTTTATTAATTTAATTTAAACTTAAAAAATATTAATGATACACAAGTCAAATTTACTATAACTGTTAATTAACTGACTTTGACTTATTAATAATAATTAACAGTTATAAATTGATTCATATTTTTAAATCATGACTTGTAAATTTTATAAGTTAATGATTATATTTTATTGATTTAATTTAAAATTAAAAAAATATTAATGATTCACAAGCTAAATTTACTATAACGGTCAATTGACCCGCTTATTAATAATAATTAACAATTATAAATTGATTCATATATTTTTAAATCATGACTCCTAATTGATGTGTTTGCACGGGGAGATTTAGATGGGGGTGGAATGGCTTTTTTTTTTTTGGAATCATGAGATGATTATATATATATGCATCTTTGCTGGACCCTTGACATACTGAAGGCAAAGGACAAGGTGATGTTCAAGAAGAAGAAAGAAGGGGTGCCGGAAGGCCTTCACATGCAAGACCATAGTTTCTTGGAACTAAACTTCCTGTGTATCAACTTGCACAGTGGATACGGTATCCACTCACTGTAGCAAAATGTTTCTCTCTGCAAGTCGCTTAGTGTCGCATCTTTGCACCGGATGACCTTTGAAATTCCATTGAATAAGACCGACTAGTCAGTGTCTTATCGATGATGAAAGAGTAATCGTTCTGCTTTGATTTCAGTAGTCTTCAAGCAAATTGCACAGGAGAAAGCACAGAAGGAAAAAAAAACAAAAAAAATTCTAAGCGACAACCGAAGGCTCTTTGTTAAACAGTCGGCTGGCTCCATCACGTTCAACTTCGCATTGCCTGAAAGTCTCAGATTCTCATCATCCTGTAAATAGCAGGCACAAGCATTCCTTGACAACTGAAGAACCAGTGGAACAAAGGCCACTAATAGAGTGAGACACTCATTCACTCTGAGAGTGTTATCTATCATAGGAACAGAATATGGATAACTCTCGGTCATTGTAGGATCAGATTCCCACTTTCCACTCACGTGATTAATTGTAAAACACATCCACCATCGAGGAATAAGCTAAAATCTCGTTGGTTGAAACGTGGCCGAAGAAATCACAGATTGTAATTTCAAAATCATACCGTAACTGTTACTGGGAATGATTCAGGTGGAGTGGTGGTTGCTGCTGCAAAGGATTTTGCATCCCGAGCTGGTATAACGTCTCGCTCGATGGATGGTCGGTCTGAGCGGACCCCCAGCAGTGAAGATGTGTAGCGTGATGAGATGGAATGGGAAGTATAGCAGCAGCAAATGGAGATGATGTTGGAAATGGCGGGCGTGCAGTTGATGTTGCTGCTGCCATACTGCTGCCGAACAGCGGCATCAGTTCGCTCATGCCCATCCCAACGTTCATGCATGGGTAAGTCATAAGCACCATCATCCCACATCCCATGGAGGACATCATCTGGCACAGACAAAAGCAGGAATCGGTTTCTTGAAACGAAGGGCGCGGCGCGGCGCAGATTTGACCTGACATCCGTGGATAGTCAAACCAAACCCGTCTTAGGGAATTTGGAGGCGTAGGGTGTATACCTGCAGTTGCCGTTGAAGCGTCTTCAAGTACTCGATCGTGCAGTCCAGTGTCGACGCCTTATCTGCTGCCTGCAATCGGGGAAAAGAAAATTCGAGTGGGTTCATTCATAGCTCCGGAACGTCGTAACGCCCAGCACGTTGAAGCAAGTTAGTTCGAACCTTGCCGGATCGTGGGATGAGCTCCTGCAATGCTTTTATCTTCTCATTGATCCTGTCTCTGCGTTTCTGTTTCTGTCGATTTTCACGTCAGCTCGCCATGAACGATTTCCGAGCACGGTCGTATAATTTACTTTACCCGATCCAAAAGAATAGGAAACACGTACCCTTTCGGATCGATTATGGACCTCTGCCGAGCGAGACCTTCTCGGGGATCCCGGCGGCATGCAACGCGGCTTCTTTGTATTTGCTGCTCTGAACTTGACATCCTTCGTCCATCAAACACGGAGATCCAAGTCGGTGTTGTAAGCATACTTTCAGGGAGATGTTAAGCTTAGTGGGGGGGGAATGTGAAAGTTACGAAAGTTCAGGGGAATATCGAGATAATCATCGAGCTTCAGGGGCAATCGAATGATTTCCCGAAATGCGCGCGAAAATGATAACTCACCTCGCTATCGCACTCAGCCTCCTCCAGCCCCGCGCCACCTGCACGCTTCCTGCCCTCCGCTGACCGCGGCCTCTGAGCCGGTGGATCGGGAACATGCTCCGGTGCCTCCATCTCGCTCGTCACGGCCCCTGTGCTCCTGCCCTCGCCGCCGTAGCCCACGAGTGAAGGCGAACCCACAACAGCAGCCGAGAAAGCGTCCACCAGCATAGACTCTCCAGTACCGCTGCTCGACTCCGACGGCCCACCGTCCTCGAAGCGCCATAGATCGATTCCGTAGAAGGGCTCGTCGTAGTGAAGCCACGCGACCATGTCATCTTCCTGCATGAAGAGGCCGTCCGCTCCCACTGCTGGCGGATAGAGGGTCGGATTATCGCCATCACCGACATGGGGCGGTTTGGGGCGATCCTCTGGGGACGGGTAACTCTGCACCACGGGGTGCCCGTCTTGCCACAGAAGCTCCTTAATCTCCTCCTCAGCCATCCTGCTTTTTTATTTTTTGGAGGGGGGTCAGATAAAAAAGAAGACCGAGAGCCCTGTAACCTAGGAAAAGTCGGATCATCAATTCGATCCATGAAATGAAATATCTCCTAATTCGATCCCAAAAAAAAAAAAACTCACAGAGGTTTCCTGTTCGGGCGAACCAGCGAAGAAGATCCAGAGACAGGAACGGAGCCCTCCATGCTCTGTTTCCCTCGTATCGCCCTTACGCCTCTGTGTTGATTGCTGCAAGACCCACCCCGATAGAAGATCAAAAGCACAAATCTTTAGCCCGCCCGAGTCTTCATCTCGAGAATTCTACGGTGCCTTTTGGGTGGATAATACGATACACATGTCGAGGAACTCTCGGGAGACTCAGAATGTCCCAGTATTATGTATGATACAGCAAAAATACATTATGTCGCCCCGATACGTTGTTGGCTGTATGCATGCATGTGGCTGAGCCTTTGAATTTAGGGAATTTGGACGGATACGCCTTTGCTTGCTAGAGCTGCTCTGTCACCAGCACAGCGAAGCAGTCCACTGATGATGGAGAGAGAATTGAATGCACTGGCCCCGCATCCTCGCCCCGGTCACTGTCTCTTCGAGGGATAAGCTCACCAAAAAAAACTACCGAATCTCTCCCGATTCGGATGATGCAGGACCTTGAAATCGTGACTCGGCTCTTCTTGAACCTGTCCAGGTTGAAGGGCCCAAGTGTTGTATCGCCCATTCCAACGACTGCCGTTCGGTGAAATGGCATGTCGGAACCATTTCAGCCATTTTCATAGAAGGAGATTAAACTGAACCTGCGGACTTGTCTGTCACTTTCATCCTGTCATGTCATCCGAAAGTGGGTGGGTGGGT
>CXYZ01011466.1:609179-638779 GCA_900006705.1 Sonneratia caseolaris
GTCCTGGGGGGGGGCGCCGCCGGGGTGGCGTGGGGGCAAAAAATGCGGTAGTGTCTCCCGACTCGCCCCACTTGCTCCATTCCTATTGCGGTCCGAGAACGCTGATGCCAGAGAGAGTCTTGTCTGCGTGTAAAACCGATGTCGATTCATGTGCAGATCAGCCAGGGATTGGTGTGGTTTAGTGGGAATTAGTCTTGTGAAATGTGCGGTCTGAGCCGGTTTAAAATGAATCTAAAATAATTTGATTTTTTTATTTAATGGACGGGTTGGTTTGATTATGGGTTAGAATTCATATAAATATAAACCCGTCCAAAATCATTTATAAATTGACAATTAACAGTTCGGAACGATTTTGCCTACAAACTATCAATCTTTCTAATTATTTTAAAATTTTTAAATTAACCCAAAAAAATCAAACCGTTAATTTATAGGATTTATGGTGGTCCGAGTTAGTTTTCGACGGTTCATAGTCAATTTCTAAATGGTTCTAGGTCGATTCAGCAGAGTAATAATCCGAGTGGATTATGGTTTAACGAGTTCATATTTCGCAATAGAGCCATAACCGCCTCAAATCCATTAAAAATGATTATTGGTAAGGTTAGGAGCGCCTCAAACCGCCTAAAGGATGGAGTCAATCAAGTCACCTGGACATGTATCCAAATTAGCTCTCTCTCTCTATGTCTCTCTCTCTCCTGCTTAATGCCTAAAATAACATAAATTATTATTAATTCAGATCTAATCATAATTAATTTCAATAATAGTATTTCACCGATTAATTTATAAAAACTCGAACACTAAGTATTATGCAAGGGTCAAGAGAGATACAATGTGACAGTGGATCTAATAATATCTCTATCATTTCCTACCTATCTATAATATATTTATTTAGCTTGAATTATACAAATTTATTAACGGTTAAAATTTTTATAATAAATATTATTTTTATCTGTAAGATTTGAATTATGAGACTTCACTTGGGAGAAAAAAAAAAGTCAAATAATTTTGAAGGACTTATACGAGTGGAAAAGGCATATATAGTAGTTTATCACGTGATTTTTTTTACGATAGTATCTGATATTAGGTTTTGATCATGACTGGAATAATAATTTGCAGCTCCTCAGAATATCGTGGAAGCACGTGCAGTGTGTCGGGTCGGGGCGGGTGGGGGAAGGGGACTGAGTGCAGCAGTTCCCGAGTTCCCAGGGGGCGGCTCCAAGTGTGCGCGGGTGGACACGTGGAACGGGCGGCTGGCTGCACGTCGGGTCGCTAATCCGATCGCCCTGGATTTCTGTGCTGGGCCCGGCCCACACACGTCCTCGGGCCATCGAGGCAAGGTAGATGAGCAGGCTCACAGTACGGTGGACAAATTACTCCTCGACGTTTGAGGCGCTCACTCTCCTGTGGGAGGTGATGGTGCGGCAGTAGATCGGGAGATGCCAAACGGATTATTTTTTAGAAATTTTAAGAAGGTATGTTATTGACTCTATTTACAAGAATTCCCTGATTTGGTAAATTTAACTACGGCGGCATCCGAATCAGCCATCGCACGTTGCACATTGCACGAGCAACTATCACCGACGACGGAGGATTCCATTAGGACAAGATGAAACTGATGCTACACGGGTCAATATCCAGCATTTCCAATGGAGTATTGCAAAGAGGGGGGGGAAAAGAAACCCTGCACAGCCTGGAAAATCGAAGCACGGCGGACTGACTCACTCATCGTCGTTCCCGCTGGGCTCCTTCCTTACGAACGGGAGCTTAGCGTGGCCGTAGCACAGTCGGTTCAGCCCAGGCTCTGGGCGTCGTACGGACGGCTACGGTTATGCCGATCACCCGGGGGGGGGGGAAAAAAGAAAAGGGAAATCAAGGATAGCCAGCCCACTTGCCCGTGAGATATATACACATCTTTCTGATCACGATTTAGTAATGGTGGTGAGCAGAGGGAGGAGCTTGGCGAGGGTGAGGGGCTTCTCATGGTAGTCATCGAGACCCGCTTCCACGAACTCTTCCTTCTCTGGGCCCACCGGGTGTGATGAGACCCCAACAATCGTGCTCGTTATCCCCATTGACCTCAGCTTCCTTGTTGCCTGCAATCCCCCAAAGAAAAATATATATTTACATAATTTCACTGAATAGAAATGAGACAGTAGTAATAAGTATAAAAATATAAAATTTCAGTATGATGATATCAAATTGCACCGAAGAATCCCACTATGGATGGTTTGTACTTATGGCCACCATCAGAGCTCGTTTCTTTTCTTATTTTTAGTTATTGATGGGTGTTGTCGGATCTAAATGGTTAGTTATATATATATATATATTATGTGTGTGTGTGTGTGTGTGTATATACCTGGACTCCATCCATGACGGGCATGTCCCTGTCCATGAGAATGAGGTCGAACTTCTCCCCAGAACAGTGGATCTTGATGGCCTCTTCACCGTTTTCCACGGCCCAGTTGTCGACCCCGAGGACGTCCAGGAGCTTCCCATGGAGCACGCGGTTGAGCCTGTTGTCGTCGACGACGAGCGCAGTCGCCCTCACAGCAGCAGCAGCAGCAGCGTCACGCCCCATTCCACGCGTCTCCCTGTGTGATGCACGCAGATTACAACGATGGGCAAAGCCGAGTTTGAGGTCTTTTCTTTTTCTTTCTTGCCAATCTTAGAGGATACTCTTGAGTGTAAGGAGGAGACGGATATGACGTATATTTATAAAGAGCTGGTCCAGGTGTCAGCCATGAGAGAAGAGCAAATGGATTGTCTTGACAAAAATCAGAGCGCGGATTTTGTCAGGGGCGGGGGAGGGAATCACATAAAATCCAGGGAGGCTGGCTGCGCTTCGCAACACTTATTACCAATTCAAGGGGCAACCTCTCCTTGGTGGGAGCCAATCTCCTTTTGGCTCCTTTCCCTCGAGGGGATCCTCCAGCCACAGTTGGAAGGGAATCTGAAATTTTCACTTCCTTAATTCCCATGATCAGGAACCCCCCCTTCTATTTGATGATATCAAACCCTAAAAACCCACCCCCGTTGGGGGAATCTATTTATTGTGGATTTACGTTGTTGATTAATTGAACCTGACAAGAAAAACTAGATCTCCACTGGACCTTACAGAGAGAATAATCAGGTCTCCACCCCGTTTTTGGTGTTTCATCTCTCTCTCTCTCTCTCTCTCTCTCTTATATTTTCGTGATTTTGTTTCTTCATATTTTCCTATTTAAAATTCCATTTTAGACACCATACTATAGATACTGCATGAATCTTCGGTTGAATGTCGGTGTAGGTCCAAGGGAACGACACGATCGGGGAAACTTTTTTCGCACGAACCGAATGCATGCAATAATGCATATCACTCTCCCCTGTCCAAACAATACAATACAATACAAAACAATCTGAATAAGAGAGGGGGTNACATATCACTCTCCCCTGTCCAAACAATACAAAACAATCTGAATAAGAGAGGGGGTGTGTGTGTGCCAGTGCTTGAGAATATACAACGGGCAAAAAGCTGAGAAACTAGACGAATCAGTCAGTAGAGATGCCCGCTAGGAACCGATGGCGGTACCAGTACGGGCCTGTGAGATACGGGTCGCGTAAATAGTCACCAGTCGCCGCTGCGTGCTGCTCAGGCCTTCCAAGTGCGGGAGGAACTCTTTCCCGAGCATCATGTAGATCTCCACCAGACAGAACACGACAGTCTGTATGGATCGTAGGATCAGAGAACACGGTTGAGTTAGAAGAAATACGATTAAATCCAGAGGACATGAGCGCCAAAACTGTTTTTCTTTTTCTTTTTCTTTTTTTTTTTTTACTCTCATTGTGCGGAAGCATTTCGTTTCTATCCAAGATAAGCTCGCCAAATCAAAATACACCGTCCAGCCTCCCAATGCACAGGCAAAGCCACTAAGGAGAGCCAGAGAAACCTGCCCTTCTAGGTTAGGGTTCTCATGCATGATTTGGTCTCGGTTCAAAATGCAAAAAAAAAGCACGAACTGGAGCATGCTGCGTTCTCTTTAAGATTTGGGGTGTCCCTCCATGGCTCTGGTATAGAAGCCCACAAGATATGAAGCGTTTGAGGGAAACCAAGGCAAGGGATGTAAAATCTGTAGATGGGAGTCGGTGTGGTTGTGATTTAACAATAATCTTCACGTAATTGGATCAGACAGGAGAGAATTGAGGAAATATCTTCAAGAGACAAGCAGCAGAAAGAGAGAGAGAGAGAGAGAGGAATCGACAGCACTACCTTACGAACATCTGCACTCGGGTTTCCAAATGCTTCAAATATTGCGTGCAAAAATGAAGGCAACTGAGCCATCAGCTCACCTCGCGAGAGCCGTGCCACAAGCTGAAGAGAAAGGGTCACTCCAAGTCATTGTGTATCAACATGGAAGCATATTAAGCTATCCTTAGTTACACTCAATTTGCATGAAAATGTTCAGCCTTCTATCTAATGATATTACCGAAAAGATCCTCCTCATCCCTCAATGCTGATTTAAGAAAAATGTCATCATGGCACTTACATTTACTGCTGCAAGTTACATGCAGATATGCCTCAGTTGAGACGGATACATTTGCAGGAATAAAGCATGTTAAGCAGTCATATACTTGATCGTTGATAAAAATATGCTCCTAGAGTAGGTGCTTCACAGGTTAATGGAAACAGAAAAATGCATCAGTTTTTTGAGTGTGTCCCATAAAATCTAGGGACAACAAAATGATGTTCTGTTTTACTAATAAGGGTTCCACTTCTAATACTCGTTCTACAATCAAGCACCAGGAATACAACTTGTTTCAGGGAACCTATGTACCTTAGTCAAACAATTTGTACAAGTCACAAGAGCTTTCTCGTCCTTAATGACCAACAACGGAACAATGACCTGCGCAACCAAACAAATTTGTCAGTGCTACCCTGAATGCCTATGCAGAACACTCCCAAACATCCAAGGGTGAGACAGAGTGGAACAGAGGAGAGACAGAGATAAAAGGAGAGAAGTCAGTTTCATACACTTAAACATCTCAATGGCTCATAGTGTGAGACCACATAAGTCAAGCACTGTTCAGCTTCATCTGCAACCTAAAAACAGGAGTAAAAAATATCTTCTTATATTTTGTGTTTATTTTTTCAATTAGAAGAAAAATCTGGTTCCATGAAAAGGAATCTAGAGTAAGAATAACTACTCCAAGAATTTACCTTGGCAGCATTTTCTCCAGCAGCATGAAGCAGCTTTGGTATTACTATTTCAAGAGACTCTTTCATCAATTCTTTCTGAAAGCACAACACATGAGAAGAAAAATTGCTGGAAACAATATCTGACATATTTACTTATACATTTTGCACACACAAGAATGTAAAACAAATTTATTTGAATGAATTAACACATATAGCATGAGTAAGAAGTGGAAATAAATGCCATTAACAACAGAAACAGATGGATAGAACAGACCTGATTCATAAGCATTTTAAGTATCAATGAGAGCGCCAGCTCATGAATGGGGGCATCACCATCATCAAAAACCCCAAGCACAGTGGTCAGCACTTTATTGAAGTACTGCAAATTAATCATGCAAATGTAAGCTAACAGTATGGCAACTAAATTTCAGCTGATTGAGTTTACAGTCCGGATAATAATAGATTCCAATCAGGTTTCTAATCTGAAAGGTCTCTCATCTAAAAGTGACATACATATCTAAACATTGGTTGTGGATACCTCAAGCAACCAGACAAGGGGTGAGAGGGATTTCATAGTAATTCAGTACCTTCAACCAAATAGAGACATCATTGGCTTCAGATATTTCAACCAATTGCTGAAGTCCAGTTTGCTTATGCAAAGATGTAAGCTCATCGTCCCCATCAGCTACCTATAAATAGAAAAGAGCAATAATTTGAAACTCGGCTGCATATTTTTCATCCAACCATATGCTACATATGGAGAGACCTTCCAGCTATTCTGCAAGGAACAAAAGCTTCTAACTTCACTATCTTACCAGGTGAAGGATTTGAGGAATGCACAGTCCACTGTCAGATAATTCGTTGATTTGCAAAGCAAAGGTTCCCTCATGACTGAGATTGGCATCAAGTAAAGCTTCATCATGGCCAAATCTTGCAGAGGCCCCACTTGCAGAACCGATAACACCATTAGTTTCCAAACATATGGAAGGCAAGCCATCAAACTTCATATCATCCTTATCATCAGTCCAGCCACTCTGTAAATCCAATTTCTGACTGCTGGTATTTATAAGATCTCCATGCATCGATTTAATGGAATCATGATACAGGTCATATTGGTTTGCATCAGAAGCTGCATGGGTACCCCCAATAGATGTAGATGAAACTTGAGCAGAGCTCCACTTCTTTCCATCATCACTTCCAGTTGAGCCTGCAGAATGCCTTCCATAGACTTGATTATGCAGACCAATATATCCTTCTTCGGAGGATGTGCCTGCAGCAGATGATTCACATGTGACCCGAAGACGCTGCCTCTCTTTCTTGCTCTGTAAAAAGTTTATCAGGTCTACTTCAATACGAGGAGTATGCTGCTTGAGGGCTCGTCTCAAGGAACTTTGCTCTTCAACAGACAAACTAAGAATGAAGTTTAAGACTGTAATAGAATCATAGTGTGTATACACAGAGATGATGCAGGAAATAGCAGCTTCCCTTAGTTTCGTATTTTTATCGTAGGTGAGTGGAGTCAATTTGGCCAGCCACAACTTCAGTATACTACTGTTACCAGAGCCTTCAGAGATTGGTACATACTTAAGAAAAGAAGCAATAGCAAACTCAATAACAGCTAATTTGGCCTTGGGTGATCGTTGTTCATCTAGTGACCGAAGCAAAGCAGGTACAAGAGAGTCTACAGTGTATGATTTGCTCAGAATCTCCAGTGTTCTGGAGCTAGTTTGCCTAACCCTCTCCTTTGGGTCAACTAGACGGGAGAAAACATGTGGCAGCATCCTGTCCATATAACTCTCGTAGGGCTTCTGACATGATGTAATAACATCTGCTAAAGTGGAAAGAGCTGCCTGTGCAACTTTGTGGTGTGGATCATCCAAATGCTGGAAAAATAGCTTCATGACCTTATCAAAATATTGAACAACCTCTTGAACACCTTTTGGTCCTTGCTGCAGCAAATACTGTAGATAATTAAAAGCAGAAACCCTGGCAGACCAGTCAGAACTTGGACTGAGTCCCTCACTCAGTTTATCAATGAGAGATGCTGGACAGTCGATATGACTCGACACATCCCCTAATGAAAATGAATAGCCATCAAAACTCCTCCTCCTGCTTGTAGACATTCTCCCAGCTACAGGCTTTTGTGAAAGTGGCCAATGGGAGTTTGAGACACGGTCACTTTGAAAATCACTAAAATTTCCTTCCTGATGAGGCTTGTCAAAATATTGCTTACCACTTCCAAGCAGTCTTCCAGACTCCCTCTTTGTTGAGAATGCTGAAATTTTTGATAGTGATCTAGTTGGACTTGCTGCAATACCATGATTAGAAATTCTGGCAGATTCTCTCGAGGCTTGAACTTGAGAGATGATATCAGGCATAGGCAAGCCACCATTATGATTATTTCTATCAATGGTTGAGTTGACATTCAAAGAGGTAGTGAGATGAAGAGAAGCTGGAACAATGAGTGGAAATGGTGGATCACAGGAAGATGTAGGGTCAACTCCTGCACTAAGTGTAACAGTTGAGAAGCTTAGCAGCTTACAGTGACATAAACGGCAACTTGAGAGTAAATTAAAATGAACAACGATGATATCACTAACATCGGACATAAACAACCGGGGTTCCTCAGCTGAGTAGAACCTATAAAGCAAGGTAACTCAGTAGTTGATACCTAGATCCAAGCTTGACGAACAGTAAGTGTTTTCTTTATCAGATACTTCCAACCCTCTAAGCATCGTTTCTATGGCAGAGACCTTCTTTTTGCTACCATGGAGCACCCTTTCAAGGGTACCTGAAGCCTCTTTACCAAGTGATTTTGCTTGTGACGTTAGCAGTCCAGACGAAAGAGATACTCCAGAGGGTAAACTGGAACTTCTATCCAATGCAATGATGGAAGAAGAATCATACCCAGGTGAATTTGTCTGAGGCGCTGTATGGGTGAATGGCATTTTAAAAGTTCTATCACAAATTAGAGAAGAAGAATATCGTCTATGGAATCCTCTGTCCTCTTCATCTATTATCTGCACAGCAGTAATAGCTGTAACACGCAAATATTTACACTAGGCCATTCATAGAGTAATGTGATGAGTGAAGCATGTATACCCTCTGGATATTAGAATGGAAGGACAAAAACAACTGCCGAGAGCGTTCTGGCCAAGTTTTTGCAAACAATCTGAAGCACATTCTTGCTGTTGACCTAACCTGAAGCATAATAATTATAATTAACAAAGCACATGTCAATCAACTGATTATGATATGCTGGTAGCACTCAAATAGTAAAACCAGTAAAGGCACAAAGCATGAAAAGCATTGAGAAGAATTGAAAATAACATTTGAAAAATAAGGTGTTGAGGCAGGCCACTGGACCATGGAACAGAGCAGGGTTCCTCATGCAAGTTGGAAGCAGTTTGCTACCCCTATTTGTGTTTGGCATTATTGATGGATCTCAAATACATTTTTCATTACATTCAAATCGTAGACAGGGTATATAAACCAAAATTTTCATTTTCAGCAACTCATGACCAGAACTTGGAATACATGCTCTTACAATACACTTACGACTGTGAGGTCAAAACAGTAAAGCTCTTCTTCAAACTTTTGTTTCAATTGAAGTCAAAGAAGGCTGGTCAGGACACACTACGGATGGAGCAAAGTCAATTTGCTTTGTGAAATTTCTTGGACAGCCATCTCAAATCCAAAACCTGCTGTTAATTTTCCATTAAAGATGGTCCAGAAATTAAATTCCCTTCTTCAAGTGGTTTTTTCATTTTCCCCTTTTTTGAGTGATTAGCTATTCGGGAAGAAACTTTACATATGGTAACTACAGGCAAAGGGGGGAAGACGTTGGCTAACCTATGCTTCTTGAGCAAAAAGGAGGGAGAACCAGTCAGCCAACCCACTGCTCTTGGACTAATCAATGAACCATTTGCAAAGTCCAAGTATAGGAGCTTTAGGCTTCAGAAGGCATGCCCAATTTGTTTGCAGGGAAAATAACTGCCAATCCAAGGTCTTATGACTCAAAGACACTCATCAGTTTTTTTCCCCTTGATGTTTTAGGATATTTAGTATCTGGATAAATGGTTATTGGTATTGGTATATATTTTTTGGTTAAGCCAAGCTCTTCTAGATGTATTTGACTCCAATATACTAACGATCTTCTGATTTCTACCTTCCATAAAAATTTTCTTCATCAAATCTATAGGTTTCCACCGATTTGCTTCTCTTATTAGCACACATTAACCCTTTACCGATAAAATGGAAGGAAATGTGAGCGAACAAATCATCCAATTAAGCTGCACCTGAAGCTGCATATGCAAGGCTAGCATAAATTATCCGAGCCAGCCTACTTTTAGATTGGACAGGAAACAAATGACTGTTGTACCTCACTCATTGCATCTGAGACACAACATCTGATAAGATCTTCAAAAAGTTCTGCAGATCGCTGTATTTCTGGGGAGCCATGCCATTTTTCCAATATCAACAGGGCATACTCACAGCACCTGCATTGAAGAGAATTACCAGAAAAGCAGTGAATCAAACAGCTAGGTCCATTGGAGCAGATTCACAGGCATCCTATGTCAGCTAACTGTACATTTTGTATGCTGAAAAAATTGCAATTACCTTGCCCGAAGTACAGCACTACGGTCAGTTTTTGCACAATCAACTATACGAGGAAGAACACGGGAAACACTGCAGTTCTGCAAAATCTATGCAGCCAAAGAGAAAAAAGGGAGAAACAACAAATAAATGAGAAGAAACAAGATGAAGTAGATAATAAACATGCTCATGAAACGAAACTTACAGTCTTAATGCAATTATCTGCGGATTCTGCAATCACAAGTACAGTGATCACCACTAGCTTAAGAAGAACCTGATATCATATCGTGCAACTGATAATTAACAAGATCAGGAAAATCAAATTGCTAGCAATAAAGAATAAGCACAGTAACTTACTGGAATGAACATCTCAGCTAAAGTTTCAAAATCTCCGGATAGCTGCTTGGATAAAAAGCATAAGAGATGGCAAGCCTTCAAAACAAATGAATTCCAGCCATAAAACAAACTATAGGAAAGGCTATAAGATGGCAATATAGCAGTTAAAGACTATGGAGAAAATCCCAAAAGATAGAAGCAAGAATCATTGTCATATTAGAAAATTTTGGCAGTGTGTTGTTGACATAATAATTAAAAGGTAATTGAACCAGGACGTCTTTTCCTGATAGGGCAGGGCAGAGCATTTAACTAATGAAGAAAGAAATATCTGTGCCAAAGAAGTTACCTGGCAAAACACTAAATTTGGATAATTAACAGAGAAGTTTTTCTATCATAAAATGAGTAAGACAGATTGAGAAAAAACAATAACAAAGCAGGCCATGTCTTTGAAGCTACAATGACTCTTTGCAGGGAAGAAAATCAGATAAAAATACATAATAGAAAGAACCAAGAACCACAAGGAACATTTCTCACTTGTTTCACTATACTAGACCTTCGGTCAGATAGTTGTGTGCTTAAAGCGCCACTAAGCTGTTTCAACAGTCCCCTGAAACATGTATAATCAGCCGCACCTGCCAATAAATTAGCAAAACACAAGGAAAAAAATGAAAAGTCTCACCATCCAGAAGAGTAAACTATTGAATTCAGTATGCTTTCCAGTCTATGAAAATACAGAGAAAATTTAAGTAAAAATATAAATGTCAGATACAGTCATACTCTACTACACCTCAGGTCTAAGATACTTAAAAAAAAATTTGCCGTTTCAATAACATGTGCAAAAATACAGCATCCAAAAGCCAAGCTGAATTATCTTAAGTGAAAACAGCCTCAGCTGATCGCATCACAGGTACGTAGTTTGGCTCTTCTAAGTCTGACAAACAATTAAAATTTCAACAATAAGTATTAGGCTCTTGTTAATAGATAAGATGTCTAAAGTATTCTCCTTTAATTGACTTACAGTGAGCAGCATTGAAGGAAGCGTTGTAGATTTAACAATAAACATATCACAATGTACACTCACAATTTTACAGACTAAATATCACACAGGTATATTAATATGTAATAAAAAGAGCAATTACGATTTTAGAACAATTGCCACATTTGTAATAAGAAAATATGACAGATACAATGCATGAAATAGGGCAGTGCCAAAGTATAACTTGTCAGTAGTAAGATGTGTATGAGTGTGTGAGAGACACAGAGAGAGAGAGTGATGGTGGAGGGGTGGGAGGGGGAGAGAGGGAGAGAGGGAGAGAGAGACCTCCTAAAACAAGGCCTTCGACTCTCTGCATGGCTGCAATTCGTATAGACCAATCATTCTCTGGCATTAAGTAAGAAATAATCTTCGCAACTTCCCTTATTAGCTCATTTTCAGAGAACATGCTAACTGGTTCTACTTGTTTTTCAGTTATATCACCTCCAGCTACATGAAAAAAAGAAACGGTGAGTACTCATAAGTGATGGAGACTTCAGAAGGGTCATCCTTAAGTTGGAAATAAGAATATATTGATTAAAGGTGGAGTGTGCTCGCCTCCAAATAAAGATCTGTCCCTCCGAAAACTCCTCACCCTTGGACTACTTCTTTTGGGGCTAAGGGTAATGAGCTTCATATCTGCATCAGGAAAACTACCCTTAACTCCTGGTGAACGAATTCGTGGCTCAATTCTCTCTATCCTGGCATTTATCTCTTTCACCTGCAGTCACCAGGCCAAATGATGATATAAGAGTAACTTGTCTCCATTTAAGAGAGCAAAAATGAAACTATCGGTCCTCTATCCAATGCTAAATACACTCCACTGAAGTGTGAGAATATAATAAAAATTGCAGAATGAGCTTTACATTTTAGATACTAACCATAGATGCAGGAAGATGGTATCTCTGGAGTTCATCATTGAATTGACTTCCAACCTGGGTATACATCTCCTGAAAGTAAGAAGACATTCACATTATTTAACAGACTCAATCTCCATATTCCATACTGAAGTGCTAATCTAACGATGATATGGATTGAAACAGAAAAATATAGAAAGATAGAAAGTTACCTCAGCAATATACTCAACAATCAAAAGTAACATATTGTTCATTCATTATTTTATTCTGAATCACATGCTGTAGTGTTCCTCAGCACTGTCTTTTTCAGTTTGTAGAAATTCAATAGATACAGAAGACGACAATCAAGGATCAATGGCTGTCCACAAACTTCAAATCCACAATCTCTTTTATGAATTATTTCAGCGTGACGAAAATAAATAGATCTTTCGTAGCTGAGAGGATAAAACTACAAAGAGCACAATGGTGTATAATCCGGAAAAAATTAGCAGTGATTGGGTCGAAGAAATCACTAACCTCGATGCATGACATCCCTGCTTCTTTAACACCATGATTCGAGTCGTTCAACAATTGCAAGATCTAAGGATAACAGAATCCAAACATCACTCCGGACAAACGACAAATAAAGATAAGATAGGAAGTTGCCAAGTTCAGACCATTTTATGAGCTTACAGGAGGAAGAATAGCACGTTGAAGAGGAAGCTCTGTAGATGCAAAGAGATCGATCGCTGAAGTAACAGTCCGAGCAAACTCTTCCCGGACCTTTGAGCTCCTGTGGATCCAAGCATAAGAACCCGCCCTTTCCACAATAATCGTCGGTGAGGAGACCTGTGTCATTCGTCATGCTACGTTAATCCGTGTCCAAATCTCTCGCTCTTCAGTTAACCGAATGAAACGGCAGAGAAACCAAAAAACAGAAGAGGACTGCTTAAGTGCTTCCTCGACTGCATCAACCTTTCAAACACTGCGTTGAGCTTGTAGAGCTGGAACGCTACGCTCTGCTGGGTCTGCATTTCAGGAACCATCTCTCTAGGAAGCACACTGTGCGCACTTAATGAAGTGGCCTTATGGAAAGGGAGACAGTACCTCCATGAGAGTGAGGAGGAGCCTCCTGGCCGCATCCCTCACGGGATGCTTGGAGTCTCCGAGGCGCTCCACGACGGGAGGGACGAGAGTGCTGAGGTGCAGCTTCAGGTGCTCGCCGGAGATGACGGCAGCAGAGGCCAGGGCCTGGAGCGCGCCCTGCGAGACCCTGAAGTTGGTGTCTCTGAGGAGGTCCAGACAGCAGTCGACCAGTGACGTCGTCTCGGAGGCGGAGAGGCTCCTCCTCGAGGCCTCGAGGAGCTCCAGGAGGCGCTCCACTCCTGCCATCCGGTCGTTGGCGCCCTTGGAGCGGGCGAGCTCCAATGCCTCCTCCATCAGAGAGAACTTCCCGTTGTTCGTCCGGTGATCGAATAACGAGTATACAGAACCGTTGATATGAGAGAGAGAGAGAGAGAGAGAGAGAGAGGTGGGGGGATGTGAACTTCGAGTCTGACGCGAAGTTACAGGGAGAAATGGCGGGTAAGGGAGTTGGACCGAACGGCAAATTACCCCTTAAATCGACTTAAACTACGAAACGTGCCAATTAGCGCACGCTCTGTATGCAACGATCGTGTTCGTATTTGCACGGTTTCATTTCCCTATTTTTATATTATATGCTGATAGATACATATCAAATAGTCATAATTAATTCAATCTTACGTCAAATCAATATATCTAATGATAATTTTTTTTATATAAAAATACTTATTTATAAAATTTAAATTTAAAATTATTACAAACGTTCATATCTCACACCGTAAAATGCTTACTCCCCTTTGCCTGAAAGCTGCCAGGGGGGGATGGGGTCCCGCTATTGGCATATTTAATGTTGACCGACAACCGCAAAGGATGCTCTTTTGGATAGCTAATAAACAACCAAATTAAACTTGCGATGCTGATGAAAGAGATCGGCAATCCATCATGAATTAGATAGCCCAATGATTGCTAGGTAGCACCAAAGCAATCGACCTAATATCTTCATCGATATCTTAAGCCTCACTGAATGATGATTCGTGCTCCTGCATTTGACTAGCCCGACGCTGCCTCGCCATCAGAGGCGGATGCAGCTACGGCAGACAGCATCAAAGGACCGTAGCATCAACATCTCGCCGCCGCCCCCGAAACCGACTTTTCCAAGTCACTGTCGGTAATCCTGGACGGAGTTTTCCCGATCGAGCATTAATGGACTCGCTTGAGACCGGACAGACTCTTACTCCCTAGAAGAAATACATGTATATCTCATCTACTTTTGTCGACTGAGGAGAGTGAGTACGTACCGGAGAATTATTAATCGATCACCAAACTTAACTCCGGCCACCGAACACCTCATCAGTGAAAATGCTGTCAGTGGCATGACAGAGCATGAAAACAGTGGAGGTTAGTTCACGGGTCATCCAAATGGGCCATCATATCATATTATATTTGGGAGGATAAGCTTAAGAAAGAATAATTACTAAAGGGTTAATGATTGAGAAGCAGAATACAATTAAAGTGCTCCTGCCTCATCAATAAGCCAACCCAACAACTCCCTTTCTTAGACATAAACTAGTCCTTACAAGATATATAATATGAATATATATATATATATGACATGCATGCGTTAAAGCGAAAAAGCAGTTGTCCACCTTTTAGCTTTTAGTTCATCATCTTGGACTATGCTATTCTAACATGGAGACAGCTTATGCTATTAAGTACAGACAGAATGCTGTGATATGATTCTGAGCAAAAACAGAGAAATGAACGCTCTGATACGATTAATGAGAACTTTTCTAGTTAAATGAAAAGGATCGTGTTTCATCAGATCATTAGACAGTCATTCAAATCTTAGAACACGAACTTTCCTTAAACCTTTTCAAGAAACTGATGTTCCAAGAGGCCCATCTTAATCTGTTCCAGGAGACAGATCTGATTTGCAAGATACAGTGTTATTGGTCTGCCCATTTTGTTTTCAAGGGCTTGCGGTGGTTCTAGTAAAGCAGCTACGTCCTGTACAAAATATGGGCAATTTCTACATAAATCTTTCAGAGAGCACCACCGTTCCAACCACCAGAAAAGAAGTAGATAGCATCCATCGTAAGCAGCACTGTGTACCCTATCAGGACAGATCACCCCTGTAACTTCCATCTGCGACACTCCAGGGGGGATTGACTGAAGTGAGCTCATCAATACAAACAAACATACCAGATTGTCGCTTTATCTGATTGTGGAGAGGGTGGTCTGGAACTGCAAGCTATTTTATACAAGTCCCTATCCAGTAACAGTAACACTGGAAAAAGGAAGCCGACAATCAGATGATCAATCCTTTCTGACGGTTGGATTAACTGCATCTGAGACCATATGAACCATCTATGGATCATCATCATAAGGGAATTTTGGAGCCACTGATGATGGGAAGATTACAACAGGCTTCCCATTATGTTTAAGATTAAGAAGCTCAGAAGCACCGACATGGAGGCTGTCCCAGTTATTTCCCGTCAGGTCTAAATGCTCAAGCTTAGCTACTACCAGTCAGCCAAGGGAAACATAAAATTAACACACGTTAGTAAATTATATGTTATGCACAGCAATATATTCAAAAAGGGTCATGCTTCTTTTTTCCCCTCCTGTGGGGAATGGTGGGTGGATGGATAAAATGCAAGACTTTATCCTCACAAATTGGACAGGTGGAATCAAGGAGATGTATCTACCATCTAATCTTAAAGGATTTTAAATGTGATATAATCTACATATAAGCAACAGCAGTTTGATATTTAAACAGCTGTGCAGTTATTTCAGTTATAAAAAAGCATACCTTTAGCTAATTTCAAGGTTGAACTTATGATAGTCAGTGATTCTACAGGCATGAAATTGTAAGAAGCATTGACCACAGTGAGTTCTGGAGCCATCTCAACAAGCCTCGACAAAAACTTTGCAGCTTCAATTCCACCACGGTTCTTACTGCATGTCCATCAAATTGGTAAAAATTTCTGCCACAAGTTTGACAAATGTTTCCCAAGTAGAAGAAAATGCAGAAGATCAGTGAGAACCTAATGTCAATCTTCAAAAGCTTTATATCTGTGGAAGTTACTTTCTGCAGCTCCTGAAAGCCAGATGAACCTAAACCAATCCCTCCAATATTAAGAACTTGAATTTTTGACAAGAAAAATCCCCGCAAAGATGCTGCTACTTGGCTGTGTGAGATGACAAACAGAAGTCATAAGTGGACCAAGGAATAGTTTGAGCAACCAAGAGCCCTTGGTGCAATGTTTTTGACAAACATAGAACAGACCTGCCAAGGTTGTTGTCTGCAATAGAAAGAGATATGAGCGGTCTCTTCAGGGTAGAAATTGTAGTCAATAGTTCAGCAATTCCAGCAGGAGAAAGATCACAATTTTCCAAAATCAATTCATGCAATGGAGAACGTTCTTCAGAAGCTCCAGTGAAGAAGGAAATTAGACTCCTATAGACACATTAATGATATGTGAGTACATACTAATCATATTCAAGACATACTTTGTGACAGGAAGTCCTACTGACCTTACGCCATTATCTTCAATAGGGTTATCACTTACATCTAACACCTCCAAGTGGGGCATATAAGGCAGAGCATTCCTTAGATTGTCCATATCTTCTTTCTGTAGATTATTTTCCCTTCAATAAGATGCACAATGCATCAAATATCAGACATGGGGCTCAAAAAACATGACATAAATATCCTGATCAAAACTTGTAAGCATGCAAGTAAATAACATGCTTCCAACATATAGTTTTGTTTCAGCTGGTGACTGTAGAGTCCTCATGGATTACAATACCTGAGATTCAGCACATGCAAGGACCGCAAAGATTTTCCATCTGCCAAAGAGGAGAAAGGGTCACCCGTAAAATTCCTTTTGAAATCAGAAAGCCATCCTCCTATCTGTCAAAATGTTCCAATGGTCACATGTTAGTGCTTACACAGCCAAAAAAGGGGGAAATGGAAAAAGGCAAATGCAATGAGATTAAAAACCCCAGGTGACTGCATAACATACATTGTTTTCCGAAAGATCAAGGATGGACAGGTCAGATGAAGCATCAAGAAGGCTTCTGAAAACCAGTTTCCCAAAATTCCACTCTAACTGGTTGTTGCAAAATCTCAATGAACACAGAGACCTAATGAAAGTAGTTTCCAAGTAAAACACTTAGATTGACTATAACATGATACAATCATGATGTTTATACAGCTTAGATAACCAACCATTACAGAGGACTACAGGCAGCATTCTTCAATCAGCAGCATTGAAATGAAATACACCAGACAAATTGGAGAAAGAATTTAAGACCTTCCAGTTTTTCTTTTGGCATAACAATTAGCTGGAAGAAGTACATACTAACAGACTTAGCTTGCAGCCAGTTAATAGAACTTGCTCTTTTCATCATTGCATGGTGTTCCAGAATTTTTTAAGTTATAGCTGCGAGTTCGGGTCATTCACTTTATTTGGTGTCTTATAAAAAAAAATATTCTAATATCATTAAGTAAGCTGCTTGTAAACAGAATTTGAGAGATTTCTAAGATCTTTTTTCTTGACCACATCGAAACTAAACATCTTAAACAAAAGATTTGCTGCTCAGGCAAGTCATCTAGATATGGAGGTCTTCAGGGGAAGATCTTACAGGAGAATCTCACATTCATAATCCGATGAGCAAAAACAACTGAAAATATATACTGACAGAGATGAGAAGCAACCAAATGATGAGACGTCTAGAACTATTACCTTCCTGATGAAAGAAAAGATGTCAGACCATTGGGTAAGGAAACTTCATTTTTGTCAAAAAAACTTGATCCATGAACGAAGAAATGTTGTATCCCATGACTATGCATACCCTTTAAGTAAAGGGAACTGCATATTGCATCTATAACAGAAAGTTTGCAGTGAACAAATTCTATGGATGTTAGTGTTTGAGAATTCTGGATCAGAAGATTGCACAGTACCTCGACCTGCAAATTTTGTACCCTTGATCAATCATAAGTCATGCAAGATGCATGATAATGCTACAGATTCAAAGTTTTACAAAAAATATCCAGTAGGTTCCACAAAAGAAATGGGAAAAGGGGAATATTACTAAAGAAGCCATTCTAGAGCATGTTATAAAACAAAAAAGTTAACATTTTTTGCTTACCTTGTAAAGAAGACGAAAATAATCTACAGATATTCAATCAACCATTACTTGTCCCTTACTTGGGCCTCAATATTCACTTATGTTGATGTAATAGCTCTAGGGGACAGCTGAGGTTTACTTCAAGTGATCTAGTGGCTACAAGATTTCCGTAAAAATAATGAAATATAACGAGTCAGAGGGGCCAATAACTAGTGTGCCCAATTAGCATCCAGAACTGAAGAGTTCGATACACAATTGAAATCAATCAAACTACTGCTCATGAGCACCAAAATCAATTCTTCTCAACTAACTCACTATTCCAACCACAAGGTACATATGACATTTATATGATACTGTGACCAATAAAGATATTCAAAAGCCAAAAACCAAAAAATGGCATCTCCAAATCCAGTCACAAGATAACAAATCTATATGAGGAGACAGCTGAGAGTAGAAACTCCTGCTACTATCATTTCACTCCCTCTACTACTATGAAAATAAAAGCAGTTGCCATAGCCTAACATAACTTGGACTTTATCAATTATGAAGATATAAAAAAAAATTCTATTGGTTGGAATAAGAAATTCCAGAGTAAAAACCAGCTTACATGTTCCTTGGATCTTATCCACCTTAAGATCAAGCTCTCCAATCTAGAGTTCCTCAATAAATCCTACAAAATGGAAACTCCTTATCACACAATAATATTTAACAACTTGTGCCAGAAAGCTTATAGCATCTATGTGTGGATGTTAACATCACCCAACTTTGAAATAATTTTTGAATTTCAACCCATAATGGCATGCAGATGGTGCAGCTTAAGATTAAAAAAGAAAGATGCCTAATCCAGAGGGGAAATCAACGGATTTTGCAGATGATCACATTATTGTTTTACAGCATAGGTAACAAAAAAGCAAGACACTTTCTCAGATCTTTTTGCTACAGTTTCTGGAAAATGCAAGTAACGCAGGATTGATGCTCAAAGGCTTTTGAGGCAAAATAAGTAACTAAAAGACCGTTTTCTACCATGGGTATCGACATTCAGACATAATAAAAGCAGGAAATCAGAGTTATTGATTTCAAACAGAATCAGTAAGTGCAGAAAATATTCTTCTCAGGAATAATAATTATTAGATAACTTCATTCTAAATCATGAAACAAACACGGGAACATCAATTGTAAATTGTCAAACACATATAAACAATTAAAAGTGCACACCTACAGCTCCTAGTAACTAGCTTACACATGTCTCCTCAACACAAAGCACATTCTGAAGTCCCAAGGATCTGCAAGAATGACAATTCGGAGTCATAAAGCATATTTTTGTCTTTTGGAGATTGCAGAAATCTAATTAAGAAATCTTCTCTAGCACGTCTTTTATTTGGAACCATTTCACTCAAAACAAAAGAAAAAAGAAAAAGATTGAATATAGGATAAAAAAAATAACCCTAATAGATGTCTAGGTAAAATTATTTGAAGCTGCTAATGCATTAGAGCCGTTACATAAAGCTGAGACAAATGTGGAAAGTAATATGGAAAAGCTGTCATCATGTCATAGTGTACATAAGTTACAAGATGATACCTCAGATAGCATCCAAACTGTCTGCAATGATCATACAGTCTTGAGTAAATGGAAGTTGAACTACCCGCATTTTTCTTAGAACCAATATAATTCAATATACTGTCTGGAAGAAGATAACTTTACAATGAGAAAGACATGTATCTGAGGAAGAGAAAGAATCTTATATATCTGAAAAGGAAATACAGTCTCGATCGAGGGCATCTAATAACCTGAAATAGATGTCTGGCTTATTTGACCATCAAAAGATGGAAGCATGGCCTTCTCCGCTACCTCGTCTAGGCAACTGCTTTTCATTAACATAACAAAAGGGTCAATACAGACCAAAAGCACAAGTCTTTGCATCCATTCCATGAAACAAATTTAGTCAAGCACTTAAACTTTGTTAAGGAAAGGAATGAAGGGGGAAAAGGGAGGAAGAGAGAGGTGAGGACGCTGAAGTATATAAATTAAGAGAGATCGATAGCAATAATTAAGTAGACAAAGCACTTATTTCAACAATCATTTTCAATCGACTTGATCATCGGGGTGGTTTTTTTACTCCATTTGCTCATAAAATTCTTTTGATCCTCTTCCTCCCTCTCTCCTCCATTTCACCAAAATTTTTAAGTGCCTAGTCTATCAATTAAAACAGGTACAACCTCAGTCAGCAAAATATATTAATAATCGTACTTCTGCAGATGAGTTTCCCAGTACGCCTGTTGCCAGTCAGCAGGTTGCAACTGGTCAAAAATGTCGGGCCACCGCATCTTAAACAATGCTTGCCAGGCTTGATTGAATTTCCCATATCTACAGCCAAAAGAACACAGTTCACCTTATATCTATTCAACTCTGGAGGAAGGAATCGCTCAAACTGTAGCACCAAGACACAGAAAAGAACAAATATTGGACCTCCCACGTTTTCGGCCATTCTGTAAGCACGGAAGAAAAACTTCAGGATCATCCAATTCCCATCCCGGCCTACCAAAAACATATCAGAGGAAAAAATAACTCATATACCCAATCTTGGCATTCTAATCAAACTCCAAGCTTGAAAATGCAATCGGCTGGCAGACTAACATTCCACTGTGCAGCTTCTGCAGAACCAATGGCTGCGAGCGCATCAGAAGCTGATCGAACAAGTCGGAAGGAAGCTCATACACATCCGACAGGAGCTCGTCCCCTGTGAAGAAGCTTAGACGAGTCACCGAGTGCCCGAGACCACGACCTCTCATTGGAGTAGCGGAGCAGAGGAAGAGTACAGTACCTCGGAGGAGATCCTCGCTGGCCGCTTCAATGCACAGGGACACCAGAGAGGGAACTCGAGCTCCTTCCATGTCCGGAAGCTCCGAGAGGGTTTTGCCCAGAGCCTGGGCTCGGAAGTCAAGCCCTTGGCCGAATGCGGAATAACTATCTGTAGCTGAAATTTGCGGGCAGAACCTCGCCAGCCGGGAATAGTCTCACTCCCTTTTTTTTTTCCATTTTTAACTGGACCTTTTATCGGACGCATATAGCCCTTATATAGGACAAAATATTGGGACAAAAAGGGCAAGCATATCTTAGATTATCAATTATTTACCCTGATTTCATATCAAAGTATTTTTTAAAAAAAATTATAGATACTGAGTAATTTTTTTAATATAAATTTTTCTCATTAATAAAATTCAAACCGAAATTAGAAAGATATCAATTTCAATTACCTCCCTCTTTTCTCTCCCCAAGTATTGAAATGATAGCAATGAGCAAAGCATTTTTTTTGCTTTAGATGCTGAATTCCATGATGCTCAAGTTAACAATTTTGTTTACAAATTAATCGGGAAAGGCAGAGATATGGACTTCACTGGCAAACTGCATCCACCGGCCATAGCAAATCAATAAGAGTCTCATTCATGAGCTCTCGGGTCAATTCCAATTCGATTTGCTTCCCGAGATTACTGATCTCGAGGCTGAAATTCTCGGCCCACCATCGTCCACCCACCACCACCTCCTCTGCCCTCGCTGCCATCTCCACCGCCAGGCTGAGCCCATCATACTTATCTGCTGCCATCTTGTGAGACGGCCATTCCCTTACCAGGGTAGATAGTCGATCCAACATTGTCATCGATGGCTTCCCAGATAACAGCATTGCCCTCTGAGGTCCAATGGGCGCAAGGCTTTGGTTCATGATTTTGACAAGTGCTTCATTGACACTGTCAAACACGAGCTTCCTGTACGTTCTCCGCTGCCTTCTCATAGACTCATGCATCAGGTCCTCCTCGTCTGTGTTGGCGAGTTTGTCTCTCAGGGATGGGTCTAATGGGCTTTCCAAGGAACACTGACTTAAAGAAAATGCATCCCATGGGGCTTCTACGTCAATCCCAGCAGCAGACAGGATTTTCCTCATGAGAAGAAGCCAGTCCTGTTCAACCAGTTCGTGGGAAGCAGGATCTGATGGATCTGGAGATGCACTTCCCGAGCATGAGTCATCCCAGGACAGGGCCCGAGCAACAGATCCCATGCGAGGAGATTTGTCAATAAAATTAGACATCTGATGATGCATGGGAAGGCATTTTCCTGTACGACCACATGGTACATACATTAGCACAGGAAAGGAGAAAAGGTCTCAAGATAATATAGATCCAGAATCCTAATATAAGCTCAAGTAAATACAAATCAAGGTCAGATTACATATATATATATATATATATATATTACCAGAGGAGGCGGGAGTAGCATTATCATCCTCTTCATATGGAAGCTCCAAAACCGATATTGGGCTGGGCTGATCAGGGTTCTCAATTGAATTCCCCTGTGTTGCAGTCTTCAGGTTGGACATCTCTCCCTGAATTATGAAAAATGATGAGTTCGTTGATACATCAGACCTTGTGAAAATGGGAAACTGGAGAACAATATACAACAAAGGCACTAACACTAGTTGAAGATTAATTTACCTCCTTGGGAGCTACACCTTGATTTTTCTGCATCTTGGACAAATAGGAGAAACTTCTGCCAGAGAAGCCAATCCTGGGAGATGAGCACTCCCCGAGATCACTATCTTCAGCAAATTGATTAACATAATAAGCGACATCACTGTGATGATATGCAGGTACTGAATGCTCCAGTGTATCAGAAACAGCAGACTCAGATTCTTCTGTGGATCGAGTTGGAAAACATTTGTCTTTACTTGATCTCTTATTCCTCGGAGAGAAAAAGCTTGACACTTTCCCTTCGAATGAAGATGCTGCACTTTTCTTCGTTGGTTCCTTATAAGAATTATTTTTGCATGCCTCGTGAACTGGACGTTCAAAGTAAATCTTCTGGCCATATTCCACAGAAGATGCTGGCAGAGACTTTGATCTCTGAAGATTCGCTGGCACATTGATAGCATTGCCTTTATCTGCAACATTAGTTGTGCAGACTTCTCTAGCATTGCACTCTTCATTGTTTATGACGTACTTTTTTGTATCAGAGAGGGCTAGCATCTCACCCAACGTATTCGAGCTTCTCTGACTACATCTTCCTTGAGTACCTCCACTTGATGCCATCATAGCCCACCTTTCTGAGAGATGTTTTCTTGCCTCTCTACAAACCAATGAGTCAGGAGTATGTGATGTCCTACTGAAAGAAGAGGATGAAAAGGGGCTATCAATCCCATTGACACAATCCCATGAATGAGTTGGTGACATAACTTCAAGATCGTTAAAACTTCCTGATGCATATTGATTTTCTGATTTTTCAAATGACATCAGAGCTTCATCTCTTTGATCACCCACAAACTTTCTCTGCATATGGAAAATGTTCCCCTCGACAACTTCTCTTGATGCTACCATCCTGTAATCTTCAGCTTCAAATGTGTTTTCACCGTGTAATATATTGGGTGATGTGGAAGTCACTGAAAAGGAGGACTTCATCTCACACCTCCTTCCAGCATTAGGCTTTAAGACCACGATTTGAGTTGATCGATTAGCATAATCATCAGTATCATAACGGGGATAAGTCTCTTGAATCACCTGGCCAGACCTGTTCATCAGACATTCATTCTTCTTCCCTCGAGTGGGAAACTTCTCCAGCTCGATCACCTTAGATGGTCTAAGAACAGTTATGCGCTTTGTTTCTGGAGGTGCAAAAATGGACTCCATTTCGTAGAGATTCTTGGATATTAGGGCATTGGGTTCTTCAAGGAATTTGAGAAAGTACTCTTTATTTGAACTCAAAACTTCCACCGCATCTTGAAACTCCCTGGATTGGCAAAGTTCCTCATTTGCTGCCAAACGTTTTGCTTCCATGAACTTTTGGCGTACAAGCTCCATTTTCTTCATCTCCCTTTCAGTATACATGCCTCTTTGAGGTGATTTCTCTCTCATGGAATTCGTCCTTTTATATTCCTTTCGCACTTCATGAACATCCCTATAATCACCGTGGTCTTCATACTCATGAGCTTTCCACTTCATTCGCTTATCCAAATAGTCATGCTCTTGATGCCAATGTTCAGCTGGTACCCCTGAATGGCTTAAAACATGGCTAGAATGATCTTTTGACTGGGCCATTTGCATGCCAACATTGTGTTGTTGCTGAGGAAGAGCATCAAGCCCCATCAATTTGGCAATCACATTGGGTGAACCATGCTTAGACTCGATTTCGTTTGACATTTCCTCAGCAATTAACATTTTCATTGAGGTAGAATTGGAATTTCTGTTAGGCAAGCTTCTCAAATCAGGATAGACCTACAACATAAAAGCATACGGTACAAAGATGATGATTATATCGATTGTGAGCTGTGAAAACCCAAATATAATCTTGTATGAACAGAAGGGATTGATGGGTCATTTCATTTTCCCCTACAAAAAGAAAACCCAAATCTTTACCATTCTATCATCTAGCTTATTTCCAGCAGGAGCACCCAATATTCTCACTACATCTGATTGACTCCTCAAGAGAGAACCTGTTCATGCATTACCTTCTGTTAATATGGCATCTCAGATAAGCATATTTAAGTTTTCTAACAAAGAAGTGATTATATTGTATCAATTAAAAGGAAAAAGTTCCAGTAGAGTGCACAAAAAGACAATAATACTTGATGGCAGCAACAGCAAAACACTTTCCCTTGATATGTGATAGGAAGACATGATTACCATATATACATGAAATTTTGTTACTGTTGAAGCAGTATATGCACGGCATCCATCAGGACCATAGAGACTTGAGAGTAAAGTAAGAAACTACAACTGAAGCGACTTAGCAGAAAGAATAATACAAAGGGAGTGAAAGATCTTTCCCAGACATTCAAGGCATACTAAAATAGCTAAGCTAATATTCGCACTTCAGCTAAGAACAGGTCAAAGACTTGAGGTCAAAATACTAACACTAAGAGCTTGAGATTAAGAAACCTAAAAAATTAACCATCAACTATGTGATACACCAAAATGCTCAAATGGGGATCCCCAAGCAAGCAATCCAAACTATGCAGAAACTTGAAAATCAAGTAAGAAAAAAGGCATTGCATTACCAACCACAAAATTATACAATTAAGCAACTGAAGTTTTGTTAAATACCTTAAACAGGATGAAAGAAACATTATAGTCAATCAAAAATAGCAGAAAAGGAAAGGTCATACCAGCGAAGTGTGGCTTGTTCATGAGCAGCCTATTGGCAGACACACCTGCAGTCAGATCAAACAGATTCACCATTCGACCCAGGCATCCTGGAAGATGTTTGTTGGTCTTGTGAGCTTTATTCTTCTTGATCCCTTTCATATTAGATCCTGCAACCCACGACAAAATACACATATATATATAATCTATCAATTTTTCAAAACAGGAGGGAGAATGAACTACTGCAAGAGTTCTTAGATGATATGAAGCATTTAGTACCACTGTCAATGTGAAATGAAGCTTTATGGCCATTTGAAGTGAAGACGCAAGACAACAGTAAGTCGAGTTCAACTAGACTCTCTATGCAAATTTCCCAAGGACAAACGACAAAAATGAGAAAACATGAAATGGAAAATAATCGTTAATATGGAAAAAAATTGGAAAAAGAACAGATTTCAACTTCAGAACAACATAGTTGATGTGAAATTGTAAATGGGGGAAGAACTATCAACTGCAAGAAGGTAGCTTACCTTTCATGGCCGATGACCACATACAAAGGTTTAAGTTTCAACACAAACAGAGATAGGAAATCCAGTTATGAGTCTCATAGCTGAAATTTGAATAGAAAGGCGTGCACAGTACTCAAGGGATAGAGACAGTAAAGGGGATGTGCCTTTCAGACAGAATATGCAAAAATGATGCAAACCAATGGGCTGCCTTGATTCAGCAGAAGACCAGAGGCAATTCAGCAGGTCATAGGTACTATCAACCTCATGAGTCGCTGTTGGCATAGAATAAACTCACTGTAGCTCCAATCAAACACATTAAATGAGGAATTTTCTTGAAAAATGCCACTGGTCAAGGCCTCGAAAAACCTAATTCAGCTCAAAATTGTCAGGTAACAGCTCAGAAGCCAGATATTGCCCCCCAACACAACACATTTTAGTCAGAGAAAAGGTAGATTTGAAATATAAAGTGCCGCAACCATACAAAAAGAACAATAGAATCAACGGAAGGAGCAACAGAGGAAAAGGAGAAAAAGCTCGCCAATAAAGTAAGCAATCGAAGCAGAGGAAAGAAGAATTTCATATACATACATACACATATATATATATATACATTAAACAAGCTCCATAAAAGCTGCAAATGCAACACACTCGAGCAAGGAACAGTTCGCAGACACAAGACTGAGCTGCAAAAGCTAATGAGATGAGGCAACAGATAGATGCATTGTCTAAAGCGGGGAAGTAGATGCCACTTACCGTGAAGAAGAGTAAGAGGGGAACACCCTTAGGAGAAGAGTCAGGTCGTAGATTCCGGTGGCCAGAGTAACGCTTCCCAGCGAAATGCGACCGGGCAGAGAGGGTCGCGAACTCCGTAGATCCGCTGCTGAGACAGAGACTGAGATGGACGAGGGAAGAGAGAGAGAGAGGTCACCGACTGACTCGCGGGGAAATTATTTATCTTTTATTTTTATTTTTTCTGCGACTACAAATTTATTGTCTCGTACCCTTTGATCTTGTCCACGTGATAGGGACGGGGAGCGAATGTATATTTACCCCTTACCTTATCGGCTTTTAGTTTTGACTACAGTAAATTAGTTTAGGATTCCAAAATTTTAGTGGCGAGTATTTAAATATTAATATCAGTTTCATACTATATAATATATAATTTAATAAATTATTATACTTTCAATAAAATAATTATAAATAATATAATGAGATATTTATACTATTTTACTAATTATTTCTCTCCCATCCATAACAATATTGATATTGAAACAGGTGGCGGGGAGAAATATCTTATCTTCCCAAGGCCCCTCACAAACCCTCCCCTCCTTGACAGTCTCCTCCCTTGTAGACTTGTCAATTCGTGACTCGGCCCGTACAGGTACAGATATTTTAATATTTTAAACAAATTTTCATATAACCTAATTTATTAATTAATCTATATATTTATTAATTAAAAATATTAAAATAACTATTAAAATATAATTAATTATTTCTAAAACTTTTCTTACAAATTTCTTTTTTATGGTGAATATTAGCACAATTACTTTTTTTCATGCTGTATCCATGCCGAATTCCCAGACCGAGTCAGATTTTGACAGGCATCCTCTCTTAGGCTCGAAATCCTTCAATCGAAACGTACCTTTAAGGATTACATGAGAAGCTTGGAATCTTGGGGGGAAACCCAAAGCCATGAAAAGGTGTCATTAGTGAAATTTGAACGGCAACCTGTAGGTTCTGAGCTGAGAATGCAATGCTATTACTTTAAATTCTCTAGGCAATATTAATCCGAAGAGATATAAAATGTCCTCTTTCGGTGTCTGGTGTTCGTGATATTATTGAATTACTTAAATATCTTCCACACATAAATTTACCCGATTTATAAAACCCTAATTCAAAATCTTATATAATCGAGCGGACGTTAATCTATTTCGTATGATTCCCTTCGTCAGAAAATTTGAAATGTTGTCATATAATATAAGAAACTGTGTGCCCACTAACAATTTGACTTCTTCACAGTTTACAGCGTGTTATTAGCAAAAATGGATAGACTTCCATATACATATATATATATATATAACTAACAATGGATAGATATAGTTCATGAAAATAAAGAAATTGATTGGTCATTAAGTTTGATAATTAAATTCGTTGACAATAATAAAAACGTGCTTCTTTAATCAATTTATTGTACGCACAGACCCCATGATTGGAAGAATGTACTCTCAATGCATGTCAATGTCCAATAAATTGAACCGAATGGATTAGCTCGAGTAGGCAAAGCGTTTCATATAATTTATGAGCGGTTTGATGAGATTATGAATTTGATCTTTCCCTTACTCACGTAATCCTTAGTTGGTGAGACTACCTACTCACGTGTTTACGCGAGAACTTAAACGATGTTATTGAGACATACGATATCGCATCAATTAAATGAAAAAAAAAAGTTTTGGATTTATAAGAATGTTAGCTACCGTCACCTACTAACTTAAATTTTTATGTGAAAACGAGGTCGGTCCCTTATAGAGCTCACAATGAATTTAACATGATATTATAGTCAGTGGACTCGTACTTTGCCCGATCTGAATTCGAAAGTTCAACTCGTGGTTGGTTGATATAAGTCTAAGTACGGAAGAAAATTATTCGACTCGTGGTCAATTATCTCCATCGTCCGAGATCGGAAGAAGAATACCCGACTTGTAGACAGTTATTGAGGGCATGTGTTTAATGACACATTTCAAAGTTGACCGCCTTGTCAAGTGCAAACGCGCATTGCGATATACGATCTTATATCGATTAAATAAAGAAAAAGTTATGGCATTGTAAGAATGTTGAATAACGCCACCTATCAGCTTGATTTTTCAAGTGAAAACGAGACCAATTTCTTATAAACTTACAATAAATTTAATAGATATGAAGGGCTACACCACATCTGACAATTTTCGTCATAAGAATAGGCATCAAATCATGAATAATGACAGGAGGAGAGTTGTTTTTCTTTAATTATATGGCAATGATCAAATCGTGTGATGATCTAATGATTGGTGGTGCATTTCTCGAGAAACCCATGAACGAGGCCATGACCGATTGTGTTGCCAAAAAATTGATTACACGATGGGCCGACCCACTTTAATAACATCACTGGCATGCACGACGTCGTGCCGTCCCCGACTCATCCCTCCTCATCGTCTCCACCAAATAACGCTATCTTGACTCGTTTTCATGGGCAAGTAAGAGGAGAGAGTCTTAGTCTTCCCATCATCCATTTCTCGAGAAATTCGTATGACCGAACTATTCGGTGCATATTAATTCCGGTTGGAAATTGTCATTTTCACGGGGGAGTGCTCTTCCAATTCGTGAGAGGGATCGAATCATCGATGGGAGACTTCTCGATGAGGATGAAAGTTTGACTTTGTGGGCCACATTATGATTGCTCATCCGTTTGACAACTCATAATTAATAATATAGATGTAAAAAAAGAGTGCCCAAACCATAGTTTTTAAAACCGGACCGGGTCGGGAACCGGTGTAGGCATGGGTTCATGGGTCGGACCGTGGGTTCAATGGGTTGAACCGCATGTTTAAAAAATAATATTAATAATATAATATTACTAATAAATTTACATAATATCATAATTTGAATATAATTTATAACAAAAATCATTAATATAACCATTATATTAAACAAAAGTTTAATATAAAATGTAAATATAAGTTTAGTAAAATAAAATAGGTACATTACAATATGTTTTTGTTTTTGTTTTAATTTTAAGTCGG
>CXYZ01011466.1:638887-671909 GCA_900006705.1 Sonneratia caseolaris
CGGTTTTTAAAACTATGGCCCAAACAGCTCATAGTAAATTTCCGTACTTCTTTGACCCCTCCATACTCCAACCGTAAGAATTTTAAGTAGAGGAGAAAAAAAATTGGTATATTGTGAAATTTTTATTGAAATTATAAGAGTAATAAATAATATTTATTTTTTTTAATACGAGATCTTATTTTTCAATATTTGATATCATGTTACACGTGTTATGTGCCATTTAATATATGTCCCTAACAACCGTCCACGAGCCGAGTATTTCCTTCTATACTCAGACGAGAGGGTCAACTAACAAGATAGTAAGTCGGACTATCGGTCTTAATAATTATCATGAGTTGAGGATTTTTCCTCCGGACTTGAACTTATCAACAAGTGATCTCGAACCTTCTTTTAGTTTCAAGTATTGACTAGGTGTGAATACATACGGTAACCTATTATGATAAGATATAGAAGTTTCTATGAGATTTATAAGAGTAATTGGCCCGTATCAAATCCAAAAAACTTAAGTTGATATGATAGAATACCATATCTCTTATATGTCATTTTTCCGGTGTAAAATTTCATTCCTCATCATACATGTGTCTATATTACATGGGATCCAATCTCTTTATCGGATCCTGCTTTCTATCTTCTCATGGGTCCAAGTGGAGGGCCACATCCACATGCGAGTGACTTTCTGACAAGTTATCCGTTCACTGTACGTTACAATTTCTCGTGGATTAATGACGATATACCATCCTTGAGGATGGACAGACGAAGAAGGATGGATATGGATCGGTTATTACGAAGAAGGGATGATGATCTGTTCATAATGTTAGATAAGTTGGATTTGATTCTCACCGGCTCTGACTCTTTATAGGCTCGCGAGTTTTGCTTGTGATCCAAAAATCGATTAGAACGAGACGGGCTTAGCATGTGGATCAGCCCCAACCGAATGGCCATCCTTGATGAGAGAGTAGTACCACTAGTGAAATCTCGTGGCACGGGGGGACGCCCGTCATGTGGATCGGCTCTTGACCTCCCACCATAGTTTTTAAAACCGGACCGGGCCGAGAACTGATCAAGGTATGGGTTCATGGGTTGGACCGGGGGTTCAATGGGTTGAACCGCATGTTTAATAAATAATATTAATAATATAATATTCTAATAAATAGATATAATATTATAATTTAATTATGATTTATAATCAAAATCATTAATATAGTTATAATGTTAGTCTCAAATTCAACATAAAATATAAATATAAGTCTAGTAAAATAAAATAAGTATATTATAATATGTTTTTATTTTATTTTTATTTTAAAATTAGCCGGTTTTCACATCGGTTCAATTAGATTTATTGGTTCAAGTGAGAACCGGTCGGTTCAATTAGATTTGACCTCATTTAAATAATAATTGGATTTTTTTGTGAGAACCGGACCGGGTGAGTGGCCGGTTCCCGCTCGAACCGGTCGAACCGGCCGGCCCGGTCTGGTTTTAAAAACTATGCCTCCCTCTCAACCTCGAATACCCCATCTCATCTTTTCCCCCCCAAATCGTGAGAGCTCCCTTCAAGCTTTTCCAAATCTGTTGCATGAATGGTTGGGCGCCTAATTCAGTTTTCTAGGCTGATTTCTTCTTCTTCTTTTTTTATCGGTAAGGCTGCTCTATGCTGAGAGCTTCACCTCAATAGCGACCTGTAACAAGGCTGGATAGATAGCATAAAACTAGATCTAAAACTAGCTTTTGGATCTCACCGAAGAATGATGCCCATGAAGCCCGTTGGGCCGATGTCATTCCAAGCCGAACTTCCACACTTGTAATTGTCTGATCTATTATCAATCACTGAACTGATTGAGCCGAGATGAGTGTGGTGCAAATGAGCCATTCAGCTCCTCGTCACTTCATCGTCATCAACGCAAACATGCACTAACAGTTCACATTCCAAAGCTAACACACAGCGAAACTTTATTACATGACTGGTAACACAAGCACTGAAGGCAAATATCATTTACAGCCACATCGCAGACCACACTCTGTCCATGGGATGACTGCTTGACACTAATCTAAGAAGTGCGACACGATCACATTTACACGAAATGATACTACATATCCTTACTGTCACATTGCTGACCCTAATTAATTTATTCATGGGACGACTGCCTGAGACTCGTCTTATAAGAAGAATGTAGTGACCCTACTTTTGTTCATGATACAACAACATGCATGAGGCTCATCTAAGAAGCTCAACACGATCCACACACGGTTGACAAACTGACACAGGAACTGATAGAACGTCTATAATTGTTACACTGCTGACCTTACCTTACTCGTGGGACAACTGCACGCGGCTGATCTAGGAAGCTTGACGTGGTGACCTTGGACGAGTTTCACCATAGGACACCTGTCAGTAGAAAGCAAGCCGTGTTGTGTAATTCAGTCATCTTTCAGGAATGGGGCGAGGCATGGATCCGTTCTGAGAGGAAGACCGGTCCTGGCTCCGAGAGCTCTGCAACAAGAAGCCGCCTGCAAACAGGCCCGCATTATAAAAGGTTTTATAACAACCTTTCATGAGTAGAGATTTGCATGTATTATGCAAACATGATGCTGGTACAACTGATGCCTTCTTCTGGGAAAAGATTCTCCAGTTTGGAACTTTCATAGAAAGGGAACGCCGTGTATGACGCCTAATTTATGTTAGTCTCAGTCAATAAACTGAATACATCCTATGATCTTACTGAAAAAAAAGTAGTATCCTAAGTTTTTGTCCTTCTAACTTATGGAAGTATCAAGGGAATCCAATCTTCCTTAGAACCATCCAGTTTGCTTAGTTACATCAATTATCTTCCATCAGGAGTAAATTGATGTCAACTAGAAGCCCATAAGAGATGCATTATAGAAACATCTTCCAAAAAATTGGGTTGAATTCATTTAATTCCTTTCACCTTAAGCCTTGAGGCAAATAATGACATAAGAAAAGGAAGAGGCAAGTGCTCAAATACTTACCACTTTTGCAGCGAATGGCAGCATTTTCTCGGGCAGCATTCCGGCGCACAGACCTACAATAAACGATGAATGCAAGAATGATTTGTAGAAGCTATTTCCAAGTTATCAGATACATAGATTCGCTCTGATTTTTCCAGTCAGATTAGTGTATGCAATACTTGTTAACTTCCCGGCACTTAAACACACATAGAGAATCAAGCAAGCAACAACAGAAAGAATACATGTCTGAATTAATACCATAAAGGACTGCACCAATAAAAGCATCACCAGCACCAGTTGTATCGACTAATTCAGAAGGCGGTATCTTCTCTGCTGTCCCCAAGAATAATCTGCCGTGCACTGTCCCAATCCCATCCGCTCTTAAGCACACTACTTCCTGAAAAAGACGAGACAAGACATTCAGCAATTCTGCAAAATCTATTGAGATAATTTTGCCCCTTGTCGAGGACAACATACGAGAGCTTTACTAGCAGAGAGCAGAACTTATAGTGGATCTATATATTAAGCTAAACTAGCAAATGGGCTAAAATACAACAAACAATTCGTGCTTTTTCTGCACAGAATCGGAACAGACCATACCGGACATTGGACATCCCAACTTCTAGAAAACTGCACATTGAAGTGTGCCTAACAGATAAGAGTTCTTCTAGCAAGCTGGCTGATTCATGCCAAAATCAGCCAGTTCTGACTTTTGAACCGGATAATTTTCCAGTAATGAACAATTACCCCAAAAAAATTCCAGTAATTGGATAGACAACTACTTATGTTGTTTACTTTAAGTGACTGGACCCACAAAAGTCGTGAACTGGTGAACTACTACTGACAGCTCAATATAAGATATCCGGGATAATGCTGGAAAGTGCTTTCAAGGGAGAAACTTGAAGAAGCAGTACCGATGGGATACATGTCGGATTGGTGACTTTATTGTCTATTCTTTGCTGCAATGAGATTAGTATATTATCCACATTGACTTCTTCAGCCAGAGGTTGATCTGTCAGTAATTCGTCGCAGTGAAATCCCATTAGAAAAGATAATCTAAATCAATGAAAACCGGTTAATGGCAATCGTCTTGGATGCTTAAATACCAATAGGTTCGGGTTCAACTGTAGAGTTTGTGGCATACCAGTATCAATCCTCTCGAGCATTATGCAGCCTTCTGCACCTAAAGTCACAATCACAAACTTCAATTTTGGCAACCTCAAAAGCATCGAGATGAGAGCGCTCCCAATTGATGGTGCCTCTGTCCAAGCCTGTGCCATGGGGCAATAAAAAATTACACTCTTAGCTAGGGTAAATGAACAGTCAAACCAAAATGGGAAAAGTGATCACTATGCATGGAATGGAGCTTTCTATGGAAGTTCAATGGAACAAAGAATCATGAATTACCAGTGGAAATTTTGCTGAACAAACAGCATAACTAGCTAACATCAAAATGTCATCCAAGCCATCTCTCTTCTTTTCTGCATCGAGTAGAATAGGAATATTCCTCTGCGTTGCCTGCACTGGATAAATCGAATAACTACAGTGGATTTTACATATTCCAAACACTGAAAAAAAAAGAGAATTTCGTAGTTCAAATTTCTACTAGACTTGTATACGTGTCCCTGTGTCAGACCCAACAACTTAGTCGAGACGTGGTGAAAATCGTCTTCTGCACCAGTCTTTTATTACTTGGCATCTCACATTGTATGGCGTAGAATTTCCACATGTTTTATAATTTATAAAAGTGATGAACCCATATCAAGTCCAAAATTTTAAACTGATATAATAGTGGTATTAAGTTTTTTTTTTATATATCATGATTTTTTATTCATTTTTTTATGTGAAATTTTATTCTTTAATATTCGTTCTTACGCGGTAATGTAGTATGCACATGCCACGTATTATAAATATTCACCTCCAATAACAATCCGCATGCTGAGCATACTCTTTCGTGCTCGAACAAGGGATCAACTAACCCAATAGTAGTCGAACTATTGGTCTTAATGATTACCGTGAGCTAGGTGTTTTTTTTTTTTCCCGATTTCGCGCCTTCTTTCAATCTCAGATCTTGACAAGATGTAAGCCCATATGATAACCTACTCTAATATCATGTAGAATTTTCACCGTTAGTATAAGAACGACGGACTTGTGTCTAACTCAAAGCTTAAACTGATAGGATAATTGTATATAGTTTCTTATATACCTAAATCTTTTCGATGTGAGATTTCATTCCTCAACACTTAGCCCTCATGTGGCAACGTGGCATATACATGCCATGTACTTACCATAAATACTTGCTCTTAATAATTGTCCGCATACCAGGTATACTCTTCCGTGCTTGGATAAGGGGTCAACTAACCCAATAGATAGTCAGATTATCGGTCTTAACAATTATCGTGAGTTATATATTTTTTCTTCCGATCTCGCGCTTATCAACAACTAACCTCAAGTCTTCTTTCAATTTTTGACCTTAGCAAGATGTGAGTCCACAATAATCTACTTTGATACTGTGTGGAATTTTCATCGATCATATAAGAGTGATTAGTTCATATCTAATAAAAACTTTAAGTTAAGAAGATAGTGGTACTTAGTTCCTTATATGCTAAGATATTTTTATGTATTTTTTTAATGTGAGATGTCATTCTTCAACACCTACTCTCATGTGACAATATGGCATATATGTGTCACATGTTATAAACGCCAATCCTCAATAACTGTAAACATGCCAAGCATACTCTTTTATGCTCGGACAAATGGTCAACTAATCCAATAGCTAATCGGGCTATTAGTATAAATAAATACCGTGAGATGGGTATTTTTTCTTTCGATCTCGCGCTTATCAACAAGTGACTTCATACCTTCTTTCGGTCTCGGACATTGGCAAGGTGCAAGCCCACACGATAGCTTGATCTGATATCATGTGAAATTTTCACCGGTCCTATAAAAATGATCAACTCACGTCTAACCAAAAAGTTTAAACTGGTAAGATAGAGGGATCCGGTCCCTTATATGTGAGGATCTTTTTAATTATTTATTTTATGTGAGATTCCAATGTTACCCTTGACCTCGTGGAGTGAGATGGTGTCTATGGAAATCTATTGTTATAAATTTACTCACTACAGGTGGCCAAACTCTTGAAGTCAGGCTGGCGTGGGGACATACATGGGACACAACCTAACAGCTCTAGACTTTGAGCCCATGAGCAGCAAGTAAATTGCACCGTCTTGCTACCCCCAATTTTTCTTACTAACTTTCTGAGTGGAGATTCTACCTCTAATCTGAACTTAAGAATTCTGTACGAATATTCGTCGACTGACGGTAGACATTGTACAAGGAACTTAAGGCCCATCATAACGGAGGAGTAAAATAATGAACAGACATGAATGACCAGATAAGATGGTGTCTACCTCTCGTGCGATGTGAGCAGCGGCGTCGGTCAACCTCCCGTCAAAATAGACTAGATTTGCGCCCCTCATTGCGCCCTCCACACGCGATGGAGAGAGGTCATTTCGCGTCAGACGAGGGTACCCTGGGGTGAAGATACAAGTCCGAGTGCTCCTGAAAGCTAACAGATTCCATCAGCCCCTTCAAGGAGCTTATCAACCGGCTAAGGCACTACTGTAAATAATGCCCATGCAAAGTACATCTAGCACGACCCTCGGGGACTTGGCAAGGAGTAGTATTAACTTGCACTGTGATCAGTCAGTCGTCCGTTTTCAGCAAGTGTGAGCTTTTTGAATAAGGAAGATACATGAAAAGTTCGGACTTGTCGATGCAAAACGCTGAACCAAATTTTGCAGTAAATACACCTCAGCGGGAGGTGGCAAGGTTTGGCATCGTCCCAAAAAACCGTGCATGGGCCGGTGTTTTCGGCCCACATGAGAGATTGGACTATGTTGTGCCGGGTCGAAAGATATGTAAATAAATTTTACAGTATAAAGAAAATTATGATAAAAAAATAAAAAAAGCGATTGGTTATATATTTATATTTATAATTTAATTAATATAAATTTTAGAGTGATTGATGAATTATATTATAAAAAATTATTTTTGAGGTGTATATGATTTAATTTTATTCTTAAAAAATAATTATTTGTATAATTTTTATCGAACTCGGACGGCTAAAGGACGAAAATTTTGGCCCCAGAACCGGCATTCTCGGGCCATCTCAGATGGTGGGCCGTGCTAGCCAACATTGACAGCTCTAAGGCCCTCAACAAAGTGACACAATGCTGGCCCGAATTGCCGGCTCTCTAAGGTCGTCCTCAACAAAGTGACACAACAGTACCGATAAGCTTTTTCCTTCAAAATATCTGAAGTCGGGAAACGGCCGCCTCACGTTTTTTGGTCAACAATAACATAGGAAAATGGTGTCACCCCCTCCTCAGCCACCTGGAAAACATGCGTTTCTCATAAAGAAGGGAAATCTGCTCTGCTTAAGTTGAATTGCGAACTTATTCCGATTCCAATTCCGAGGAATGAATGCAAAAATAAGAGACAGATTCATGCCTTCACACAGACCAATGTAAAAGTCTCGTTAAATGGGTGATTGTGTGCATTTATTTATTTATATTCAGTGTCTTATTCCTCCGTACCCAACAAGGCAATGTATCAGTAAGCTTACCGCGATAAAAGAAGTGTCAACTCCATCGGCTTCGAGTTCCATCAATATGTTCCGACCCGGCACGTCTTCTGCAACCTAGTGGACATATACCAGTGCTCGTGTTAGTTACTGGTCAAGTTTATACAGCGATCTCTCTCTCTATCTATCTCTATCTCTCCCCACCCCCATGCCCTTCTGTTCTTTTCCCAAAATACAGTGAGGAAAGGAATTTGCCAATGGGATATTAAAAGAAAAAGAAAACAGGGGGGGTGGGGGTGCCGACCATAGAAATGAGCCTCGGGTTCAAGCCCAGACGAGCTGCACAAGTCAAAGTATTTGCTGCATCCCCACCGCCTTGCATCTATCAGGGCCACAAGCAATAAAGAATATCAGTAACTGTTAACACTTTTATCGGAAGAGATTCGTCAAGACAACAGCTACAGAACAACCCAATAATCGCTCCACCTCACATCAAATACTGTGAGGTAGCTGAGAGCTTAAAAGGTCGGGTCCTTTTCTAATGCTTAAGGGGGCATAAACAGAGGGATGAAACCAAATTAGCAGAAGATAAGAAGCTTGATAGCAACTAGAGGGGAAATCGGTGGGGATGAACTTACCTTCATGCTCTTGCATCGACACTTATCGTCGGGTTTTGGGAAACTAGACACAACAGCAAGGTAATCTAAGCAAGTTCCTCCAACGCCCAGCTGTCACGAAATTCCAAAAAAAAAAAAAACAGAACAGTTGCTTTATCACTAATGATCAGATTGGACAAGAATGGAAAGGATCGTGATCACTGTCAAAAGCTTCTGTTCTGTTAGCATCTTTTTGGATCGATCAGAAGCCTCGAGAGGAGTGAGGAGTAAACATGGGCAAGACAAAAGGCGACAGTTCTTTTTTTGCCTTTTCTTTTAAATATAAAGAATTTGCAAGCACTTGCAGGCAGGCAGCAGACAGAGGATGGGAAAGGAGGGAGAAGTTACAATGGTGTGTTCCTCGGGGGGATGGGGAAGAGAGCATGACGCCATTGTCTTTGCTCGGTTCACTATCCTCACAACCCTTCAATCTGATACCTGGAAGTCCATTTTGCTTGTGTGTGTGTGTGTGTGTCTATATATATATAGAGGGTAGCAGCCAAATATGACTTATTTTTTTGCGGCAATGGAGTGTCGGTAATAAGTTTTAAATCAAGATAAAATAAATAATTTCGTAATGTGGAAATACTTTTTAATAAAATATTTTGTAAAAGATATAAGACAAATTTTTAATTTTTAATTATTATTTGAGTCTTGGTCAAGGATTTGAATAACGTGTTTTTGATCTAGAAAAATCCATTCAAAAGCTTGTAAGCTTGATTCCATAAATTCGAATGCCATCCCAAACAAGCTGCCAAGAGCGAAGAGCGACGGTGTCTTGAACGACGGCAGGGGCAGCGTGTTCTCAATCAAGGTGAGGATCGCCATGGCCTTTGGGTTGGATCCGTCGATTCTGCTGCTAGCCTCGAGTAAGGGCTGGAGCGACATGCTCTAAGTCGAGGGGATGATCGTCGGGGCAGGGCATTTGAGTATTCGTGACATTCAGCATCTAGAAATCTTTAGCGTCATCTATAATTAGGCACCTAATATTTTGAAAAAAAAATTAGTGGCGTGGGAATTTTTTATTGGCAACAAAATTTTGCATTTTCCATTGGAGAAAAGAAGGGTGGGCGCAGTCCATGCTCGAGGTGTCAACTTATTCACATTCAGAATTATTTTTTTTAAAAGAATTTTACCTTCTTAACACTTAATAATTTAACTCGAGTAAAATAGGGAAATTTTTTTTTTTCCCCTTTTGCCATGTTCGAGGGAAATGAAGCCAAGGGTAATGAAGAGGAATATTGAGAGGGTTCAACCCACTCTGTTGTTATTCTTATTAGCAAGATAGAGAGTATCCTTATCCCTGTCGAAAACAGGGCTGCTCAGCGTTGAGTTGCATGAGACTCCGCACTCTTCTGAACCACCACCATAAACGACGATTCCCTGCAGCAGCTGTTCTCAGTTACTAATCTGAGCTAAAGCTCCAGGCTTGAGAGCAGAAATGCGTCTAAGAGTCGCCTTTTTTGAACTTTGGAAAGCCTCAATATTATATACAAAGTTTTGCCTATTTTATTCACTGGTATTTATTTGATCGAGAACCACTCACAGATGTAGAACTGAATATTCTCTAATCCTACGGTGGTCGGCCCAGTGGCCGTGGAGTCGTTGGGGTCAAGGTCTTTGTGCTTATCTAGTGTAAGTCAATCAATTATTGAGAGAGTCTATTAAGAGTGTAGTAAGGGGCACTCCGACTGATTTCTATCGTGTTGACAAACTCATGGGGTACAGTCTCATTGATTGATTTGATGTGGAGATCAGACAGGCAGCCGGAGATGGAGAGAAGGCGGGAGATCAGCAACTGGGATCCCTTCGCACCCCTTTGAGTATGAGTCAACCGGAGAGCCAACCGATCAGTTACTTGTTCCGGGCCACAGGATGAGAATCACAGCGATTTACTATTATAATTGATGTAGTTTTCGTCCGAAATGGAAGAGACTGTTTGCCATCAGGATCTGATGCAGAAGAGATATTTTTTCTGGGTCGGACCAGCAGGATTGTTGAATATAAGATTACTCGCAGTACTTGATTAGGTGATTAGGTATAGCAGTCCATGACAATTAACAGTTAATCAATTAATTAAGGATCTCTGTCAGCTGGATGACGGGGATAATATTGGTTGACAAGAGACTACTGGCCTGCTGCCCTGGTAAAAAATGGTGTGCTGCAATTTGTCTAAAGTACGACATATCGATCTTCAGTTAGACCAACCAAACACCATAAGATCGATCGGACGCTTTCAAGGAAATTTCTTTCACAGTAAACATTTTCTCCTTGACTATTCAATCAATGAACAGACAGATACATACGCTGTGGATGAAGTAGAATGGTTTTCAGGATGACTAGTTCATTTGAACATACAAAGTGAATGAGGTGTTTGGCAAGAGAAAACTTTCATGACGACCGCCAAAAGCCATCGACTAGACGTAGGTAGGTAAAAGATCCAGAGAATCCAACTCTAAATTCGCAGTAAATGCTCCAACTGCTAATCGACCAAGACTGTAAGTGGGAGGGTCTCGGTACTCTACCTTATTAAAAGATATGCTGATTCCAACTCACATTCAAGTCGCCCAGCATTTGATCCAACACGAGGAAATTAAAGAAAGACAATGCATTAGTCCTTGCAGGCAGCAGTCTGTGTCGTTTATTAGTTTGTTTAAGGAATCAATGTCGTGATCAGGTAGCAAAGTTGATGTGGAATCATATATTAGTCTTTAGACAATAAACTAAGAGGCGTGAATGCAAGTCTAGTATGACATGATCTGAAAGTGATTAATTCATTTCTGTATTTACAATGAAGGGAGAGGTTGCATTAGAGATTGAGACTTTGACAGCACCCAACTCACGACCTTCCGGGCATTGTGACCCTGGCAATAGACAGTTGATCTGCTTTCCTTGAACTTTCCTCCTTTATTTTCCAAAGGACACCGTGTGTCAGGTCTCTTCTATTTAACTTCAGAAAGGTGTGAAGCGTGAACCTGTGCGATCAGGGCAACTTGTAGAAGCTCCCATAGCTCGATAATTTGCAACGGCCTCAAACAAGCAATTCACATGGACATGAAAAGAAATTCGTGAACTGAGGAGCTCCTGTTCTTGCTGAAACCTTCTGCATTAAATTGCAATATTCAGCATATGAGCTACAAATGGCAGCAGAAAACAGCCGTTAGCAGCACTTTTTTTGCTGCTTTTCTGGAAGTAGTACTGAAAAGTTTTTGTCAGGGGCGAGTTACCACAGATAGGGTGTTAAAGATGGAAGAATTGACTTCTCGAGACCCTATACATCTAGTACATAAGTTTTCGAGGAATGGAGACGACATTAATATTTAAGCAAAAAGGCAAGAATCAGACCTCTTTCTATATGGAAAAGCCTGCAAAGGATCCTCTCTACAGGGTAAAATGCAATCAGTTAGGTTGGGCATGGTTCGGTTCAGTCTGGCTAGATTTTAGAGAGAAACAAAGCAGACCCACATTTCCAGTTTGGTATGGCTCCCCATTTTTTAGATTAAGAGTGTGTACTCAGGTTTCCCCGTTGGTTTGGTTCCTAATTCAAGGATGAGCATAAATCGGACAGTCCCGCAAAATCCAAATCAGTGAACCAGCTTGTCCAGTTTGGTTTTTCAGTTCCATGTAGACCTTTTTCTCAATGAAAATGGCCAAAAAGCACGCCAAACCATCAACTTAGCTCAACTTGAATGGCTCGGGCTCTGCACTCCAGATCATCCATATGTGATCGTTTATTAGTTTGTTTAAGCAACCAATATCATGATGAGGTACCAAAGTCGATGTGGAATCATATATTAGTCACTAGACAATAAACTAAGAGGCGTCCACATAGACGTAAGCATGCACGTCTAATATGACGTGATCTGAAAGTGATTAATTCGTTTCTGTATTCACTATGAAGAGAGAGGTTACACCAGAGATTGAGGCTTCGACAGAATCCAACTCATGACCTTCTGGGCGTTGTGGCCTTGTCAATAGACAGTTGATCTGCTTTCCTTGAACTGTCTTCTTTTATTTTCCAGAGGACACCATGTTTCAGGTCTCTTCTATTTAACTTCAGAAAGGTGTGAAGCGTGAATCTGTGCGCTCAGGGGAATCGGTAGCCTCCATATCATCCATATGTGATTGTTCAGGTCCAGGTGGGCACTTGAATCAGTTTAAGATCAATCCATTCTATTAGAGGAATAGTTAACATGCATTCTTGCTTCTGACCTTTGACTTTGGCTGCTCTACAGAAGTAGCGGAATGTCAACTGGACCAAAGAGTTAGGCAAGCGAGCGGGTGTAATTTGGCAAATTTAACAACCAGTTGAATTTGGATGGAGAAATTATTTTGCACGAGCCAACCTAACTTTTGACTTCTTGTCAGCGCATTCAACTAAAGCCACAGAGAATCTCCAAGGGAAATGATGAAAGCGGCTCACCGTATAGAGTAGCATCGTTAGGTACGTCCCTGCAGTAGTTACATTGAACAAGTTCGAATGATGGAATTCTCAGCAGTTTCCTGTAGTAATGCTCCACTCACAGTCCGCCCATCGGATAACTTTGTCTCCGACTGGAGGTGTTGCAGAAGGGGAAAACACAGAATACCATAAGAATACTGATCAATGTACTTGGACACCATAAAAAGAAAGTGCTAAATTTCCGATCAGAGTAATGCAGCACCAACGCAGCACTCGTTGGAATGACAACGCTGTTGTCTACCTGCTGTTTCAGAAATTCTAGCAAGATGTACACACCAACTTCTTCTGCATTGATGACTGGTTGCAATCAACACGAAAAGAAAAGAAATTGGATACTTTATTCATCTTGAAAATAACTTGCATGGAGTCTATGAACTGAGAAACGCTCACATATGACACTCACTTGGGAAGACTTTACAATTGAGCGACTAAACTCACTGTTATTACTCATCCTCGTTCATTAAGTATGTCCCTCTTCGCCCAAGATGATGATTGCGAACTTCGGTGTTGGCAGCGCCTACTAGCTTGCAATAGAGACCCTCATCTGTAGGAATCAATATGAAGTTACCGACAGGAAACATGAAACAGATCTTAACACAGATAGGCCAATTCAGCAAGATTGACATACAATATCTAAGACTGTAGCTGTCTGAAACTGACAAGGACTAACGGAAGCTAAAGACATTGACAGCAACAAGCCGAGACGCAGCTGCCGTGGACATCTTCAGGTGTTCACACTATCCTCAATCCGGTTTCGAGCCGGTCAACTCATTTGGGTACAATCCTCCAAACATGGGTTTTTTGTTTTTGGTTTGTAAACTCAAATTCAAAACCATTCAAACCCACCTCAATCAACCTAGTTCATAGAACGTAACCATTGTTCAGGGAACATATTCCCGTATAAATACAACAAACAGCAAATAGATTAATGAATGAATCGAATATGGATGCGCGTGCTCGTGCTCGTGCTGTTGAGAGTTGAAGATGGACAGAAACATTTGAGACATTTAAGTTCGTCGGACGACATCGTTTCGGGAGAAGCAAAAGCGGACGATGTCGTCTTCAGCTTTCAGATGGCGAAGCCCAGCTTTCTGTTTTCTCCACAAAACACAAGATTAGATTACGCCACGAGGGATGTTAATCTCGCCTTTGTCGAATCCAATTTCATGAAAAATCTATCATTACTATAGCTCTGCCTCATTTCATAGTTCATACTCCAAAGCAAACCACTTTACGACTCCAGTTCATCGCACTTCAATTCATACCGCACGAAAACCCCGATACCACCCGCAGTTTCCAGCTGGGTCAGTGCCCATCGTGTAAGCTGCTCTGCAATTTCTCAGCCTTCTTCGTTTTTTGGTATTCTTTTGCTTCTTGCTAAATTCGGTCCTTTTCATATCTGAGTTAAGTGCCTTACGCGATTACTTGCTGAAAGTTCCTTTCTTTTAGTCTGTGATTCCTCTTCTGGTTATTTTTCAGGCCCCTCTGATGTTTTTTCTATCTCAATTTAGAGTTTGGACGTGAAGGCCCTGCATTGAATAACTTTGATCAGTTCCTTTCTTGAATTTCACCTGCAGTAGGACTTAAAAATTTTGATTTTTGGAAGGGTTTCGACTTGCGCCTCTGAGGCTTTACCCCTCCTTCCAGGGCTTGGGATTTGGGATTTCTCGGTCTAGAATCTGGTGTTGAGCGCTGGGGCACAGTATTTCTTTGTTTTGATTGGGGGATTCTGTGTTTTCAAGCGCCAAATATGGCTCTCGACGGTGGGAAATAGAGGACTACTATGGTTAGTCATATGATGCGAGACGTCCCCTTGACAGGAGTCAAAAGTTGCAGAATCTTAATGCGGAAATGGAGAATCGTTCGGCGTTGCTGGGTCCTAGAAGGCTTATAAAGCGACATGAGCTTGTGAGAATTGTGATACAGTGCCTGTACACCTTAGGCTATGATAGATCTGCTTCTACTTTGGAAATAGAATCTGGGGTAAGATGTAAATCTTCCGAGCTTGAGCTGCTTGGATCGCTGATACTCAAGGGAAATTGGGATGATTCCATCAATGCCTTAAATGCGCTTGACTACTCGGTTGAAGATTCAAGGAACTCTGCTCTGTTTCTGGTATTCAAGCAATGCTTCCTGGAGTACTTGAACCGTGGAGATGATACCTTGGCTTTGGCTGTCTTGCGGGAACGGGTTTCAAAGTTAGGAGTCACAATGGAGAAGGTTCAAAATCTTTCTTGTAGTATTCTCTCTTTAAAGGAGATCGAACTGGGTGTTATGAATGATAATGTTGTTCAAGAGTTGCGGAGGAGGTTATTGATTGAGTTGGAGAAGTTGCTTCCCCCGCCAATTGCACTGCCTGAAGGAAGATTGGAGCATCTGATTGAGGCAGCTGTCATGTCCCAAATCGATCTCTGCGCGTACCATAATTCCCCAGGAGTGGTTTCTCTTTATGAGGACCACTGCTGTGGTAGAGATCAGATCCCAACTGAAACTGTTCAGGTGAGCTTTCCTCTTGAATTATTGTTTTAAACTTGTGTAAATTTTAGTCTGATTTCCCCTCAGCTTTGAATATATTCACCAAATACTGGGAAGGGTTTCTATATATGGCTATTAAAATTTTTATTCTTTCTATTGCTATTGAGTTTTAGTATTCACTTGAGTTTTACCTGTATTTGGAATAATGTATTTCTTTCTCCAAAAAAATAGATCAAAGAGCATGGTTTCTGTCGACTTTGCTTTGCTTTTTCCTTGTTTTACTAGGACTATCTGGAATGAGAAAGTTGAACATCGGCAACTAGGGAATAATAACTAGTGATAGCTAAAGATAGAAAAAATGGGGGATCTCTTTTGTTTGTTATGGCCTTAGTCTTTCCCTTGTTATACTATTAAGATATGGTAGTATTGTCAACTTGGCTAAAATTACATGAAGCTGGGATGTTGATGTTGCAGATCTTGACTGAGCATAAGAATGAGGTCTGGTTTGTACAATTTTCTCGTAACGGGGAATACTTGGCCTCTTCATCAAGAGACTGCATGGCGATCATATGGAAGGTAATCTTTAGACATCAAATCTAGAAACTCCAAGCGAATGCATTTTCCTTGGCAATTGTGAAAGCGGGTAATTTGATGTTTTTAACTTGTGGGAATGAAAAACTGTGAGAAAAATTAACGGTTCTATTATGCTTGTTTATAGAAAGAGTATAAAGATCCTTTCAACCTGTGAGTAAGCTAAATGATATCAGTATCTAACATGGCTTTTCTTTGTTTGATTGAAAATGAGAGAGAGAGCAGAGGCAATAGCCAGTCCCTGGATTAACCACTGTACCAGTTTTGATACTCAAGGGGTAGGCACAAAATCGGGAAGTCGAAGAGCTTACATAATGCAGGGGAACCATTTAAGTTCATAAATAAAAATGAATGCGAAATCTTAATTTTTACCACCTAAATTCAGTCATGCTGAGAAGATGCAATTTATTTTTTAATCAACATATACTGTGTACACAGGTTCAAGAAGATGGTAAGGTGATTCCAATGCATGCCTTACAGAGTCATCAGAACCCTGTCTCTTTTGTAGCATGGAGTCCTGATGATACGAAGCTCCTTACCTGTGGGAATGCAGAGGTTGCTAAGCTCTGGGATGTGGAGTTAGGTGCATGTGAGCACACATTTGGGGACCGCGACTTTGTAGTAGGCTCATGTGCTTGGTTCCCAGACTCAAAGCGGCTTGTCTGTGGCAGCTCCCACTCTGAGAAGGGCATCTACATGTGGGCTTGCGATGGCACTGAGATTAAGGCGTGGAGGGGCCCGAGGATGCCCAAGATCCTGGACCTCGCTGTCACATCGGATGGTGAGAACCTTATCAGCGTTCTCTCAGAGAAGGAAATTCTGGTGCTGAATGTGGTGACGAATGCGGAGAGGCTCATAGTGGAGGAGCACCCGATCACTTCCCTTTCTCTCTCGGCAGACAGCAAATTCTTCATAGTCAATCTCAACAGCCAGGAGATTCACTTGTGGGATGTGGTAGGGGATATGAAGAAGCCATTGAGGTATTCCGGGCACAGGCAGAGGAAGTATGTGATTAGATCCTGTTTTGGTGGGTTGAATAGTGGGTTCATTGCCAGTGGCAGTGAGGATTCGCGGGTATGCTTCTTTTTCTGTCAATCCATTCTTATTTTCTGTGATTGAATGTTACGGGAAGGTAATGCTGATTTCTTCCCTATTTGATTGATGAGACCTGCAAGCACACATCTCTTAAGTGCAATCTTCTGAGTTAGGTATGACATAGAATTTTGCAATACTGCACCACTGGGTGGTATTTGGTTGTTTCTCCTTGTGCTGGCCTTCTGCAAAATTTGTGGCTTGATAAATGCGGATAAAAATTGGACGAAAAATTCAAGACGATAACCCATTGTCTCTTCTGATAACTTTTCCAAACGGTAGGCTGAGAATGTGAGCTCTTTTGGAGGCGATGCATTGAGGGATCTTCAGAATAACTAAATGTCTCCTTTAAGAACATTACCCATCCCCTATCTGGCAATACTGACGAAACTTTTCATTCGATGACTGTGGCAGGTCTACATATGGAATCGGCGAAGTACGCGACTAATCGAGGTGTTTCCTGGCCACAAGATGACTGTAAACTGCGTGAGTTGGAACCCCACGAGGCATAAGATGTTGGCATCGGCAAGTGACGACCACACCATCCGAATATGGGCCCCAGCGACCAAGACCATACCATGAAGAGCTCGACTAAATAAGAACTTGCTGCGTTTAACCGTGTTGTACATACATACCTTTTGTATGCTCTCCCTGATTTATTTTTGCCTCTGAAAATGTTTTGGCATGCGTGATATCCATCTCATTGCTTCATTTGTTTCCCGAGATATTAGCGAGCCAATAAGAAACAATATGTTAAAAAGATCAACTGGCTCTCTGTTCCTCAAATGTTACGGGACTGTCTTCTTAGCTTCTTCTGGATACGTTTTTAACAAGATAATGGTGATGTCCTGAGATGGAATCATCTCGTCTCGTCTCGTCTCGTATATCCTGCATTTATATGCTGATTCTGCTTTCCTTCGATTCTATGCCATCGTGCCAAACCTGAACTTAGATTTGAGAGCCACAGACCTTGAGGATCCGATGACTGATAAAAACCGCTCTATCATCCAGCCAGAGACTCGGGAAACAGGTACTGTATACCAGTTGAAAGCAGTGTCGAAGTATTCTGCTTTGCAGGATGGAAGTGTCCAGAGGAGATCAATCACGATCCCCCTCCGGTACAGGCGGTCGGTTGGTGTTGATGGGGTGTACAGAATTACCGGGGGCCTATGCTACGATCTGGGGATACCTTTATTATTTAATACCCTTTCCGGGCAGGTAAGAGAACCTCCACTTGCTTTCTTGCTCGCTTCAGTCTAGCCTCCTTTAACTACTCCTGAGATACATGTTCTGGGCATCGAACTGAAAATTTGCCGACTCCAGCGACTTTTCTGATGATAGAGGAGGCAAATCAGTCCATCGCCCCCTATACCCCACTCTTAAATCTGAATCCATCCCTTTCGTTGCTCAAATACGACAACAGCACTAGGTATTTCTTAGTTGATTGGGAGAGGAGGTTGGATGCACTCGCATGCGCATGCAAATGCCACGGACCACCAGGCACCGCTTGTAGGAATTGAAATCAAGACCCTCATGGTTCCATACTGAGAAGAATATCGCCATGTAAAATCTCCAGCTTAAGTTACACCCCACACCCCACGACCGTCCCTGTTTTCAACGTATGGCGACTGAATCAACCCATGACATAGACAAGGAGGGCAGCTGGGAAATAATTGCGCCTACAATCTTGTTCCACGATAGGCATAGCAAGATGGAGCTGGACGTTGAAAAGGACTTACAAAAGGGGGAAAAAAGAAGAAGATATTTCACCTTTGAAATCTTCATGTCTGAAGGAATTGACCAGTCAAAGGAGCATTACACAGCCTTACATTTTAAAGGAGACATGAATCATCGATAGGTAGATTACTTTGAAGGGAACATGCCATTTGACTACTTGTTTGTTTTGCCTCAGCTTCTTCCTTCCTCAGTGTGCACTTACCTGTACAATAAGTTCAACGATGACCGACTAAATTAGGTTCTAGTCAGGTATTGAACTTTGCCCCTTTTTTCGGCGTGCCTCCTATTTCTTCATCGCGTAATGCGTGGTATCTGCAAATTTGACGAGATCTGTAAAATGGCTATAGAAGGTAGAAAGGTGCAGTAGCCACGGAGTCTCAGGAGAAGAAAACGGAATGATCTTGAGCAAGTTTCTATAACGTAAATAAACAGAACTATGAAAATTGAATCGACCGGATATCACACACTCAATGCTATCAAGAAACTGAAAGAAGAAGGATCACAGGAATGGAAGGAAGAAAAGAATCTTCGAAGGAATCGAAAAGAAGAAGAAGAAGAAGAAGAAAGCTCTAGGACGGAGAAGATGACTCGAACTTGTAGAACTTGTCGACGGCGACAGAGACATCCCAAGTGCAGCTGAGGCCCTTAGGGATGGTAACGAGATCTCCGGCCCCGAACTCGACAAACTCCGGTTCTCCCTCGTCCCCTGTTCCTGTTCTTCTTCCTTCAGCTTTACCTTCTGCACCACTGCCTTTCCCGTTGCTGCTGCTGTTGTAATACGCCCTCACCTTCCCTCTAACAATGTAGCACGTCTGCTCCGCGTCGTATTTCAGCTGGTATTTTCCCGGCGGGCATCCCATCTACGCCGTTTTTTTTATATGGCAGATCCGAAAGGGGAAAAGAAAAATAAAAACCGAGTTGGGATCAGAACGAGGAGCATCGATGGATCGAGCAGGCGAGTAACGAGAGGTGTATGGCATTACTTGGGCCAGCACTTGATGTTGAGCTCGGACAGACGGGTTTCGAGGGGGTTGCTTTCGACTCGGATTCTCAAGCTTCCGGAGGAGCCCTGTCCAGCAGCCATCGCTGGAGGAAGAGGAGAATGTTCGCTTCTGAGAGTAGTGAGTCTTCTTATTCTTCGTCTGCTCTAGAGAGCTGGAAAGGGCTCTGCTTGAGAGACCGGAAGATGTTCAGCTTGCTCCGGTCATGTACTTACATGAGTTGATCGATCCGTACATCCGTATCATCTATCGATATATAATATTTAACCGACGGAAATGAGTTCTAAAAGTAAATATTTTCTTTAAGTCTTATAAAAATTTATAATTAAAAATTTTTCTATTTTGAATGAAAAAAATGAATTACAATGAAAATTTATTAGAAAATTTAAAATTACATAATTTTTTGTACTTACATCCTAGAGTTTTAAAAAAACTTTTTTAATTTTAAAATTTCACTTTCGTAACTAACTTAAATTCTCGTCGTAATGAACCGTCAAATTATACAGATGTGAACACAACGATGACACTGATGTAGTAGTAGCGTGTAATATATCATGCCATTATCTTAATTACAAATATCTCCGTCTAACACAATTTAATGGTTCATTCTGCATAAGCACATGATTGTCAGCGCCCATATTTGGATCAATATGCATAGTCATTTTTTTCCATAAATTATATACTGCATCATGTCCCATGGATCTTGTACTGTGGTTGAAAGATTATCCGCATTCAAAACCTAGATTAGTTATGCAGTGAATAGTCGCCGGCAATAGCTCTAAGTCTCACTTAACAATAGCAAACGTCTTTACTACAAAAGTTTTTTCTTTTCATTATGATCAGAAAAGGGAAATAATGGAGTGTTGTTGAAAAATCAAACTTTAATTGACCCTAAATTTCAAGTAAATTGTCAGCATAAAATCATTGTATTAAGTCCCAAACAACCAACTTAGTGTAGGGGGGTGAAGAGTGGTGAGAGACTCCAATGGCCGGTGGCGGCCAAGGGATTTGGTAGATTTTTGGGTGCTGAGAATAGTCTTAAGGCTGAAGTATGGGCTCAACGAGATGGTCTTTCACTAGCTTTGGACTTGGGCATCACATATCTTCTTGTCGAGTTGGATGATAAGGTCCTTTTGGAACTTGTATAAGTACTACTGAGATTAACTTACTCATTAATCTCATTGTTAATAATTGGAGGAGAATTTGCTAAGGCTTCCTATGAATATATGCAAGTCACATATACCGGAAAGCAAATACGGTAGTAGATTTCTTGGTTAATCATGCAAGAAATGGGAAAAATGTTACTATTGATTTTTAATTAATCTTTTACCGTATTTATGATTTACTGGATATTTATAAACCAAAAATTATAAATTGTGACTTTAGGATAACCCATATTAATATATTATGTTTTTGTTAAAAAAATACTAAATCCCCACTCCCCTCCTTTTTTTTCCCTTAGTCTTAAAAAAAGCATGCAGTCAAAAACTTTTTCTCCTGGTAAATTCATAATTCTACCAACTTCATTTTTCAATCGTTGTAGTCATGTCGAATATGTGAACAACTTTACTTTTACTAGTAAAAAACAAAGCGCATGCCATGCGATGTGCCAATAATCCTTACTTTTTAAATTGTGTATATTATTCGAATATATGTATATGGACACCCAAATTCACATAAAATCTATGTATCTTTCAATCTTGAGATATGAGTGTTACGTGCTGATGATATATTACTTGATGCTTAATCATATCGTAAGTCCCCACTTCCGTTCGGCAGCAGCATCGGAAGTACTTCAATCAATGCCGGACAAGTTGCTGCCCAACTAAATTCTGAAACTAGGAAATTCCCCAGCATTTTACACGTGCCGGTTGCTTTTCGCCAAAAAAAAAAAAAGGACTCCATTCATTAAGAGAGAGAGAGAGAGAGAGGGAGGGAGAGGGCAGCCATGGTCAGAGAGAGAGCGATCTAGAAAGAAAATCTCAAGTCTCCGTATGTAACCTCTACCTAAATTCTACGCCCAGTGAAGAGGGCTTATTCGAGGATGGAAAGAAAAACTAAAAAAAAGAGGAAAAAAACATAAAATAAAATTCTAGAGATGATCAGGAAATAAAATCTGCATAAACTCTTCCTCCGGTGAAATGATTTTCTTCACCTGTGAAAAAGGGCAAAAATGATAAAAAAGAAATCAGGAAATAATACTCTTAGAATACCAATTACGTATAGCTGCTTGATACTATCAAAAGTCTCCATATCACCAGCAAACCTAAAGGTCCTCCGAGCAATTGCGGATTTGAGTTTGTGCCGATGGTCGATAAGGAAAATTACTCTCCAGAGGGTGGGTGAGTTCAGGTTGTGACCTTTAGTTTCGTGCCGAGGTGTTAATAAATAGTCTTGGCTGCATATCAGATGGGGCTACTCACCACGGGACGGCAGATGATACTTTGCTCACATGAGCTCCACAACAAGGGCTGATGCGCCACCTCCACCGTTGCACACACCACCAACACCATATTTCCCGCTTTTCTGCTTCAGTACCTACACGACACATGCCCATTGATGAGATGAAGAAAGAAGAAGACACTAACTAGATAAAGAAGCAGAAGTCGCCAACCAAGTTTTGACTGTTCTCTTTCCGTTTCCTTTTAAATGGAAGCTGGTTTTCCAGATGGTAAGTAAGATATTAGCTTTATACCAGAGTACTTTCGATCGGACTTACCCCCAGAAGTGTGACCAAGATACGCGCTCCACTGCAGCCCAGAGGGTGGCCCAAGGATACGGCTCCACCATGGACGTTAGTTTTTTCCTGAGACACAGAGGACGACAGAATAAATAAATAAACAAACAGAAGCAGCAGTGTCTCTGTTTTGGGTAATACAACATCTCACATGCAGAGTAACAAGTGCCTGCATATTTGCATGGATTTCAAACTTACAGAAGGGATTCCTAGGAGTTTCTGGTTAGCAAGAGCCACAACCTACAGAAAAATAGTAAGATCAGAAATCTCCTGCACATAAATTCTGATTCCTGAGATACTTACTACATATTTTGTGAAAGAGATTCTGGACTGGCACTTACTGCAAAAGCTTCATTGATTTCATAGAAATCAACTTGGGAAGCCTCCAACCCAGCATTTGATAAGGCTTTTGGAATTGCAAGTGCTGGGGCTGTTGTGAACAGCTCTGGCGCCTGCAGAAATAAAGTTTAATTGGACATTGAAGCTATCTGCTAATTATATGATATACTACAAGATGCCAATTGAACTCAAAGAATGATGTTGAGCATAATAGTTGTGAATGCTTGTCGAACAATATATGTCCATGGATTACCTGAGCAGCATCAGCATATCCTTTGATCTTGGCAATGACTTGGAGCCCAAGCTCAACTGCTTTCTCTCCACTCACTAAGACCAAAGCAGCAGCACCATCACTGTAAACAGAAATAAGTTGTTCATTAACTCAACTCTTCCTGGCTAGAGTAAATAAATGTATTTGCCTTTGAAGTATGATTAGAAAACAACAGCTATCAAGGATTTGGTGAGACCATCATGCCATCAGTATTTTTACTAAGCTTTTACATTTTTACAACTACTATCCATAATCAATATGAGATACAAACTTCATGGAATCACTAAGATGTAAATGGAATAAGATTCTTTTATCTCTGTATTGGCTATGTGTACTAGCAGGAAATAAGTAGAATGCTGGCCTCACTAGCTAATTAAATGACAACTAACAGTAATAAGGAATCATCATATTAAGATGCACTGACCTTATACTGGAGGCATTTCCGGCTGTTACGGAGCCTCCATTCTCCTTGAAACTTGGTCGCAGCTTCCTCAACTTTGCAGCGTCAAACTGGCATTAATAGAAACATCATGTCAGTGGCAGAATAAATATTTCATAATGAAAGAATCATTTTTGGTTGGATTCACTATTCTAGTTATTGAAACACCGACTGAAGAGCATATCCTGTAAGAATAGGCATTTTACAAGGTATGCTACCTTTCCGAGACCCTCATCCTTATCAACAATTGTCGATGGTCTGCCCCTTCCTCCGGAGACCTCGACTGGAGCAATCTCCCATGAGAAAGCACCACTATCTTGAGCAGCAATACCCCGCTCAAAGCTCTGTATGGCATAGTTATCCTGCAGGGATTGCATGTAACTTGGTGTTCACATGAAACTTGCTTATGTTATGTCTTGCAGAAAAAGTGAGGAAAGGATCAACCAATTATGAGTTACCTGCTCTTCCCTCGTGATTGAATGCTGATCGGCACATAATTCAGCGCACATTCCCATGCCATAATCATTGTAAACATCCCACAAACCATCCTTCAACATTCCATCAACAAGAGAATCATGCCCTAGCCGAGATCCCTTCCTGCTCATAATGCAGTTTTTGTTAGATAATACATTATACATATAGATATCCAAAGTTCTCAACATTCTTCAACAGAGCGAAAATCAACCATAAGACGAAAGAATTACCATGAAGTAGCACCAAAAACACAATATAATCTTGCAAATTTGGATATAAAAGAGCTTTCATTTGTCAAATGATAAAAGGGAAAGATCTCACGAATATCCATCTACAACTACTACACCCAAAAGATCCAAACATAACTTTCAGTTGAGAGTTTGAAACTGAGAGAAAGCATAACTTCTGAGTTTTCTCTTACTTAAACAGGGTTTGCTATGATAAATGGATTCATTACTAAAAACTAAGAAAAATCAACATTATTGTGCAAGACGAGAAAAGTACCTTGCTTCAGCGAGATATTTAGGTACATTTGACATGCTTTCCATGCCACCAGCAACAACAACATCATTGATTCCCAGCTGGATGCTTTGGGCAGCAAGCATTGTTGCTGCAAGACAGTTATACTAGCATCATTTCCATCATAACTAGAAAAATGATATGCAAGGGAGGAGAAGAAGAGATTGAAGAAAAGGAGCTTACCTTTCATTCCTGATGCACAAACTTTGTTGACAGTGGTACAGATCACTGAATTGGGAATTCCTGCGCCTAGTGCAGCTTGTCTAGCAGGAGCCTGGCCCAAGTTTGCACTGAGAACGTTGCCGAAGAAAACTTCTTGTACAAGTGATGGATCAACGTTTGCCCTTTTCAGAGCAGCTTCAAAATAGGCAAGAACAAAATCAATTGCCATTATGGGGGCAATATTCAAGCAAGCATCATGATACTAACTTAAATGTAAATCACCCAATAAAGGAGGAGTTGAAGCGTTACCTTCAATAGCAGTTGAACCAAGCTTGGTTGCTGACAGGGACGAAAGAGTCCCAAGAAATCCACCCATTGGTGTACGTGCAATTCCCACAATGCAAACATCTGCAGTAATGGTCAAATAGGTCAGCAAAGACCAGAACCATAAAAAATTCAAGGAATCTCCAAGATTTAAGGCAGAGAGAATATACACAATTCATGACGTGCCGCTCCAATCAGTTGAAACTTTGCAAAATCATAAACTCTTTATAAGGACATATAACATCATTAAGGCACACCAAATAGGTAGTTTTATGCCAATCATGTGCAGATTTTTTTTTCTTTTATGATGATTCTGCAGTAAGTTTCACATTGATTGATCTGCTTGGCATTTCTTTCTTTCTCCTTCTTACACAAGTATTATGAAAAGATATAAGGAGGAGACAGGATAGACTTTTAAATAGATTTATATTGATGCATTTTAATTAAAAGGAACATTGTCAAGATTCAAATCATCAAAATCAAGATTCTTGCGTAATGTCCTATTATATATATATATACAAACAATATAATTGACCCAGGAAACAAGAAACGCATGACTTTCACAAGAAGCCACCAAAAAGAACGGTATTTATGAACTGGAATCACGTATGAATTTTTTTATAGATATGAAAGACCTCTGGGCTTGATAGAGTCTGGAGAGCATGAAGCTGCTACCGGAGCCATAAATCAATGCTATAGGGATTAGGCCCTGCACATCACATATATAAAAAAAAAGTTAAATATTAGCCACAGAAAAAACTCAACATCAACGCATAGTACAGCTTGAGAGACACAATGATAAGCACAGTCACGGGTGACACAGGACGAAACATTCCTTTTCTCACACTTCATGTTGATAGAAAAGAGTATAGAAGGGCACACAGCCATCTGAAAATGCAAAATTCACTGCGGGGGAAAGAATAAAGATGATAATCCACGGCATGTGTCCATTTGCATGAAGTTAAATTAAAAAAAGCTATTAGTAAGTAAAAAAATCATCAGAGGGGAAAAATTAATCAAAGAAACAGCCGGAGCTTCAATCTTCGGCAAGATACAAGGCGCAAAACGACTCGAGCTGCAGATCTAACGCGAAGGTGGAATTCCACGTGCGAATCAGCTGATTCCTCACCGTTCCACCGATCTATTGCAGACATGAACGGATCAGCAGCTCAAGCGTATAAGCCTGGCGAAGATCAGTTTCGTCTTCCACAGGAACGACGAAGCAAGCCACAAAAATGCTAATTGTTGGTGGTAGAGAACATGGAGAGTCGGGATATCAGGGAGGGGAAATTGAAGCGACGAGAAGGAGCCGTACCTGCTTCTTCTGGTTGAGAGTGAGAAACGGTGGAGCTCCAAGCGAACGTGAAGCACAGAGGCAGTTGGTGAGCTGTAACTACGTTGCGGTGGACTAGTGAGGAGTGGGCCGGTATCCTTATATAGAGGGAGAGGGGGAGGGAGGAAGTGTAGGGAAGGCCGGAACGGGACAACTGGAAAGCCAAGGCAAATGAAGATGGGGATAAAATTACGGAAATACCCGAGCGCCCCAATTTTTTTAAACTCATTTTTAATTTTTTTGACAGTTAAATTTTACACACTTATAAATATCTCTCACAAATTGATATTGTAAAATTTATAATGTATTTAAATTTGAATTATGTATAGCTGCCTAATTTTTCTGATATATAATTTAGTGCTTAAATTATTATTATTATTTTTAACTAATATATCATGCTGACTGTGTATTAAACTCCCACTGGGACACAAAAATCCACAGGGGCAGATATCACATGACTCCCACCGGTCAGATCAGACACCTTGTAATTGTCAGGAGCCCGGTTGTCGGACTGAATATTAAGAGCATGAATTTGTTAACACAAATTAATTAGAGTATAATTAATACATACATTTTGAATTATTTTTTATTTTTTAGGTTTATAAAAAATTTTAAAATGCATATTAATTCATATTATATATATATATATATATGTTAAAGCTGAACTTGAAGGTGAAATGCCTAACCACTGGCCAGCCGACTTGATTTGACTCGACCAAATTCCACGATCCATGTAGTGGAAACCGAAGTGCCCGCAACAAGAACATTTCAACCCTGGGAAAAGTGGGGCAGCTCCGATTCTTTAATTTCATCCACCATCAGTTAAATAACAGGAGTCCCGAGCTGATAGAAGCATGCATTCTCGATCGTGATACCAACCGACCACTATTTGGGTACGATAAATATATATATATATATGCGAGCCCATCTCATATTTCAAAATTTTAATGAATACCCACCTCGTGGTAGTATTAAGCATAGTTTTAAAAATCGGGTCGGCCGGTTTGACCAGAAACTGGTTACTCACCTGATCTGGTTCCTAAAAAAATCCAATTACACATTCAAAGAGAAAAATTATAATTGAACTGATCGGTTCCTGATTCGACCGGTGAATCTAATTGAATTACTGAGAAAACCGGTCGATTTAAAATTAAAAAAATAATAACTTATTATAATATACATATTTTATTTATTAAATTTATATTAAACTTTTGTTTAATATAATTGTTATATTACTAATTTTTATTATAAATCATATTCAAATTATAATATTATGTAAATTTATTGGTAATATTATATTATTAATATCATTTATTAAACATGTGGTTCAATCTATTGAACTCCTGGTCCGACCCATGAACATATGCCTATACTGGTTCCTGGTCCGATCCGGTTTTAAAAACTATAGTATTAAGAATTGGTTTAATGGAGAATGGAATGCATGAACCATGAAGCAGTGATGTACTACTGACCTGTTTTTCTTGTTTTCCCCCCAACCACTTTAATTCCATTTCACACGGAATTTAGACGTAGGTAGGCAGATCATCACACGAGGCGACACTAAGTCGTATCTTAGAAAATCAGATTATTTAAATTAAACAAATGGGCATTATTGATTTGTCCACTTTTACCTATATATACGTATGTATGTATGTATGTATGTGCGTATATAAGCAGCAGCCCGTTTGTTCACCCAGTAAAATTATGCCAAATACTAAGTAAATTATTTGGAAATTTTCGCATTGAAAAATCCCAAGAAAACCAGGGAATTGAAGAATGTGTTTCATGTGGTTTTTGCGTTGGTTTTCTTAGTGGAACATGAGAAATTTCTTACCCTAAGAAAGTCGTGGAAGCCTTTTGTTGACTTTAACATATCAATTCTTGGTCTGTGGTGGCTACGGTGGATAGTGACGGATCCTGGCCGACCGGGGCGGTTTTCAGTGTGGCTCGTGGCACGTGCCCTGTGGCTCCTTCTGTCGTCGAGGCCCTCAGCAAGGACGAAGGGAGGTCGAGTTTCAAGGCAGGCAGCTAGCGGGGGAATGTAACATTTCCTATTTGTAGGGAGAAATTCTCGGGCGTCGGACAGTTGTCGGTTTTGGAACCCATCGCCGAGCAAGGCACGAGCTCGTGAATCATCAATGTGATGAAGATGGTCGATGGTGATATTTAGGGGAATGGTTATATATTTATAAGAAAATTAAATATTATTATTTATTAATTTAATATAATATCAGTATTTTTATTTTATTATATGAAATATGGTAAGTAATAAATATCTTTTACTAACTTAAATTTTAAATAAAAAATTTAATTATTTATTAACTCAGAGTGAATTTAATGCATTTTCATTCACCTAATTCTGCGGCGGGCTTCATCGACTATGGCCGCCGTTGAAGTGAGAGGAAACCCACCTCCACTTCCTCGGGAAAACCAATGCGTTCGGTCTGCCTCAGCTGGGCAAAGGCAGCAAGGCATCACAATGGCATATTCTGGAAGTAACATGATTCGACCCATCTAACTGGATGTTTCCTTTCTTGATAAATAATATTTTAGATTCAATCACGGGAGAGGAGAAAATTCATAGTAGAGCCGAAAAAAGAAACGGTGTGCGCTGGAATTTCTTGCCGTGCTGTAAACCGTATCATCGCAGGTCCGGCAGTGAATCTTACTGGAAACCAGACATGGCCGCTTGCTGCTACCATTGCCTTTCGGTTAGGTGAAACGATGCTTTCTCATTATCAAGTTAGATTTTGGGCGTGCTTTAATAATACAGATTGGAGAGCCCGATAGAGACAAGAGTATTCAGAAGAAATCTTCCCACAACGCAAGCGGAACAGTACACACGGAAGCAATTATTGCTCCGACGGTCCTTGTTACTGTGAAATCCCCAGAAATCTCTGGCCTTTCATCCGATGCAGATTCATATCAAGTGTATGACGATCCCTGCTGCTAGAGAACCCTCAAATATAAGTGACGGTTTTGAAGTTCCATTGAAGCGCATCTCAGTCACTGCAGGCAGATGATCTTACATTCACGTGTTCGTGTTTCATCATCCGATGAGGACTACTTACACTGGTGTCATTGATGTTTCTGCACTCCGGGGAGCGACCTAACGGGTCGGCCGATCCTTGGACTTGCAGAGTACTTGAAGAGGATGTCATTGTGAAATAGCAGACTTTGGGATTTCTTGGTATATATATGGTCGGGCTAGAGCTTGCATTCGCTGCTGTTTTAGGCTTCTCTTCTTCAAGTTTCTCGTGGGACGATGCTGGTCATATCTTGAGCTTGGAATCGTCACCGATGCGCCAAACTTAGTTTCATCCAATTGTTGAATTTCAGGAACGAAATGTAGATATAGAACGGCATCTTGAGATTGAAATGCCTTCACTAAGAATTTATGATTCATTGTTCTGTAAAAGCGGGTTCCTTCACCTAAGAAGGGGACGATGCATATACAAAGATTATCTGTGCGCAGTCATAAGAATAAGACGCACTTTCTTCTGTAGCTGATACCTAAGGTAAAATGTGAAGTCGTTTCGTGAAGGCGAGAATCGTGAGTTGTCTTCGGATTTGGAATCATATCATCTTCTCAAACTTGTCGAGTTTGTTCACCCGCTGCATTGACCTCAGGAACAGTGTGAGGAACACTCCTGCTCCAACAAATGAACCGTTTGAGATAAACTGGTCTCCTTGACTGCTCAAGGTGACCCCGAGATTCACGAGGGTCCCTCCAAAAACTGTATACATCGTGGCCATTTGAAGTATTGTGGCTTTTCGAGCAGCTCTTTCCGCCTGGAAAGTAGAAATAATTAATGCACAGTTTTTAAATTAAGAATACTCGAAAGGCAATTAGGACCGATGATCAATGAGTTCTGGAAATGGGGTATTTTACCTCGAGGACACGGACTCGGAGTTTTAGATCTCCAGCCTCGAGTTGATTCACAAACTCCTCTATTCTCTGGACTCTGTACGGCATGGTCACTGTATTGGTTCTAGCCTGAAAAAAAAAAAAAACCGAGTGGTGCATTTTGCCAGTAGATGACTTCAAATCAGGTACTGTTCTTTAAGTCCCCAGAAAGGGGGAAAGAAAAGTGGAAGGGAAGAAGATGCTCTTGACAAATGAGTATAATTGAAGCAAGAAGAGGTTAGAGGGGTACATCATCAGCTTGTTTCCTTATTTCTTGCACGAGTTGTGTTCCAGTTCTCTGTCTCTGCCTTATATCGAGAAGCTCCTACAAACAACGTGAATCACAGGAATTTAGTAACAATATTTGAATGCAGAATGACTGCTGAAGCTCTACTAATTGGAAACCAGCAAGTCAATAAGAAAGAAACAGAGAAGCGGAGAGGCAGGGAGAGGAACCTGGGCATATGGTGCAGCAATTTTGACGAATGAAAAATCAGGGTCGAGTATGTATCCAATACCTGCAAGATGATTGAGAATGATCGAGGAAAATAAGATAGATAAACAGAAGTTGGTGAGAAGGTACGAGAGAGAGACAGAGGGAGGGAACCTTCAAGTGTCGAGAACGCCCTTATTACAAATGTAAATGTAGACGGGAACCTGAAGGGCTGGTCCTGTGCTATCGCAAACAAATCCTACAAGAAAAGATCCAAGTCCAATGCATCAAAAGGCAGTTTTGTTCCATTCGGACGATCAAACAACAGTTCATAAATTAGACGCAATAGCTCTGCCTGAGTTGTTTGGGTACATACTTCTCCGATGGCAGCCAAGGTCTGCTGCTGATCCGGTGTTTGGCTCAACAAATTATCCAAGAAGAATTGGATAGATCTTCTCACCTGAATTGCAAAGTTGAAATATTTCAGCACAAAGTGTCCCAAAAAACTCTCTCAAGCCCGAGGACAAAACAGCAAATGAACATCTTTTTTCTCAGTCGGTGAGGGCATACAGCAGATAAGTCCCCTGTGGGTTGAAGAGCTCCAAGATCTATCAGGGCATTCATAACCTGTATAAAGATTGCTCCCAAGATCAAGCAACTTACAGAAGAAATTCTCGAGTTTAAGCTCTTCAAATGCAATTTAGGATAAAAATGGACCTTTTTTGCATCTTTCTCGTACACAGAGTAAAAGAGTTCGAGCAACCTCTCACGGGTGAAAGACTTTATCTCCCCCATCATGCCAAAATCGTAGTAAATGATTGCCTCATCCATATCAATGGCGAGATTCCCAGGATGTGGATCAGCATGAAAGAACCCCGTTTTCAGAATCTGTGAAAGATCAATATAATAAGCAAAACCACCCTTAAAGTTTTTCGAACATACTAGAACTCAGCATTTGATCAGAAGGATCCAGCAGACATGAAAACTAAAATGGCTTCTAAACCTATTGTATTTTGAAAAACAGTTTCAGTTTTCTGTTTCCTCATTGTCATCGAAAGGTGCTCTCTAGAGGACAATCCATTATCTATCACCATATTTCTTTCTTTCTTTCTTTCTTTTTTACAAGGAAATGAAAATGGGAATCCTGGGATGCCTTAAACAATAGGTCCTCACCTGAATCAGGTATGCCTCAATGGCACGTGAGGATATACGAGATCGATTGTAACCACGTGAATCTAGCATCTCCAATCGGTTTATCTTAACTCCTGTCACAAGGACAAAAGTATCACTTCCAAACGCAACCAATCCGCTCATGTGAGACTTGTATTGTTAGTTCCGAAAAGAAACAGATGCTTCGGATGAAGTAGAAACCTGGTACATACTCCAATGTCAACACCTTCGCCGCTGTATAGTCCCAGTAAACAAGCTACCAGGGGGAAAAAAAACAGTATAAGTTCCAAGGATAAGACTGATAGATGTGAAAGAAGATACTCTGTTACTGTGGTAAGACAGAACATACAGGAACTCGGACCCACTTTATGTTCCGAAAATCTCTTCTGAATTTGTCAGCATTCTTCCCTTCATTTATATAATCGATCTCTTGGTATAGGATCCTGATATCATCAAAAGGAGCAGCTTCAACATTAACTTTCAAGTAAACGATATATTCTCCCATTAGATTTCAGAAAGAAAGGAAATTTTATGGACTCACGTGGCACATTCCTCATAAATACCAATCCAGTCTCTTGTAGGGCCACCAAGAGCTTCGCTCCTCTGGAAATATTCAGCAATCAACTTCAAGTTTTCTGTAAGAGGTGAGAGAATCATCAACAATGCCATGAGACTGAGTTTCTAATTGCGTTCTTGAAAGTCATAACCTGTCTTACTTAAATCAATGTCAAAAAGCTTCTTCAGTCCAGGCCTCTGAACTTTCACAACTACTCTCTCTCCATTATGCAGCAGAGCCCGATGTACCTAGAAGGCAAAATATTTCCAAACTCAAGTCTGTGGGTCAGAAACTTAGATTGAGGGTAAATGTTGGGATGGGGAACTCGAACATACTGAAGATTTTCTATTCCGAGTGGTGACTATGGAACTGAATTATCTCAAAGGTTGTCCCCATATATCATTTGGCTGATGATACCATCAGATACATAGAACAACTTTCTTAATCTCGTTGTCAAAATAAATCAATCCATGATTTCATAATCTCTAATGATCAGACAGGAAAAACTTATAAGACTAAGAAAAAAAATAAATAACAGAAACATGATATAACACCTGACCAAGACTTGCTGCAGCAATAGGTTGATCTTCAAACTCCTTAAATAGAGTATCCACAGGAGCTCCCAGCTCACTATTGATAAAAGCTCTCGCTTTCTTGGGTGAGAAAGCAGGAACCCTGTCCTGAATCACATTAAATGGTTAGTAAGTATTGCAACTTTGTAAGCACAAGGATGCTCATGTCAGTGCAATCCTCTTTATGAGTTTTACACCAACCCCACCACCCCCCTCCCCCCCC
>CXYZ01011466.1:676740-765071 GCA_900006705.1 Sonneratia caseolaris
TAAATAAAATCGATTTATAGTTAAATTAGTTAATATTTATTAAATTTATTCGGAGAATTTCTGTGAATCGTGGAAGGCCAACGGCGGACTCAAAATGGGAAGAAAATGTCAAAGTCTTTTTTTTTGTGTGTGTGTGTGTGTGTGAATAATAATAATAATAATAATATATGAGTACGATGTCTTGACCTTTTCAAATATTTCTGTATTCTGGTGGCATACGTGTCAAGGTCTCCCTCCGATCACTTGTTTGGAAATATCTTCAGCCGGAAATAATATTTTACGACCAGTCGGTCGACCGATTGAATATGTCGAGTTATTAAAAAAAGAATTATTACATTTTAAAATATTATAATTAAAAAATATACTTAATGATTCGTGTTAAGAAAAAGTGACCGTTGCCAAAGTTAAATTTGTTTCTCGTAACTGCCAATAAATTTATCAAATCTCGCAAGAAATTCTACCACAACTTACATGAACAGAGAGCGAATTTCCTGAGAAGTTGCTAACAACCGAAGGCAGCTCAGTCTGGGTACATTGTGAGGGAGACGAATTCATGCTATCATAAAAGGATACGAAAAATTATATAATGAGAATTAAATTTATAACTCTTGATCATGCTATCATCGTTAAGTCATGGATGTTAAATTTGAACAACTTCAATAGGTATAGAAGGAGTCGAACCGCCGACGGTTCAGGCCCCAGGCTTGACGCCAGGAGTGTTGATGTTTGAATTGAATACCTCCCCTCCGTCAACTGTCAAAACGACATTTTTTTTCCCGCGGAGAGGGGCACAGTCTTTTCCGTGCAACTGTTTCGCCTTGGACTCGTACTTTCCTTCCCCGTTCCCGCGTCCTTGAAGTCTCGGGAGCAGACCAATCCGTGCTGGAAGTCGGAGCCCGGTGGACACGAAACTTCTCTCTCCCCAGTTCTCCTTGGGACTCTCTTTATATGGACTGGCCATCGAGGATATTTGAATGAATTCGCTTGCTTCTTCATTCCGTATACTGAATAACAACAGCCTTCCCTTCCCTTTTTTTTAAAAAAAATTTATCCCGGACACCCAAAAGCCATTTATTTCTTGATTTGACGCTGATGCAGAGGCTCAGGAATTTGAAGGCCCTATGCCCTTTTGCTCTTACCTGCAGAAGCCCCGTCCTGTCTTCTCGCGGAGGCCATTTGGTCCCATTTCTGGGCAGGCTCATTTCTGCCGATGGTACAGCCTCCCGAGAACGAGTGCTTCTGTTTCTTCAAAATGCTGTCTTGGAGATTGCATGCCATATATGCTTGTTCTTTGTTGTGTGTGGAGTTGCAGAGCAGCAAGCTAATCCCCATGCTGCTCAGTTCGTTGAGACCCCCTCAGACAACATCTGCCTTTTGTTGCTTCACTTTGGCTTCTCTAGTAGATACATTATTATCCTACGGGGAGGCCCATCCCATGAGATTCACGAACATGGCAGCAAAGAATTCCAAGGATAGAAAATTGTGGTATGAAAAACCAAATAAGTGGCAGGAGTTCGTCAATGGAACTGATCAAGTCTCAAATTTTCACTTTCGATTTTTAACTGGTGCACTATGTATCATATAGTTTCTGGTTGGTGTCTGCTGAGATTTGGAATGCATCGATCCTATGCTGTTATAAGTTATCAAGCGAATAATTTTTCTATTTTTCAGGTTCAGGTTCAGCCTCAGGTTCAGCTGTTCCATCTTTGACACGGGAATTTTACGCTAGCTCAGCATCAGTTGCTAAGCAAGAACTCGATGCAAGTGGAGTTGAGCAGATTCAAGTACTCGAGGCAGTCGAGGATCTATTTAAAGGAGTCATCGTTGAAATGAAGGAAACTATGGATCCTGACACTTTCAGCACCCTGCTTCGAGATTCTCTGTCCGTATGGAGGCGGCTGGTACTTCTCGCTTCCATACACACACTCTCTCTCTCTCTCTTTTCTTTTTTCATGTAAAATGTCTATCATCATCATCATCATTTTTCATCGTTTAACTGCAGGGAAAGAGAGGTGTCTGGATTAAGCTGCCCATTGAAAATGCAAATCTCATCTTGCCTGCTGTGAAGGTATTTGTCGTTTCCTTTTTCAAATTTGAGAGAGCGTGCGTTGCGTACGTGCTATAAACCAAGTTATTTGGAGATTTTCTTCATCTCCATGTATTCCCCGCTCTTGTCAGTTTTAAGTTTTTCCTTTTGATTAATTTGACAGGAAGGTTTCCGTTACCATCATGCTGAACCCGGCTACTTAATGCTCGTCCGCTGGCTCCCAAGAACCACCGACACTCTTCCAGAGAATGCTTCTCATCGAGTGAGCATTGGGGCTTTTGTCATGAATGATAAGAGAGAGGTACTAAACTCATATCCCAGGGCACCATCATAGTCTTAGGCTGAATCAACACATTTTTAAAAGCCTGATCGGGACTTCAAATTATTACAAGAGCAAAATGACATTTCTTGTGAGCCTGTCCCAAGATTCTCGTTGAATCGTTGACTTGAAACTTATTTATCTTTACATTTCTCTTCTTTAGTTGCTCGTCGTACAGGAGAAAAAAGGCAAATTTAAAGGGAAGGGACTGTGGAAGCTCCCTACAGGAGTTGTTAACGAGGTCACTGCATTAAAATAGTCTGTAAATCCAACAGCAGAGGTCGTGGTGTCTTTTGTCGACTACTAAGGTTTCCTCTTTTGCAGGGTGAGGACATCCACTTAGCAGCAATGAGAGAAGTAAAAGAAGAGACGGGAGTAAGATACTTTGCTTTGAGTACATAACTAACTACCTGCAGTTGCATTCCAGTGTTCTTAATCCTCTGACTTTGTGAAGCTGAAGTGAATGTTTTTATCTTATTCAGATAGACACTGAATTCGTGGAAATTTTAGCCATAAGGTAATTTAATTAATTCATAACTGCAATTCGATGCCACAGAGTTTCACCTCCATGCTTTGTACTCCTTTTCCCACTATGAATAAAATCACGGTTTTTCTATTTGTACACAGGCAAATCCACAATTCATTCTTCACAAAGTCAGACCTGTTCTTCGTGTGCATGCTTCAGCCACGCTCATCCGACATCCAGAAGCAAGACATAGAGATTGAGGCTGCACAGGTAATTCATAGAAATTTTAGTTCGATTGAGTTACAATTCAGGTGCATGTAATTCCTGACAACAGCAGCGTGATTATCCTTGTTGGGCTTCAGTGGATGCCGATGGAGGAATATTCATCTCAACCATTTATGCAAAAAAACGAGCAATTCAAGGTCGTGTCGAGCATATGCCAGGCAAGAATGGACCCTGCCAGTGAATATAAAGGTTTTGCTGGTATCCCAACCACTACTGGCACTGGTAGACTCACTCATCTGTACTGCGACAAGGACAAGCTCAAGCTTCCTCTGTAAAAAAAGTGGGGGGGAAAACAAGGATTTCAAAAACATGCTTTAAATGTCCTACAGATAAAAGATTCATTGTTTCTTTGTTCATTATTTTTCAATGTGAAAAGGCGTAGAATATGGAGGAACCGCTTTCTGTTAATAACAGTAAACAACACTGTATTATTTATCATCTGTGATCAATAACCAGAACAATAAAATTCTTGGGCAACCGATTTTCTCTTCTTTGCCACCTCTCATGTTCATCTCTGCAAATGTGCTAGCCTACCCTGTTGTATTTCATAGACCGAAGACTATGAGAGATCTCTTGGTCACTATCAATTCAGAACAGTGTATGTGATCCTTAGAATGTTGCAGTCGAAGAAAATGATTTCCTGTATAAACTAGAGCAATTTTTCCGAGGATGATATTCAAGTCAATCTCTGTCAGAAATCCGGTCAGTAATATTCCTGGAAAAGCAATCATCTGAGGTAGAGGACTTGGATTGCCTGATTGTACCGGAAGGCAACAAAATTCCGTCGAGAGATGCAAACCCTTGCGTTTGCTGAGACAAAGTGCATATTCTTGTGATAATTCGGGCAATTACTTTAGCGTATTGCCATACGGTCTTTCCATCTGTATCCCACTTCCAATTTGTATGATCCGATAAGCTGGACTCAACCAGGAAAGCTAGTTCTCTGCCATCGATCCTCAACTAAAAGCGCCTCTTCTTGATCTCTATGAAAGATCGATTCAAGAAAATTAGATCAGATTTCTGTACGATGATGTTTGAAATATGCTTGAATGAAATCAGTAACTAACAATACCAATTAGCAACAAGACGAGCACAATTTAGTTTTCCAGGGCAGATCTTTTAGTCAATCCAATTACCGCCATAACCGAAAGTCAGAGCATCAATGGGCAGCCAAAGAAGGACAAAAGACGCGAACTTGACCCCTTCAAAAAAGAAAAAATGAAAAAAAGAGCTCTATTGAAATGGTTGACTGTTAACTTCTTAGTTGTCCATCTGAGCGTCAAACCTCGGTTTCTGACGTCAATCCATCGTGTCTCTTCCAAAGAACACGTTCTTGTACCAAATTTTGTTTAACAATGGACTCGTCTGCTAATGTTTGTTGATGTCATTGGTCCACTGAGAAACTTGGAAGGGCCAGTAGATTCGGATTGAACCCCGTGATTTATATGTAGTTCGTGAAAGCGAAGCTCGATAGCTTCTTGGGGTCTATTTCGCCTCCCTGAGATTTTCTTGCAATTGATCGTTTCGATGGCTCTTAATCTGGGTCTCCCTTCATCGTCATCTTCTACCTCTTGCCCATCTCGGAGTCGTGAAAACCCATCGAGAAAGTTGAATGGGATTTCTTTTACTTGCCCGAGAAGTGGTTTCTACGGCAGAAACTTGCGGATCAGAGCATCCAACGCGGGTTCCCTGGGTGCCACTTCTCTGCATGCTGGTTAGTTTCCTTTCATAGTTCCCACGAACAGAATTGTTGCCCATATTTTGATGATTAGTTTTCACTTCTGAGAATGCCCTTCACCGTGCTGGATCTGCTTGGTAAATGTCTCCCTCAATTTCCTAGAAGATGCCAAATTCTTTCCTGCCACCTGCATTCAATTCATTGGTTTGCAAAATTGTTGAAAATGACCAGATTCGCATAAGTCCATTTTCCAGGCCGCTTGTTTGCTCTCCTATACGTTGTTCCACTTGAAATTAATGTTCTGGTTTTCTTGGCTGCACTGCATATCACCCTTGGTAACGTTGGTTAGTCAAAGAAAGCAACACCAGATAGCAACGGTTGAACTTTTTCTTGATATAAAGAAGCAACTGAGATGTTCCAAGATAATGGATAGATGGACATTAAATTCTAGTTGGTTCTCTCTCGCAGTTCTGTCCATGTATTATGTGCTCGTAGAAGACCAAAACTGATTCTTGTCATTCACTGCATTGATCACATGAGTCAGACTCTGAATCAAACCAGACGTCAGGATCATAAAAAGATTTCTCAAGATAGTAGATAATGACATTAATTACTTTCTGTGGTCCTTCCCTCCGCAACATGAAAACTTTTTGTTACAAACCTACTCTAATTCTCTTTCAAGAAGACTCTGGTAAGGATTAGACATTCTTGCAGTCGTGTCAAAGATATATAGTGTATGCTTCTACCACGCTACGAAGCCCTTCCATTTTCCATATCCATCTTCTGGCATTTTATGATTGTGTTTTTGGCCAATGCAGAAGGTCCGACAGTTCATTCCTTGGTGGATGAGAAAGTTAATACTCCAGATAAAGAGGCTTTGGCTCCCTTCACGAGATCACACGAAGCAGATTCAAGTCTCACCATCATTGTGGTTGGAGCTTCAGGGAATCTTGCGAGGAGAAAGATCTTCCCAGCCCTATTTGCTTTGTTTTACGATGATCAATTGCCCGAGGTTTGCAAATGCTCCAACCACCTCAAATGTTCTCTGCATTCATTCTCCGGGATTTCTGACTAACTGGCTTTTCATATTTTGTCGGCAGAACTTCACGATCTTTGGCTATGCAAGAAGTCCAATGACGGATGAAGAACTAAGGATGACTATTAGTAAAACTCTAACCTGCAGAGTTGACAAGAGGTGAGCTACTTGCTCGAAAGCCTTCAGAATATAATATATGTCGAATATATATTTTTTCACTCGTGGTGATTGAACAATCTTACAGCGAGAACTGTGATGACAAGATAAGTCAGTTCCTAGAGAGATGCTTTTACCAGTCGGGTCAGTATAGCTCCGAGGAGCATTTCTGGGAACTCGACAACAGAATAAGGCAGAAAGAGGTATTATTGACTGTAGTATCACGAAATGCTCTCCTTTGTGATGCAATAAATTTTACATCTAGAAATGAAAATTATGAATCTTTCTCTGCTCAGGGTGGGAAAACTTCGAATAGGCTGTACTATTTAGCGGTTCCTCCAAACCAGTTTGTTGATGTGGTGAGATGCGCAAGTCGCCGTGCTTCTTCACAGAATGGCTGGACAAGGGTGATTGTTGAAAAACCATTTGGTCGTGACTCAGAGTCATCGAGCAAACTTACTAGAGACTTAAAGCAGCATTTGACGGAGGATCAAATATTCAGGTATGTAAATTTTGCAGACTATTCTGCTTTTACGAAGAAGAGAGGAATTAAGGAAAGTCTTATCAACTTTTGCAGAATCGATCACCACTTGGGGGAGGAGCTCTTTGAGAGTCTCTTGGTCCTTCGTTTCTCAAATCTGGTGTTTGAGCCTCTATGGTCTAGAAACTACATAAGGAATGTGCAGCTGATATTTTCCGAAGATTTCGGGATTGAGGGACGAGGCAGGTTAGTTGAACTGAGATACCTCTCCCTTGACTCTGAAGATTTCTGTGGATTATCAGTTCGAATTTTGATCCTCTTGTCTATCTGCTCAGGTCCTTCGACAATTATGGCATCATTAGAGACGTGATGCAAAATCATCTCCTGCAATTACTTGCTCTATTCACTATGGAAACACCTGTGACCTTGGATGCTGAGGACATAAGAAATGAAAAGGTACAAAACTCTCATCCAGCTTGCAGGCTTAAGCCTTTCAATAAATTGATAGTAACTCTTCTTTGTTCTGATATAGTAAGTACATCACAAACACCTTCAACTACAAGCTAAGTTGGTGGATTCAGTAGGCAAGTAACCAACCTTAGCCCAGACATGAAATGACCCTGCTTTCTTAACTGGATCAGGTCAAGGTTTTACGCTCAATTAAACCCGTTTCTCTCGAAGACGTAGTCATCGGACAATACAAGGGCTACACTGAAGGCAACTTATCATTTCCAGGATATACTGATGACCTGACTGTTTCAAACGACAGCCTTACCCCCACTTTTGCAGCGGCGACCCTTTCAATTAATAACTCACGGTGGGATGGAGTTCCATTCATTATGATAGCAGGAAAGGCTCTTCATTCGAATCAGTGAGTCCCTTTTATTCTATGTCCAGAGAACTAATGATTGAATAGCTGATCTTGACCTCACTGGTGCGATGGAAATTACAGTGCGGAGATAAGGGTTCAGTTCAGGCATGTTCCTGGAAATCTGTACAACCGGAACTTCGGGGCCAATTTAGATAGCGCTACAAACGAGCTCGTGATTCGGGTGCAGCCAGATGAAACTGTCTACCTGAAGATCAACAACAAAGTCCCTGGTCTTGGGATGAGATTGGACTGCAGTGACCTCAACTTGCTCTCCAAGACAAGGTAAAAATGCCAAATAATTCTCTTGCCATTGCTCTAACTCGATATAACAGCCCTATTCCACTGTACGCTCGGGTATTACGATTATGAATGCCAACACAGAAGCTCATTTTCAGCATTGGATCGGTCTTGTATTGTAGGTATCCAAGAGAAGTGCCTGATGCATACGAGAGGCTCCTCTTAGATGCCATGAGAGCAGAGCGGAGATTGTTCATCAGGAGCGATGAGCTTGAAGCAGCTTGGGCCGTGTTTACGCCATTGTTGAAGGAACTAGAGGAGAAGAAGATCGCACCAGAGCTTTACCCTTATGGAAGTGAAGGACCGGTTGGTGTGCACTATCTCGGCGCCAAATACAACATCCGCTGCGAGGATTTCAGGTACTGAATGTCGTTCATCACCATCCACCTAGATCAACAGATGTGAAAAATGTCCCCGTTTTGAATCTATATGCTCTCTGGTGTGCTCGAATCTTGTCGTAGTTTATGCATCCTTGTGTTGAAGGATAGGTCTGTAGGTCTGTGTTCATCTGTAAGCGCTTGTGCTTCTGTTTCCGGGCATATGAAAAGGTCATGAAGCGATCGCTTTCATCAGTGTAAATGGTTGATTGTTCAGATTACGGCTTAAATCGACTCTCATCCCAAAGTAAAACTGACCAAGATCCCTTCTTCTTCTTCTTCTTCCATTTTTTTCCAAAGAGAGAAAATATACTACTAATTTCACTAATTTCGAACAAATTAGGATTCATTTGACATATGAGATAATTATTGTAAAATTCCCAAAAGTTTAGCTCATTTAGGTTTAAAAATTTAAAGATATCTCATCAATTTTAAAAGTTTACAGCAATTAAATGCTATTAATCAATGTAATAGAATACTAATATAACAATTATTTATTGGTGCAGCATGATTACATGTAACCAAGTCGTATTTTTTTTTTTGTTGATGCAGCATACTTACATATAACTAAATTGCTGACACAATAAAATGAAATAGCAAAATTTTGCTTACATGACGGACTTATGTCTAGTCAAGTTATTGACGTGATGCAATACATTGGCATCAATCAATGGCGGTCTGCACAAAGCAATTGACGGAAAGAATTTAATATTATAATGATTTAAAAATTTTAAAATTAGATAATATTTTTAAAAATATGTAAGTTTTTAGGATTTCTATCGTAAATTTTCTTTTAACATATGGATGTAGTACACATAGAAAACTTTGGTGATTTTAATAGCACGACAGTTTACACCGTTGCAAATGTTGATGTAAATGATAAGAAAATCAAACAATATGTAAAAAGGAAAAAAATAATTCAGAAATTAAAAGAAAAGGGAAAAATATCACCCAAAAAAAGGTAAAGCGAAAGGAGTTGTCATTAAAAAAAGCCACAATTAAAAACAAAAGAATAAAGAGTGCAAATTGGACACTTCTAGTGTGGACCGTCAGATCTCGAGATCGATCCAGAGCACAGCATGTAGCGGTGGAGATTCTTCCGACTACTTAGACACAATTCCAGAGGAGAATATTCTCTCACAGCATGGCCACCGACAAGCACAAGCTCAGGACCGAGCCCATCAGCAAAGTCGCGCCGGCGACGCGCCCAGCGACCCCGCCCATGTCGTCCGCCATATCGTCCAGCGGCTCTCCGTCCGGGGAGTATGCGTCGGGGGAATCCGCATCATCGTCCGAGTCCTTGTCGGATTTCTTCCTCCCGGCCTTTGGCGCCGGCGCCTCCGTGGCCTTGAAGAGCTCTTTCGGCTGCAGGAACTTGTCGACCTTGAAGACGATGAGAGGGTCTCGCTCAACCACCGTACCGGTGATCCTCGCCGTCACGACCTTCGTCTTTAGCGTCACGTCCTCGCCGTCGTTATGGACGGTGAAGTCGTACTTGTTCGCTCCGTCCGTCGCGAGGGTGTTCATAACGCCGTTGCTCGACTTCAGGCCCTGGAGGGACATGAAGACTGGGACGCCGTGGTAGAGAAGCAGCGACACCTTCTGCGCCTTCGTGAGGTTCTCGTACTTGGGCATGAATCCCTTCACGACGCTGTCCGGGGGGCAGAACACCGTCAGCCCGCTGTCGATGTTCTCCTGGAACGTCGGCGCCGCCCCGGAGGCAGTTATCAGGTCGGCGAATGCCTTGCACCCCTGCTTCGTCAAGATCGCCGTCAGGTTCAGCTCACCCGGCGCCCCCGTCGGCGCCTCGGCCTCCGGCGAAGTCAGCACCTGTTCAAGGATGGAGATAATCCACGTCAGACTAACACACCGCAACTAATCAAATTGCAGAAAGAATAAATTTACAAAATAGCCCCCGTGCTCTCAATATCTTACATCTCACCCAAAATCTTAGTTTTTAGCTAGTTCCACGTTTTGTGCCGTAGCGGGAAAAATGAAATAGACTCAACTTGCCGCATAAAACAACTGCATTCAATGTGATTGTTCTACTTTCCTTGTCGACTAATTCCAATGAAAATTTCATCATCCCAACGAGGGAATCTCAATTATGGATGTTGTTTGTCGGTAAAATTCAAATCAAAATTATATTTAAATGAAAGATATATCAAATTATTTATATTAATTATACTAATTTTATATAAGATTTTAGTGTATCCTTACCTCAAGCATCATATTCACTAAGTGGTGATAATATATATTCATTTCATGGTGGAAGAACCTAAGTTTCCCAAGAATTTAAGCATCAGAATCTAAGTATGAAGTTTGGTGCCGAAACCAAAATTTTGCTCAACATTAGGTGTTATTTACGCATGATTAGTCAAACCAGTCAACTAAGTTGCTACTGTCGGTAGGCTGGTTCACTTAAAGGCGAATGACCCAGTCGTGTGCTAAGAATTACGGATCTGTTTCCCGGCACTAACCGTCAACGCACGGAAATAATTAATCCTTACTCGACTGATCTGCAAGACGGAGATGTTGTATGGCCGCTCCAGGATGGACTTGATGAATGTGGCGTCGAGTTTCCCGGTTTCAGTGACGCCGAATCCGACCTTGCCTCCCTTGAGATCGGTGATGTTGACATAACCTGCGGTGCCCGGGGCGGCGCCGGTGGCCTGGAAGAGGGTGGACGTGGAGGTGGTCCGGTCGGACAGCTGGTGGAGCTTCTTGGTCCCAAAGTAGTCCACGAGCACATGGAGCGACAAGATGTTCTTGATCGTCCCCACCGACAGGTGCTTCGCCAGCAGGTCCGACATGGCCGCGTTGTCCACCGCGAGGACGGTGATGGTGAGCCGGCGGTTGATCTCGGACGCCAGGTGGGTCAGCGTCAGGTAGTGGTTGAAGGTCGACAGATCCGGGTGCTTGGCCAGTATCCGGGTGATGTTATGGGCTTCGGCCCCAGGGGAGCTGAAGAGAAGGAGCAGAGCAATGGCGGAAACAGCAGCCACCACCGGCATAGTCGGCTTCATCCGCCCGGTTCTTGAAGCCAGGGGGGGATCGGAAAGTGGTGGAGGATGCGTGATAGCGAGGTGAAGGTCTGTCTAGAGCATGTGGGCAGTGGGAGATAACGGGAGAGTGGCTGTGTATAATATTTTTGCTTTTGGGAAATTATGACAGCTCGACATTATGTAGAGATGGTCCTGTGTGTACTCGATACAATACCACATTATATATATATATATATATATAAAAGGCATTATTATAACATAAATATATAATATTCTTAAATCATACTCACCTTAAAATAATTATTTTATTTATATAAATTTAATTTCATAATATATTTGAATGTTAATTTTAACAATTTACTAGTGTAATATTTAATAACGTTACGTGATATAACACGCCAATATAAATTTACCATGTTGACAACTTATGGATGTGTTGGTGTACTATATTAGCAAATTTCGATTATGTGACCGCGTCATTAAAATTAATACCCAAATATACTAAGGAATCAAACACATAAAATGAAATAATAATTTTAAAACACATATAATTTAAGTGCTAAAAGCCTAAAACTAATATATATATATATTTACTATAATTATTATATAATTAAAAGGAAAATCAATATAGTGGCTATTTGATTTGAGAATAAAATATCATAAATTTTATTATTATAAATAAAATTTTTTATTTTGAATAAAAGTAACAAGATACTAACTAACATCATTCTCTAATTAAAAATTAGGTAATTTAGCTCTAACATTAGTTAATAGAAATTCCTATACTCTTAATCCGCTATTTTTCTATTAAATTTTTAGTATAGTTAAAAAATTAAATTATTGATTGCACACGTATTTACATTTGTCTAGTAATGTGGAGAATCTCTTAATCTATTGAAGATCGCATCCATCAACTAACGCTAGAAAATAAATGAAATTTTGTAAGTACGTTTCCGGTCATAAAAATATTTGATTGATATCACCATTTGATGCTCATTGATGAATGATTTCTCGACACAAAAGTTGGAGATAATATGTCCAGTTGATACCTGGGACCCGCAACTGTCGGTAGCACAGTACTGCCACGGAGGCCAGCCTGGCTTTAAAGACAGCGAATCAGCATGCGACGTGTGGACGAAGGTCCTGCAAAGCTGCCACGTCTGCAAACACCTTCCCGCCCCGTAGCTCACGCAATTCATTTAGTTTATCATTTCAAGCACTATGGGTTAGTTTTGGGAGAAGCTCGATGAGGGTTCGCGTCCCTAAACAATGACAGCTGTGGCACCAATAAATGAGAACCCTGGCCGGTGAATATTGTTGCTCCTATCCAAGCCCAAGTCGATCCTGTTTCATCCGATAAGTCGGGACCGGTGCTGGCAGGGCATGCATCATCGGAAAGACGGTGTCTGGCCGCTCCCGTTGGGGGAAGCACTGGCATTGGCAAGCTGCAAGCAGGGCCCTGGCTGCTAATCATAGATCCTCAGATCCCCTACGATGGCCCAAACTAGTTTCGTTTTTGAAGGACAACGTATCCTTGCCTTCATATACAAATAAAGCCTCTGTTAAGAATCAAACTTTAGAAGCAAATCATAGGTTCTACAGCTGCTGCTGGTTCTGTCGGAGATGTACTGCAGTAGATACGAATATGGAAAACCAGATTCTTTCTGCCAAACTTTGCACTTAGCAGATTTCATCGAGATTATAGTGCCAGGTTTTTTGTCTTCAGCTCAGATCTATCCTTTGGCAACTCACTACTAGCAAATGTGCTGCGATAGATAACTCGGAAATTCATGGTGCTGGCTGATAAGAATCCTAGAGCTTGTAGATGAATGTTAAAAATATATGTTCTTGAAACTGAAACATTGATTTTTCTTTCATAGCTGGTAAGGACAGTGGAGATTTAAGAAAGTATCAAACATTCCTTTAACTAAGGAAACGAATATTGCAGCATGCAAAACGTAGGCGACAAACAAAATGAGCCCCCTATAGAACGAGGATCGAGCACTGTGGTACAAGTCTCTACCTGTTTCAGAAGCGGGAGGAAAACTCTGGGTCAGAACATTACATGTACGAAGCAGGAAGATTGTCAAACGGGAACCTCGATCCATCCATCAGCAGATGAAATGGTTAAGATCATATGCGGAGTTGAAACACTATGCAAGATCCGTCCATTAGCGAATGCAATGGCTAAGTTCATAACTGGAGTTGAAATCCGATGCGGGAAGAATCAGCGGACAGGAACCTTGATCCATCCATTGGCAAAAGCGATGGCTAAGATAACGAAGGGGGTTGACATCCCGAAGATAATTATGTATGGGAGGGGTGTCTTCATCGGGTTCTCTCCTTCCCTTTCTCCTGCACTTTGCCAGTACCTGCATTTTAGGAAAATCATCAGTTAATTTCCTTTTCTCTCGGTAGAGCTTCTTGTGCTAAATAACCCAATCGAAATGAAAAGCCAACGGTCGGGCAAGTTGAATGGGGCCACTCACTGCTGTGGCTCTTCTTCCCTGGTGATGAACTTCTTCTTCCCCCCACCTTTCTTGAGCTCACCATCTCCTCCCCCTAGAAGTTGCCAAAAGACATCCCAATATATATTCACAACAAACATCAAAGACCCAAGTGGGGAAATCACAGCGAAAAAAAGAACAAAAGGAAGAAAGAAAGAAGGAAAATGAGGGAACTTCTCTGATTTCTTTACCCAATTCAGCATGAATCTTCGATCTCTGTGCCCTAGTCGAAGGTGGAGCAGGCAGAGAATGGTGAAGAGGGCAGTTGAGCCTTGGGATGAAAGGGAATGGAGTTCTTGTGGTCATATAGGAGGAGGAGGAGGAGGAGGAGGAGGAGGAAAAAGAGATACCCAATTGGACCGCCATCTTTTCTGCAGAAGATCTCTGTTCTGATGAGTGCCTTCATTTCAGTCACCACAAGGGTTATATGTCACTGGCTCTGGATATGGTTAAGATGGATTTTGGATTCACCAGTATCTTCCTCCGTTGATTTTTATTTATTTTTTGGGTGGGTCTTTATTATCTCTGGAACGTGTCCAAGTTGGTGCCAATTACAACTCTGTCCAGGTGGCATTGCTCTTTGCCACTTTCCGACCTTAAGTAAACGTTATTCCAATATATATGTATATATATAGATAAACTGTTCATGAACAATTTGGATTTGTTCCTAATGGCTGTCTCACTAATCACTCTGGCGGGTTCGTTCACTCAAACTTCGACGAACAAAAACGGCTTAGAAGCATGAACACGACATCGGTCTCATCCACCGTGCTATGTTTCGCCGCTTCCCGACATCGACTCCCACTCGAAGGACGTCCTGTTGCGGACCGGAGTTCACTCTCGCCACCTTAGCTTCTCTCTCTCCCTTCCCTGTTTCTTCGCCAAAGGGATCTCCTTCCTTCTTCAACTCTCGGGACCCATCTCAAGAACTCCCGAACCCACCTCGCCCTTCTTCGATCCCATTGAAGAGTTTGTTTGATCAGTGCAGCACACCACAAACCTATGTCGACAGTCCCCCAATCTCACCTTCTGGCGGTTCCACCTGGACCTCCCAACTGCACGATGACTTGGTCAGCAAGTACCGGGGCTCATGTTGTTCTAAAGGTGCAAAAGAGCTCCACTTGCAGATGTTCAAGACTGGGTTCATTGAAGATATTTACCTGGGAAATACCCTTATCAATAATTACGTGAAAAGTGGGGGATTAAGCTCGGCCTTCAAGGTGTTCGATGAAATGACCGATAAAAATTCCGTCACGTGGGCCTGCTTGATTTCAGGATCGGTGCTGAACGGGATCCCCCATAAGGCCTGCACTCTTTTCAAAGACATGATCTTCGAAGGTTTCATGCTGAACCATTACGTTTATGGCAGTGTCCTCAGGGCGTGCCAGGAGTTTGGGCCTAATGGACTCAAATTCGGTATGCAGGTACACGGGCTCATCTCGAAAACATGTTATGCGGGTGATGTAGTGGTCTCAAACGTGCTGATATCGATGTATGGGAGTTGTTCTGGCTCCACCAATGATGCTCGCTCTGTGTTTGATGAGATAAAGTTGAAGAACCTGATTTCGTGGAACTCTATTATATCAACTTATTCCCAGAGGGGCAACGTGGGTACTGCATTTGAACTATTCTCGTGTTTGCAGAGAGATGGTCGTTATGGTTATGTTTTAAAGCCCAATCAGTACACATTTGGCAGCTTAATGATGGCGACCTATTCTGCTGGAAGTTCAGGTTTGTATTTGCTTGAACAGATGCTTGGGCAGGTTGAGAAATCTGGCTTTCTAGATGATCTTTATGTTGGTAGTGCTCTAGTGAGTGGGCTTGCGAGGTTTGGGTTGACTGATTACGCTAAAGATCTCTTTTGGGAGATGAGCAAGAAGAATGCAGTCTCTATGAATGGTTTGATGGTTGGATTGGTGTGGCAGAAGCGAGGTGAAGAAGCAACTGAAATTTTCATGGAGACAAGAGACTCTGTTGATATGAATATAGATTCTTATGTTGTTCTTCTCAGTGCACTTTCGGAGTTTTCTGCTCTTGATGAAGGAATTAGAAAAGGAAGAGAAGTACACACCTACCTTATCAGAACTGGCTTGAATGTTGTTAAGGTTGCTGTTGGCAACGCACTGATAAACATGTATGCTAAATGTGGTTCTATTAATGATGCTAGATCAGTTTTCAAATTAATGATCGACAAGGACTTAGTCTCGTGGAATTCTCTAATCTCTGGTTTTGACCAAAATGAGTGTTTTGAGAATTCAGTAATGAGCTACCATGAAATGAGGAGAACTGGGCTGGTCCCTGTGAACTTCACACTGATCAGTGCTCTGAGTTCATGTGCTAGCTTAGGCTGGATCCAATTGGGTCAGCAGATCCATGGAGAAGGGCTGAAATTGGGGCTTGATTTAGATGTATCAGTTTCAAATTCTCTTCTTGCTTTATATGCTGAAACGGGGCATGTTATGGAGTGCCACAGAGTCTTCTTGGTGATGCCTGAGCAAGATCAAGTTTCATGGAACTCTATGATTGGAGCGTTGGCCGATTCAGAGTCGGAAGCTTCCAAAGCAACGGACTATTTCTTGAAGATGGTGCAAGCTGGGTGGAATCCTAACAGAATAACCTTCATAAACATTCTTTCAGCGGCGTCTTCCGTATCGTGCAGTGAGCTCACGTACCAAATCCATGCTTTAGTGCTAAAACATGATCTTGGGAAAGATGTTGCTATTGAGAATGCTCTCTTGGCATGTTATGGGAAGTGCGGCGAGATTGATCCATGTGAAAAGATCTTCCCAAGGATGCACGACCGAAGGGATGATGTAAGCTGGAATGCTATGATCTCAGGATACATACACAATGAGTTCCTGACCAAGGCGATGGACTTGGTCTTGTTTATGCTGCAAAGGGGCCAGAGATTAGACTCTTTCACTTTTGCAACCGTCCTCAGTGCTTGTGCATCAGTTGCAACATTGGAACGTGGAATGGAAGTCCATGCTTATGGGACACGAGCATATTTGGAATATGATGTCGTTGTGGGAAGTGCACTGATTGACATGTACTCGAAATGTGGCAGAGTAGATTATGCGTATCGATTCTTTGAAATGATGCCCGTGAGAAATGTTTATTCTTGGAATTCCATGATATCAGGCTTTGCCCGCCATGGGCTTGGGGAGAAAGCTCTTGAACTCTTCACTGCGATGAAGCTAAGTGGGCATGCTCCAGATCATGTCACCTTTGTTGGAGTTCTATCAGCTTGTAGCCATGTCGGCTTGGTGGATGAAGGGTTTCGGCATTTCAAATCCATGTCCCAGGAGTTTGGATTGGTTCCAAGGATGGAGCACTACTCATGTATGGTGGATGTCCTGGGTCGTGCAGGCAGGCTTTGCAAGATTGAGGAATTCATCAATAAAATGCCAATGAAGCCCAACGTTCTTATTTGGAGGATAGTACTAGTAGCCAGTTGCCGAGCAAATGTTTGGGATCATAAATCTGAATTGGGGCAGAGGGCTGCTCAGATGCTCTTTGAGTTGGAGCCACAGAATGCAGTGAATTATGTTCTTGCCTCAAATATGTATGCTTTGGGCGAGAAGTGGGAGGACATGGTCAGGGCTCGAAAGGCAATGAGGCGGGCTCAGGTGACCAAAGAAACGGGCTGCAGTTGGGTCACGATGAAGGATGGTGTTCATGTTTTTGTGGCTGGGGACAAATCACACCCGGAGAAGGATGCAATCTACAAGAAACTAAAAGAACTCAACGTGAAAATGCGTGACATCGGCTATATTCCCGAGACAAGGTTTGCTCTCTATGATCTTGACTTGGAGAACAAGGAAGAGCTGCTAAGCTATCACAGTGAGAAGATAGCCGTAGCCTTCATGCTCACCCGGGAATCAAGCATGCCGATTAGGATCATGAAGAATCTCCGAGTATGTGGGGATTGTCATGTCGCCTTCAAGTACATATCGAAGATAGTTCATAGGAAGATAGTGCTAAGAGATTCAAACAGGTTTCATCACTTCGAGGATGGGGAATGTTCGTGTCGAGATTATTGGTGAATTGGATCATCCTCTATGAGGTTAATTTCCGATCAATTTAACTGTTCAAGGAAAGTCTATCAATTGTGTTTCAACAATTTCTTTCTCGTAGAAGTTAAAAAAACTCTACAGATCTCTGTTTTCTTCAACTCGAAACTGTTCCACTTTCAAGCGTAGCTTAACTGCAGCTTGTCCACAGAAGTTTCAAGTTTTAGAGGAGGACCACAGAAGTTTAAGCAGAGTTGCAATATCATCCAGAAATTTTGGATTCTGGACAATTGGTCGCCTACGCGATCAATTTTGGTACACCTTTTTTATACTTCAGATGCTGTGCGTTGCGATTCACCTATTATTGTTTGAGCCAAACCTGAGAACTCAAGGCACAACGAACCATGGCACCAGCCATCTGGTCTTGGATCCGATCCGATCCGATCCATGCGAATTTCTCCCTAGCCCGGGCTTTGGATGGACGTGCCAGTCCGTTTCATCCTTTCAAGACACGATAAGTTAATCGGCTATGGACCCTGATCCGACAACCCAGGTCGGGTCTCCGACATTTTGACTCTTGGCAATGACGGCCTCGTCGACTTGCACTCTGCCAAGGAACTGATGAGCAAGAATTCTCTCGTCTGTTCTTTTCAAATGGGAACCCATCCTAATAGCAATTTCATTTCTTCGGCCTTCTCAGCTTCAACAGATGCCATCGCCGGTCCTCCTCGTTGAACCGATTCAGCCAAACAGGTGCTTCTGCCCTTAAATTTTGAAATTGGATGCCCACGTATGCGACAGCCATGGCTGTTCGGACAGTTGTTGTGTCTGGTTAGTGGCTTCTCTCACTGTTTCTTGATGCTATCATGTGAAGCTGCAGCTGCATTCTAGACAACGAATTTTTCATTTTTTCCTCCCCATTCTGAATTGGGTGAAGAGGTTTTGGTTCTGTAAGTTGATATCTCCCGGATCATCTATAAAAATTGGATCTCGTCAATCTCTGTCGAGAAAGTTGCAGCATTTAGTTTCTCCATGTTCACTCGGAAGAGGGTATCTTATGCTTGAATTTTTCTGCCAATGGTATCTGTTTTGTAGTGATTTACCGCACGCATTTTCAGGAAGGGATGTGATTTTGTTTGCTGAATTGCATTTGCTGTTTAAACTATGGGAACTGGAAGAGAATTGGATGTGAAATTGTTATGAAAATGCGGGATAGACTAAGAAATAGGAAATTTGTCATGTTTTACGGTCTAATGTCCTGCCTAAATTAGATTCTTTTTTCTTTTTTGGGTGGTGAAAGCTTTATGCATGGTTATACTGTTCCGCTTCATCCCAATGTATTTCGGTAATGCCACAGATGCTACTAAGAATCTTTTGTGTTTTGTCCCCTCCCTTTTTGTTGCATCTGAATGCAAACGTAGGCATGAGAGCCAATTGGAATGTGAGGTGAAGTTCATTAAATGAAATTGCATAGAGTATACTGGACATTCAACCATTTTCTTGCTCTAGAGTTTTTCTGTAGCTTTCTGATACAGTGGATCTTCAACTTTAATCAGAGAAGAAGTGAAACGCAGAGTTTAGGAGTTGGGAATCTGGGAGCATCGCATGTTGTGATGGCACCGAAGCCATCAAACAACATTTGGATTCGACACCAGCAGTGTCCATGTGGGGATTGGAAATGTTACATTTGGTATGAAGGAGACGAACAGCTATCTGCAGGTCCTCACCTTGCAAAAACTGAAACAGCGTCCACATCCCCATCAATGTCATCAAGATTGGAACTCGTATTTACCCCATATGTGGGCCAGGTCTTTAGAACTGATGGAGAGGCTTTTGAATATTACAGTATCTTTGCTCGTAGAAATGGGTTCTCAATCCGAAAAGCACGTTCCACTGAGAGCCAGAATTTAGGGATATACAGGCGGGATTTTGTTTGTTATAGATCTGGGTTCAACCAACCCAGGAAGAAGGCCAATGTGGAGCATCCTAGGGACAGAAAATCTGTCCGCTGTGGTTGTGATGCGAAGTTGTACTTGACAAAAGAAATTGTTGATGGTGTCACCCAATGGTATGTTTCACAGTTTAGCAATGTTCACAATCACGAGCTTTTGGAGGATGACCAAGTTCGTCTGCTTCCTGCATACCGTAAGATCCAAGAGGCTGATCAGGAGCAGATTCTTCTCCTCTCCAAGGCTGGGTTTCCAGTGAATCGAATTGTGAAGTTGTTGGAATTGGGGAAGGGAGTCCAGCCTGGGAAGTTGCCTTTCATAGAGAAAGATGTCAGGAACTTCGTGCGGACTTGCAAGAAGACAATCCAACAAAATGATGCCTTGCTTAGTGAAAAGAGGGAAAATGATATGATGGAGCTTATTGAGGTCTGCAAGACAATGGCTGAGAAAGATGCAGATTTTGCTTACAGCTATACTGTGGATGAGAATGACAAGGTTGAAAATATTGCCTGGTCTTATGCTGAGTCAGCAAGTGCTTTTTCTGTTTTTGGTGATGTTGTTACCTTTGATTCAACTTACCATTCCATTACCTATGGGTTATTTCTTGGGATTTGGTTTGGTATAAGTAATTGTGGAAAAGCCATCTTGTTCGGGTGCACATTGCTTCAAGATGATAGTGCCAATTCATTTGCATGGGCCTTACAGGTTTGTAGACACAAAAAAGAACTCCTCTGATCAATCTTGGGTGTAATAGAATCTCTCTCTTCTTTTTTTACATCCAATCGCTCATGGTGTGATGACAACACCTATCACAATCAATTCATGTGATTGATCCAGTGGAATGGAGTTTTTTTGCACCTGGTTTATAAAAGAAGCTCTCTGTCCCATGTCCTCCTCATACTTTATTCACGATGTTCTTGTTTTGAAACAGACTTTTGTTCGGTTTATGAGGGGAAGACATCCGCAGACAATTGTAACTGACATTAATTCTGGGCTCAGGGATGCAATCTTGAGGGAGTTGCCTAACACAAAGCATGTTATATCTACATGGCACATTCTTTCCAAACTCTCAAGTTGGTTCTCTGCTGTACTGGGGTCTCAATATGGGGACTTCAAAGTGGAGCTTGATATGTTGTGTCAGTTGGAAAGTATGGATGAGTTCGAACAACAGTGGGATCTCATGTTGGCTCGATTTGGACTTGCCGCTGATAAACATGTCGCTTTGCTCTTCTCTTACCGAAATTCGTGGCCTATCTCTTTCATAAGAGGTCATTTCCTCGCCCATGTGATGACTGCTGAATATTCAAAATCAGTGGATACATTCATGAAGAGAATACTAAGTTTGCAAACACGTTTACAGGTTTTCTTTGAGCAGGTGAGTTGGTCATATAAGAATATAGTTTGTTAGATCATTGATGGAAAACTTCCCACAGAAATGTTTTACAAACTCTTGCTTATTCTGTTCAGGGGAGGGTTTCCAGTTTTTGTCTTAGTTAACAAATGTGTATGATATGCTTCTCTCTTCAGTTATTGCATAAGAATAAATGTATCTGATTTCATGCTTGAATTTCTAATACCGCTTGTGAAATATGATTCAACATTTAGAGGGCGCAGTGTATCTGTATTCTTTTCACTGAAGAACATTTACCTGAATTGTGTTGCCAAACTCACGTTTCAAGAGAGAAGATAATTTTCATGAAAGATTGATCACACTTTAGACTGTTCTGCAATGCCATAATTAATATTCAAGCTCTTATTTAACCATTGCAGGTTGGAGTTGCTTCTAGATTTGGAAACCAGCCCGTTGAGGATTTTCCTTACATGCATTTAAAAACATCCACACCCATGGAAGAACATGCTCGCAACATCCTAACTCCTTACGCATTCAATATTTTGCAGCATGAGATTGTGCTTTCCCTTCAGTATGCAACGAATGAAATGACCAGTGGGTCATATCTTGTCACACATTACAAGAAAATGGACAAAGAGTGCCTTGTCATTTGCATCCCCGAAGATGAGCAGATCCACTGCTCATGCAAGGAATTCGAGTGCTCGGGAATATTATGCAGGCACTCCATTAGGGTCCTCATGGCAAAAAATTTCTTTCAGATTCCTGATAAATACTTTCCTCTTCGATGGCGATTGGAGAGCTCTTTGGCTCCTTTGGATGCTTTCAGCATTACAGGAAACACAAATGAATATGCTCAAGCCTTCCATTCTCTGGCTGCAACTCTTTTGACAGAATCATTAGCATCAAAGGAAAGGTTTGATTTTGTTCATAAAGAACTCGTGGGGCTAATTGATCATGTTAGGACTATTTTGTCAACTGACGAAGTTGTGTCTTATACAGCAAATAATGTCACTAATGGTGAAGTCTTTGGGACGTCTCCTTGATAATTCTGTATATCCTTTCTCAGTTTTTAAGATAAGCAGCAGATTGTATTATTCACATATGTAATCTCTTCCGCTCCCGAATTGAATTTTTCAAACAAGCGGACCGCTGGATATGATCATGTACTGGGGGCCTTAATCTCTAGAATGAAAAATATTTAAATGCCATTACTTGCTGTTAGTACATAAACCTTGTATAAAGTCAGTGTATAATTATATAGAACTTCAAAGAGTTCCTTGTTGCCATATTGGTTCTGTCTAATTTCTTTTCGCATTTTCATTCTTTTACGAGGAACTGTTTACCTGCAACCAATAAAAGGCAGCTTTCGATGGCTTGAATAAAGATAGTTGCTGAAAACTTGGCGTAATCCTTATTTTCTTGCTGCTTGACCACTTCAGGACGTTTCTTGTTCCCGCTTCATAGCAAATACATGTTCACCCGCAGCAGGGAGGGCACAATCAGGTACATTGTTTGTATTGTTAATGAAGCATAAGCTCTGGTTTTTAGCACTGTGGAAATATGAATGCCAAACAGTTCTGTGACATGTCATTCTTCTTGGAAATATCTTATGAGCTATTTTCTTTGGCCCAGCAAATAAGATAAACATACTTTTATATGGCTGAGTGCTTCTCAGAATCATCATTGGCCAATGTAATCTCATGCTACAGCGACCTTATGATTTTCTTTATGCAGTGACTAAAATTCATTTCCCAAAAAGTGAAATTTTAAAGTAGATGATTTTTTTTTGCCTTTCTTTTTTTTTTTCTCTTTTTATGTCGGGATTGTGACATTTCTTGGTAGTTTGATTCGAGGTGATTAAATTCAGAAGTAGCTGAATTATGTTCACTATCTGCAACGTTGTCCCTCCTTTCTCCTTGGTGAAATAATACCGAGCGACATGTTACTGTCTGCAAAGCAACAACCAGTTTCACTTTGGAGACAGAATTTCTTTGCTGCTCAGGACATTGATTTTTTTTATTCAAGCTTGGGATAAAAATAACTTTTACAATCATTCTCAACCAAAAGGAAAGATTTGCTTTTCCAAACTCATTCATAGCCGTTCCCATTTCTCTTTCGTAGATCGTGGGTCTATGATCTTTTCGTTGCAGGGTGTTTTTTGTCGTCAAACAGGAGGAAGAAGAGTGCCCACAGCTCATTATACTGTTTACCATGCTTTCTTGGTTTGAGAATCATGTTCAGTTTCATGCTCTGTCCACCGCCTGTCTTAAGACTTCCCTATAGACCGAGTCCCTCAATTTAATTTCTAGGAGGAAAATTTCATCTGCATCTGCAGAATATGACATTTCTTGGTCTTTCAGGTAATGGAAAATTTTCCGGCTTTCAAAATTTTACTCAACCTGTTGACGACCATTCGGCTTTGTACTGTCTGCTTTGTGTTAAACGCCTGGATACCATTGTCCTCTCATTACAATTCTTCAAATAAAGAATGCCAAAAAAAATTTCTTTTTTTTTCCTTTCCGGTTTTCTCTGAAAACGTTCTCTTTCCAACTCCTGGAACTAAAAAACCCCAGACACCGCGATGTTACCCGAAAGTCCCTCTGCTCCTTGGAAGTCATAACGAGTCATCAACAGCCCTACGACCAGCTCAGCCTGCTCCTTGAAGATCTCATGTGCTTCCTATCGAGGATGTTTCCTTCATGTCCGAAAGCACTAGCCCGGAACCCACGGGGATGTAGCGACAATCATGTCGCAGGGGCATCGTCTTTCAGCCCTCTGTCTCAAAGTGTCGACAAATCTGAGGGGGAATTGTCATCATGTCTCGTCCGTGACATGACTGAAAGTTTCGATTGCTTCCTCAGGATGGAATCTCAGCTTCTAAAGTGCGCTTGTAAAATAAGGCGCTGATCTTCCATGTAAGACTAAACTCCATCTTACTTGCATGTTCCAAACAGTCTAAACAGAGCTTATATGTTTCACGAAACAACTGAATATGCTTTGGAAAACACTATGATCTCACTTTCGAACCCACAATCCAAGATTTTTACTGCCATTCTAACTCTTTAAACATTTTCAAGTAATCTACCAATGGACGGTCAAATCACGGGGCCCTACAAACGTTGAGGACTTAGCCACCAATGGTTTAATAAGAGATGAGGTTGTCCGGTTGAGAGACTTAATGGATGACAGTTGAATGTGAAAGCGTATCGTTTTGGACCCAGTCCCCTTCCGCTTCCCTTGACTGTCTTCTGTCAGGACTCGGGAAGACTTGATAGCAACAGGAGTCAACTGTGAAGCTGCAGCGCAGCTTCTTCCCGGCAGAGGATATGGTCGAAGCCTGACTGCTTTCACACAGAGGAAAGCGATTGGCAACCCTTCTCCCTCGGCTTTTTCCGGTATGAGAGATTATTGAAGATTTGATATTATTATTATTATTATTATTATAAAATAACATAAGAATATTAAATAAATTAAATTATCAACTTATCTTAAATTTAATTTATCTATAATCTTAGTATTTTAATATGATATATTCCTACATTCTTTTATTATTATTATAATTATATTTCTAGTAATTTGAGGAGACATTATTCTCTCGGCAGATGGGGGAGGTGATCACAATCTCTCTGGATCTGAATAATATCGTGCCCGAGGAGACAGGGACCCATTTCGCTAATTGATGTCCAGCGGTGAGGGTTGATATGACGATTTTGAATGTGCAGAAGCGACGTCCATTTATTGGTAGAATTTTTGGATAAATTAACGATAGAAAATTTAGAAATCCATATTTATAATGTATTTTTCGTACATGGATGACCAATCCAATAGTTTATTCTCTATTAATTATGATGCTAAATTAAAGTAATATTATTTCTTCATAATTAGATATAGAATTGCCTCCAATGAAATTAAAATTGCGGAAAGACAAAATTAAAGTTGAGCTGCCCGTGACACTTGAAGTCATCTTCCGAAGAAGAATGATTATTTGAGAAAAGGTAGGGGGGGTGCTAATTAGCTAATATTAGCAGTAATATTTTTTTAACTGGAAAATAATTATGTATTATTACTAACTAATCTGATTCAAAGTTTATTTCCCGTTTCATTCTCTTGATGAAATCTTCACACTTCCAGTTGAGCTCCTCTGTGCTCATTCCCCCTTCATCATCATCATCATCATCATCATCATCTTCTTCTTCTTCTTCTTCTTCTTCTTCTTCCCCCCCCGCCTCAATGTCCTCCTCCTCCTCATCACCGCCCAGAAGCGTCTCGGCCTCCGTCTCTTCGGTACTTCCTTCTCCTTCTATTTCGTCGCCATCTCGAATCCCGGGGTCGACCGGAGCGCCTGCATTGCCCTGCTCTTGAACTCTGACATGTGCTGTGACCAGGGTTGTTTCCATGTCCAGCGATAACCCGGGTGCGTTCTCCTTGAGGACGGGCTTGTTCGACTGGTGTGGAGGAGAGGACCGGGGGAAGGAGGAGGAGGAGGAGGAGTTCTTGATGATCCCCGAGTTCTTGGTGAGGATGGCGAGGATGCCGTTGCAGAGCAGGAACATGTAGTTCTTGTTGCTGCCGTAGCTGAGGTACTGAACAGAGTGGGCCGCGAAGAAGAGCTTGAGTTGGAGATAGAATAGGGGAGAGTAGAAGAAGAAGAAGAAGAATACTGCCGAGAAGATCGAGGCAGTGGCCAGGGTTTGCATCGCCGTCTTCACGAACCGATGACGATGAGACAGTGCCCCCTCCTTCGGGTCCTGTAGCTCTCCAGAGTATGCCATTTCTCTCTCTCTCTCTCTCTCTCTCTCTCTCTCTCTGCTTCCCTATGTGAATGAGGGCATAGCCTTATCAGGGAAGTGAAGTACTTATATAGGCGATCTTCCCAGCGAGGGGAAATATAAAAATAATAATAAATTTAATTCCCACACTAAAATTTCTTTCCTGGGAGAGTGAAAGCTAGCGCGCTAGCTAGCTACAACTAGGGAAGACCCCTACTTATTATAAAATTTAAATAAAAATTATATGAAAGAGTAAAAATATTGAATTGTTCTAATGCATCATTCCATTCCACTACTCCTCTTAAGAAAGGGAAATTTTACGGAAACACCCTCCTTGTTGAGCTCATTACTACAGTGCTCGACCAGCGACCCCCAGCCGGGCGGGGGTGTGGTGCATTTTCTTTCTGGCCAGAGTGCCTGTACGGGGGTTGAGTTTCCTCCTGTCCAGATCGACGGAGCGTGTTTGGTGGGGTGGGATGTTGAAGTGAGCTGGCAGGTCTACAATCGCGGCAAGTCACGATCGTAGACCGAGACCAGGTCGTCTGATTTGTGCAAAATGTCCTCGATGCCCCCAGTGGAGTAAGTGCTTTGACAAAAGAATCCCTTCGAAGAATAGAACTACTGGGTCTTCCAGAGGTCCGGGCCTTCTGGATGGACAGTGGCGTAATGGAGCAGCAGTACCGGCGTCAAACGCAACACACGACGGATCCGCAAATTCCATCTTAAATCGGTAGTTACTGGCGGCCAGGAACGCTTTCACACTATCTACAGAAGTGGCAAAGCGAGCGGTTCTACCTTATTTCGGGATTGGTTTTCCGGGTTCTTCTTAAGCTCTCAAGGGAAGGAAATTGCTCCAAACGAAAGACTTAGGTTCCATCATAAAGAAATGCACGTGTTTCAGGATGAAGATCATCGCATCATCGCCTTGTTACGCCGGCTTTCCAGATCTGGTCGACCTTATGAGTTTTGGCTTGGAATGGTTGATAGGGAATGGTCGTTGTGTGTCCATTTTACCCACTGGACCCCCCCTCTAATAAGACGAGATAAAAAAAAGTCATCAGCGCCAATAAAAGGCAGTCTTCGATCCGGCCCAGAGGACCCAACATGCTGTGGAGACGATCCAAGTCTTGCCTACCGGATTTTCAAATCTCGGGATAGCATTCCCTCACCTTCGGCTCGACATCATAGCAGACACGTCAGGCACTTCCTCGTCTGTCTATAATAAATAGGGCTCTCCCAAGGTTTTGACCGGGTTGAATGGAGCTTTATTCAAGCAATCCTCGCTAACCCAGGTTTTCACCCTCCCTTCATTAGATGGGTAATGCAATGCATAACAGCTCCCTCCTTTTCTATGTTAATAAATTGTTCCCCTAAAGGATTCTTCCAAGCATGAAGGGGATCGAGGTAAGGTGATCCCTTGTCACCGTGTGTGTCTCTTCATCATTTCCACGGAGACACTTATTAGGTTGTTAAATAAATCCTAAATGGCAAGATCAATAAAAGGGATTGAAATTTCTTCAAATAATTACATGCTGAATCGTTTGGTTTTCACTGATGATTTGATGATTGTTGTCAGAGCCGCAACTAAAGGTGCTAGGCATTGTGGAAAGGTGCTTGATAGAGATAGTGCAATCAGAGGTCAGGAAATAAACCTTAGCAAATCAGACATATTCTTCAGACAAAGTAAAAGAGAAACTTGCTGGCTGGAAAGCCAAATCCTTATCCTAGTCTGGTAGAATAACTTTAACCGAATTTGTACTTAACACTGTACCAACCCATGTAATGTCTGCTTTCAAGCTTGCAATGAAAACTTGTAATAAAATAGATGAACATATGAGGGATCTTTGGAGGGGGTAGTAGAGACCATGATAGGAAAAAAAAAAAAAACATTACACGCCTTTGGGTTGAGATTTCTTATGCCAGCCTAAGCAATATGGAGGATCAGGAATAAGGAAGACGGCTGATTTTTACAGTCATACTTTCCAAAATGGCTTGGTCCCAAACTGTAAATAATGATAGCCTGGCTTCCGAATGATCGGAGAAAACAAAGTTGCTCACCCTTCTGGATTTGACTTTAAGCCTGTAGAAGATCCTTCACCCTTGGATGTTGTAAATTAGTAGGGAATGGAGAAACCACTAAGGTCTGGTCAGAACCTTGGATACCAAATGACAAAAACTTGAAGCCCAACCCAGCCTCTGTTAGCACTATAAGGGATACTAATTTGCTAGTTAAAGATTCAACGCACAATAGCCAATAGAATGTTAATTTTTTGAGGGATCTATTTGATGCTGATTCTGCAAATCAAGTGCTGAAAATTGAGCTTTTAAATAATCAGTGTGATGATACATACATGTGGATCAAAACCAAATCTGGAGAACATTCATTCCAGAGCTTTTATTCGACTGATCAAGAAAAAAGGTTCCACATGGGAAATGAAAATTTTTGGAGAAGCCTTCGGAGACAAAAGTTTCATGGTCGGTTAAAACTCCACCTATAGACAATTGCAACTGGTAGCCTTTCCTGGGCACACTCAGATGATCTGATATGCCCTCTTCGCGAAGGTGGTCCTGATTGCCTTTAACACCTTTTTGGGCATTATGCTTATACAAGAATAGCTTGGACGGAATCGGATTTAAAGGTTATGAATGCAGGTGACCCAAAATGCCTGGTCGAGTACATCTTATCCTCCCCTGGTCATCAAGTCAATAGAGAAGACAGGGAAATTTTTGTTATGTTTGGTTCTATCCTATTTCAATATTTGTGGAATGAAAGATGTGCTGTCCTTCATGCCAAAAAGAAGAAAATTTTCACGAATTTATTAGCTTTATCTCTAGCAGATTCCTAGAATATAAGAGGATGATTGACACTTCCTCTATTGATGATATGGTGAATCTTATGCCAACTGATTTTTCTTCATATAAAGAGCTAACGCTAGATCAAGAACATGTTCACATTTTCGCGGATGTAGCGTGGACCAGGATAGCTCTTGTGTTGCAGGAGTAGCTTACAAAGGAGAAAAGAAGGCATCATCTTGGTTTCAAAAATGCCTCACTCACTCCTCGACGCAAGCAGATGCTACCGTTCTAGTTCTGGCTGCTTAGTTATTCTTGCTGAGCAACAATAGAGAGATATATAGGGCTCCCAGGGCATATTCTCCTTGCGATGAAGAAGTTCAGGGGGGTTATATATAAGGACAAGTTTCTCTCTGAAAGGTGCAGTTCTTGTTGATCGAATTTGGATGAATGCTATAAACCATTAGCTATGGTGACTTGAAGCTAAACCAAACCTGTGATAATCTCAATACCGATATGTTTATTTCTCAATAAAGTGTAAGGAGGGAAAACTTATTACAGCCGGTCGATTGCCTCAAATACACCTTTTGTCACAATTCATATCGAGCCATCATGCCACTTGTGCCTTCACTGCAGAAGTTTCTAGCATGAAATGGTTGAATCGTCACACGACTAGAAGTACCTGAAATGGAAAGAGATTCCTCCTGGATTGAACAAATTGAAGGTGTAGCACTGATAACCCAAACTTTTTTCGCCAATTTCTTGGCACTGGCAATAGCAAATGTAGATCAAGAGTTGGCAACTGAGTTTGGTAAGGATAGAGTAGATTCGTGAAATGTGTTGGGAGATGACACTGACTAGTTCCCAGTTTCGTAGGAAGCGTGGTGGGAACAAGTCCATGACCTTCATTTGTATCAACTGGATGCTTCGATACTCCCACCAACTACGTACTTTCCCGACTGTTCAACCTGGATGGTACCATTCTTGCTTCGAGTAAGACGTCACAATTCTGGTGTCTTAAATTATCTAAAGAAGCTCCAAGACTATGCAGATGTAGAGGAAACCAGCCAGTATGAAGCATTCACCTGTGAGAGCCTATGCAGAGAAGATATCATGAGGTTGTAGGGTGAGTCGGTTAGGGCAGAGTAGGCATTGATCCTGTTCTTGTCCTCGGTGAAGGGGCCAACGGGACGGCATTGAGGCGGGTTGGTGAAATGAACTCAAGGGAATTATGCTCGGACCTTAGCTGGTTAGGAGTGCCCCCTGCACAGTCGGTGGTGATGATGCTGAGTACCTAATGGCCACTGGTGGCGATGCAGCCATGTCCTCGCCGTGCAGCTGATACAGGCAGGTTGGCTAGAGCTGGGGATTAGTCCAGATCCAGGAAGAGGATCCAGAAAGAATTCTAGGAGACTTTCCTTACTAATATTTCACATACCCTTCACTCCTCCTCCGGTTTGACATTTTTTTAGTCTCAGAATTCGAATATGTATTTATCTACAACCAAATATAAGAGAGGCCAATTTCCCAACAATATTGGATAATGTCAACAATGGCATATGTTGGCTTTCAAACGGAAATACTAAAAAATTTGAAATGCTGACAAATGTCAAATAGGATTTGGTTTTGGGGCGTAGAGCGACAGAGCGAGCCACAGACGGAGGGAGAGAGATCTATCGGGTCGCCTTCTCCGCCTCCATCGTGCCACTGGGCAGCCATGTCTGTGACAGCTACACTCCCCTGCTCTTCCCACTTGCTCCGAAGAAGGAATCGGCCGGGCTTGAGATCGGTTCTAGTCTTCAGCTCCACCTTGACTTGCAGGAGTTACTCCTCCGCTTGCTGCCCTTCTTCAAGCTCTTCCGTATTTGGTGAGAAGCAGATCTTTGCTGTAAGGAAACAGTCCTTCCTTGGGAGCCCCTCCATCCTGAGGCCCTTCTCGCCAGTCATGGAGTGGCAGGATTGCACGTAATTCTTGCTTCTGCCTGCTTTTTCCTTTTTGCTCATTCTGGGCCGATAGTTTTGCGTGAAGGTTGCAATTGGCCATGAAAGATTGATTTTTGGAGGGACGTGCTGTGGGATTTTCATCCTTGAATGAATGTTTTAACTGACATTGACCCCAAAAGAATGAAACCAATCAACAAATTCTGCTGGGTTTTGTCCATGATCTTCGTAGCTGTGATGGGAGCGTGTTTCCAATTGAGACATTCTCTATGCCTAATTGCCACTCTTTCACTTTCTTGGTGCTATCTTCTACATTTCCGTAACTATTCTCGTGCTGGGATTCTGTGTTCTGAGGTCTCAGGGTCGGTTTGCAGGGTTAAGATGGAGATTGACGTGCCAGCTTCTGTTGCTTATAAATGTTACTCCCAGCGCGAGTCGATTCCCCAATGGATGCCTTTCATTTCAACCGTAAAGGTCAGCAACTGCTTTCCATTTAAGAGTTGGTTTGTTCCTTAAATATGATTCATGCTTTATGGTCGGTCCCGTCCAGACTGCAATGCTTAGTGAATCCTTCCCCAACGATGTGGACTTCATTTTCTGCTATCGCTAGCATCAGATATGGATACCTAGGGAAGTTGTTCTTAACACTCAAGTCCACTACTTTCTGGGAAATCCAATGCGTTGAGGAACATGTAGGTATTGGAAGACAAGCCTGATTTATCGCGATGGTCTCTAAAATATAAAGCTTTTGGTCAGGATCTCGAGTACTCTTGGCTTGCCCGAAATATGCAGGTAACACCTCGTTACAAAAACTAAAAGCTGCAACAATTTTGTATGCAACCCTTTTTCCCACAGCCGAAAAAATAATGACTTTACAAAATTATTACAATTTTTAGTTTCTGAAAAAAAGTGTACATTATAGAGTATTTTTCTGCCAACTGTATAATTTTCCTGTGATATACGAGGCTCCAACTGAAATGATATTCTGCAATTTCTTTCGAATCAATATGTGGTGAAGTTGTTCCACAAATTTGTGCAGCCAATTCCAAATCAGAAGATCCACTGGCGATCATTAGAAGGCCTTCCTAACAGGTAGTCTCCATCTTGCTACTACTCCATTCACTTCCCCTTTTGCTGCCTTTGAGAGGTTCAGCACAGCACAGTATCACTGCAAATGACTTCACAATCTTGATGGATGCATATATCGTATTGCAGAGGAGCTGTCCGGTTTTATCCCAAAAGTGCGTCTTCATGTGTAGTAGAGGTGGGTGTGCTAGTTCTCCTAGTGTTCTCTCCAATTTTTCCATCCCATCTATATCTAGCCGTGCTGCATGATGTCAAAATTAGTGAAGCATATAGAAAGGGCACAGGGGGTGAACTGTCACTGTGTTCGTGCTCTTTGACTTTCTTGGTGTACGACTTTGAGTTTATGGTTATATACTTTATAATGAATTTTTCTTCTTCAGCTTACAGTTTCGTATGAGGTGCCTCAACTTCTTGCCCCTGTGGCATCTGTAAGAATTCAAGCCTCACTTTATTTACTGATTCCACGTTGTTCAAGTTTAAACTCATGTCATTCATAATAGCGCATCACAAATGATTAGAATCAAATCGCAATGTTAGTTGAATATTCCTCTTCTCATGCTGAGAAATGTAAGTAAAATCATAGCCACCGAGAAGTGAACTGTTGCCTTTCAAAACGTCTATCTGCCATTCATATACAATCAGGAGCTTCAGAAGTACGCAGAAAAAAAAGGTAATATGTTATATTTTGATCTGCTTATCTTTTGTATGAACTTTTCAGGCGCTGAAACCTTTTCTGGAAAACTTACTCTTACGTGGTCTCGAGCGATTTGCAAGACTTGCTAAAAGCCGTCAAGCAACCTAAACAACCTGGCTGTCTCTTTCATCCTGCTAGAATTCAAAATCATTGTTAGAACTCATGCTTGACTACGTTTGCATCCCTTCCATATCGATGCAGCTAAGCCTTACCATTCTTAAGCAGCAATGCGGATAATGAATGCATCTTCTACCTGTAAGTTGTCAAATTACATTGAATGAGTGAGTCCGACTGAGCATTTCATTCATGGGTCCCTACTCAGTGGCTGATTTTATTTATTCTCCGTTTTCTTTTTGATGGGAAAAGTGGCTCTTGTCAATATAGATAGTGCATCAGTGTCGGACAGAACTTTCTGGTCTAAGCTTTTGAAAGACCCTCTGCTGAACCTAAGAAGGATCTAGCAGCAACGGAGTGGAGAGAAAAGACTGTATACGATGCAACATGTTTTAAATCATCAAGTCGGGGAGGGACAAGGCTCTCGATTTTCAAATCCGGTGAGGTGCATTTTCTGTCTCCAGGCTCGCACGTAGAGCTGTCTCTCTTCTTCAAGGCGTGCGTTCTCTCTTTGAAGCATCTAATGGCTTAGGTGCGGTTTTGCCATATGGGACTCATGCTCGAGCCGCCCGGTGGACGTTCCCTTAGTCTTCGACCCTGCCAGTGTTCCTCTTATAGCCACCATGTCCGTCTTCGATGGTGCGTTTTGCCATGTCGTGGTGCTGAGTGCGACAATGATTATCAGATCAAAAGAAAGAACCACTGCCTCCAGACCTAAGGCCAGTACGCAGAGAATGCGTAGGCATCTCTTCATGGGAAGTCAAGTTTCCGGGTTCACGACTATTCATAACCGCATGCATGGTGTTTATCTGTCGAATTGCAATTACTCGATACCATTGGAAAATCCAAAAAACTGAAAAACCACTTCGATCTGAACCCTGAAAACCCGATTTTTGGGACTCTATATGAGAAATCCAGCATTTAACAAGAAGTCCGACAATCAATCACGTGCTTAGATCTACTCCAAGTCCTCAGTCAAAGGGCAGCCTGATCACCTAACCTGGTTTATAATTTCCCGAATTCAACGGGAGAAACTACCACTATTTTCGAGATGTCCAGCCACGAAGAGTAGAAAAATTAACTGTCCGTGTATGGGTTGGTGATCGGGCATCTCAATTATTTGAGCTCGACGTGCCACAGAAATAGAATCCAAGTGGCCAATTTGTCTATTATCTCTATCCTTTCCTTCTTTTTTATTTTTTGGGATCATTATTTTTTTTTGGGTGTGGTTTCCCATTATTATCTTTAACAGGACTGCGATTACACAATTTCAATTTTATATATATATATATATATATATATATCAGTGCTGATAAGAATATATTATCAGAAATCCTTATTCCTAAATTTTTTTTTCTTTCCTGGTGACCAGACCTTATTCCTCGTGTATTAGGTTCCAAGCAATTTCCATTAAGTGAGGTTGATGTCGAATAAATTCCATATTTCAACAGATTAGGGGGAAAAAAACAGAGAGAGAGAGAGAGAGAGAATAAATTCCAAGATGAAAGGACTGCATCATACGAGATCAAAATCAATCTTGAATGCATCTCAAACACCGTGGTAGTAGCAGCCACACTTGCAAAGATCAAAGGTTTTCATAGTTTATGAATACCCAGAAAGTAAATCTGCAGTAGGGGCTCGGAATCCCGCTCCTGTCGATGATGGAAAGAGATCCGCCGTCAATGGATCCAGCCTGCTCGAAGCTGGATTAATTGAAATCCGATAAATCCTCAAACACCGAGCAATTCCTCCCCAAATAAATTAAATATATCATCGATTAAGAATTTCAAACTCAAAACATGCCGTACCTCACCTCACCGGCAAATGTGCAACCATTTGAATTTAAGGACGAGTTGTACATATTTTCCAACTACATATTATCATGCCCTGGCATATTAAATGTTATTCAAGAAAATTATTACCATTTCTCTCTCTCCCTCTCTTTTAATTTTATTTTTAAATGTATGAAGGGGGGGCAATGTTATGAAAAGAGAGATATGTCGATGCCCCAATTGCTTTTTACGTCGGATACGCATAAAGCATATTGCCTTTCTGTGGAGATCACACATATGGAATTTGCTTTTCAATCTGGCTACTTGTGGTCGAACTTCCAACAGCATTATGCTCTACCACCATAAGAAGCTCCAGCGCGACGCAAGAAAGTCCGGTAATCGTGTTCGGTGCTACACGATGGTGATCCATCGAGCACAAGAACATATCCGAGGCCCTCGTTGATTGGCCAGCCACGGATGCCGAAGCCCTCCACCCACCATCGTCTAATGGATCGTTTCCGATTCGGAGACAGTGGATTCATGTAGCGCAGCTGTAGCCATCCTCGACAGCAAGAACAATAAGAGTGATAAACTAATTATTTGATCCTTGATTGCTATTTTTTTTTTTAGAATTTACACCGATATTACGATAGTGATAAACTTTTATTTAACCTGATAGATTAAGTTAATGGGATCACCGTATCAATCCCTCGTATACCAGCACCTGAGATATTAATTCCTCACCGCTCGCCCTCACGTGGCACGTGCCATTTAATACCGCTCTCAACAACTTGACGCAAACCGAGCATTCTCTTCCGTACCCGGACGAGGAGATCAACTAACTCGATAGCCGGGCGTTTTTCTTCTTGTTTTATGCTGTCCAGTGGCTGACCTCGAGCTTTTTTCAGGGTCTCAAATCTGTCGATATGATAATATGCTCTAATACTAGGTAGAATTTTTACTAAATTTATAAAAATGATAAATTCATATTTAACCAATAAGTTTATGCCGATTGGATAATAATACCTATGTCTTTTGGTATAAACCGCCGGTATTCAGATGGACTTTGTCTAGCTGACTAATCCAGATCGCCCCGGGTCGGCCCATTCAAGGGGTTAAGAGCTCCCCGCCGCATGTGGGACTCGAGCTCGAGTTCTCCCATTGGGATGATGAGTGCCGACCCACTCGATCACGCCCATATCTATGTCATGATTTATATTTTTATTTTTTCGATATAAAATTTTATTTTTTAATAATAATTTTATAAAAGAGAGAGAGAGGAATTTTAATGGAGATTAAGAGGTATGTTTTTTTGTTTTCAAAATTTTTGCCTCGAATTAATTTTAATTAATTATGAATATTTGTCCAATATGCGTTCGATGTTCAGGAGGACCGGGTCTCAGTGAATTATTGTACGTGACCACTGACCACAGCCTCCACGGAAGCATGCGCGATTGGTGGGTTCGGGGGGTTGGAACACGTGATGAATTCCAGAGCACGTGATGGTAGGCCCACCCATCAACGTGGCCAGCGCAGATAGGCTGTCCAGAGCATTATTTGTTGTTTTTTTATTCAATGATGATTGCTTCCCCTTTTTTTCTTCCAAAAAAAAGGACAAAATCGGGCCAACGCACGCGCGTTTCAAAATACGCGCTACTCGCCTTCTGAACGGGGACCTGATGTGGACATGTGTACATAATCTCACCCGTTTAAGGTTTAACTCTATCAGACCCGACCCAATGACTCCGATCGGAGGTCCGGAAAGAGACCGAACCCGTATTGTACATAGAGACTCACTCCATGACGGATAACGATCGTCCAACTCATTTATACTGTGAGTGTTTTTTTGCATTTTTTAAAAGTATAAAAAGCTAAAATAATAATAATAATAAAGGTATTTTTGGGATAAATTTGAAATAATCGAGGAAAAAAAAACCAAGAAAGTTGGGTTACGTGGCAGCGTATCTTGCACTCAAAGTCGGACTTTCCTTCTATCATGTTCGCCATCTTGGATATGAATTTCCTTTGATTAATTTCCCGATGTTCAGATTATTGATAGTATAGTTTTTAAAACCGGACCGGGCCGGGAATCGGTCAAGGTATGGGTTCATGGGTCGGACCGGGGTTCAATGGGTTGAACTGCATGTTTAATAAATAATATTAATAATATAATATTTCAATAAAATGATATAATATTATAATTTAATTATGATTTATAATCAAAATCATTAATATAGTTATAACGTTAGTTCCAAATTCAACATAAAATATAAATATAAGTCTAGTAAAATAAAATAAGTATATTATAATATGTTTTTATTTTTAAATTGGCCGGTTTACTCATCGGTTCAATTGGATTTATTGGTTCAAGTGAGAACCGGCCGGTTCAATTGAATTTGACCTCATTTAAATAATAATTAGATTTTTGTGAGAACCGGACATGGTGAGTGGCCGGTTCCCGGTCGAACCGGCCGGCCCGGTCCGGTTTTAAAAATTATGATTGATAGCAAGAAATTTTATTTATTGATAATATATTAAATTGTGGATGTAAAAAAAAAAAAAGGAGAGGGCCAAATACGTCACATGTAAATTTATATATTTGATTCTTACGTTAAAATAAAAAAAAAATGGTAATGTTACCGAAGGATGGTATGGAGCAGTTGCATTCGTCCTTGTCCGGCATCAAGAAATTTCGGACTCAGTGATCGTCATGTGGGGGATAGCCAGGGGAAATTCAAGTACGGATATTTGGTTTTTTTAAAATTATTTTTATTATTATTATTATTTTTTTTTTTTTTGGGGTGAGGGAATTAAGAGCAGAGGACAAGGCGCCAGGGGGGATGGTCGCAGGACCACTCCAGGAGGGGGCCCTAACTTCCACTTAAGGGACTATACAGGACGCGGTTGAGGTATTTTGTCTTATGGTGGCCTGCAATTGCACGCACGCGTCCCCTCCCTCAATGGGGAGTCAAACTTTCGATTGTTGACCGACCTCCCTACTTGGAAGATTAGTCAACTTAATTGCCCCCCCTTTTTTTTTTTTTTTCTACCTTCCTCCTTTTTTTCCCCCCCACTCCGAGTCGGCTCCGCGTATGGAATCGAACCAGAATCCAAGTAAAAGATACATACCATCGCAGTGACAATATCCCTTTCCTCAGCTAATCTTCCGCATCACATGATCAAAGGAGCTTAAAATCCCATCCATTTTTTTTTTATCGGACCATATAGTATTTCAATTTAATGGATCGATATTAATTCTTGAAATTAGACGGTACTACTTGAGTTGAACTTTTTTAATCCGGGCCTTTCCCTGTTTGACCAGTCCAATTATTGTACCCAAAATAAATATTAATATCGAGGGGGCCATCCAAGAGATATTTATGCACGAAAACAACAACGACACTGGTCCTCTCAATTAGGGAATTCCATTTTTTTTCATGTTTATTTATTTATTTTTTTCCCTCCTTCCCCACTTAGATGAGGGGAGACACATGTCGTGTTCCCTTTGCTACAAGAATAATCACGAAAACGAATTGTTCACTAATTTTTCAACTTGAAATTGTGCCACTTAAGTTCTCCTTCCTACCTCCCACTCCATCCCCAACCCCAGAATAAGATCAGATGCGGTCTATTGCATTGGAGTTACTCTCAATTTAATTTTATCACGTCCTAAATTTTGATTCTTATCATCAAAATTTTTCCACTTCTTCTTTAGTATCATTTTATGAGTCCCATTTTGGAATGTGAAATTCTATTGAATGCTTGTAGAGATTCTCCTACATGAGCTGAATTTTCCCTGTTGTTCATTAATTTGACGAAAGATTGGTTAATACGTTGGAAAAGAGTATCTTATCATCTTTCTTTATATATATATATATATATATATTTATAATTTAATTTATTTTGAGATGATACGACTGATTCCACCGATATATTGAATGCAAGGCAGAGTTTAACTACCACATCGACATCTGTGGTCCATACAGTCGCCTAAGTGGCTAGACCTTAGAATGAATCTCTCTTCAGCTGCCGGCGGTGCAGTCTCGCCTCTCTTCTCTTCTCCTCTCTTCCCCTTTATATAGCCATCCATCATATGAGTCGAGCAAGCATCAGACACACTTGTCATCGCACAACGAGTGCTTTCTTTCCTAGTTCAGAGTTGTCAAGATGATCCGCTTGACACATCTAGTTAGAGGAGCGCAAGAACTGTGTAGGGTCTCATGGGTAAGGCTAGGCTGTCTGTGCAGGTCGATACGGTTCGTCCTCTTCCGCTTCTACCGTTTCGTCTTCGTGTACACCAATTCCTTCCTCCTCCAGCTCGTCTACTTCATCTTCGTCTCGACCCTCGGGTTCTGGATCCTCAAGTGGATGAAGCCCAGAACCGCCGGCTCTTTCAGTCCTAGGAACCTAGACTTGCTCTTCACCTCCGTCTCCGCAGCCACCGTGTCTAGCATGACCACCGTGGAGATGGAGGTCTTCTCGGACGCCCAGCTCGTGGTGCTGACGTTCCTGATGTTCGTCGGCGGTGAGGTCTTCATCTCCATGGTCGGGATGCACCTCAAGAGGCGCAAGCTGAGGATGCTCATGAAGCCAGAGGAGAAAGTGGCCTCCGTCGAAATCGATCTGGCTAACCGCCCCGAGGGCCTTACCAATGTCGTAGAACGCATAGAGCTCGGCCTGGCCAATAAATCCCACTCCTTCACTCCCGAGAATCATGAATACTGGCGGTGTCTCTCCTTCAAATTCTTGGCATCGGCCGTCCTAGTTTACCTGGGGGTCGTCCAGCTTCTGGGTGTGTCCATGGTCTCAGTCTACCTCAGAGTAGTCTCCAGTGCGAGGAATGTGCTGAGGGACAAGGGCCTAAATGCAGTTACCTTCTCCGTCTTCACAGTCGTCTCGACCTTCTCCGGCTGCGGATTCTTGCCCACGAACGAGAACATGATTGTCTTCAGCAAGAACTCCGGCCTCCTCCTGATCCTCATCCTTCAATCCCTCCTCGGAAACACTCTGTTCCCCTCTTGCTTAAGATTCTGCTTGTGGGTGTTCAATAAGTTCACGAACAGCGTCGATACCGCGTTCCTGTTAAAGAATACCTCGGAAGCCAGGTACCTCCACCTGCTGCCGAAGCTCCATTCGCAGCTCCTGGTGGTGACCGTCTTCGGTTTCATCGGGGTCCAGTTTGTCCTGTTCTGCGCCATGCAGTGGGATTCCGAGGTGCTCGCGGGGCTCAGCCCTGTCGAGAAGGTGGTGGGGATACTGTTCCAGTGCGTCAATACGAGGCACACCGGTGAGAGCATCGTCGACCTGTCGAAAATCGCCCCGGCCATCCTGGTGTTGTTCGTCGCCATGATGTGAGTCTCTCCGTCCCCTGCTTTTCCTCTCCAATTTTTCCCGCTTACGTGATTACGTGAAGATCATGAGGGAAACAAAACACAGACAAAAAAAAGGGCTCTTATTTACACTTGTCTTTTCTTTTCTTTTTTACATACACAATTACTTAATATTTATAAATTTATTTTATACAAAATAAAATTCAATTCTCTCATTCCTTAAAAAAAAAGACAAATTTATGCTTATGAATTGCTGACTTACTTTCACTTTGATTTTTTTTAATTCAAAATATTTAAATTTCACTTAAATAAATATCAAATTATTTCAATTGAATTATATTCATTATTTAACCATTTTTGACCATATTTATACCTAAAGATTCAAAATCATTACTGATAGGATTGGTGCATGTGTGAGCCAATATATATATATTTATATATGCCGGATGGATGGAGAGACGAGAGCGCAGTTAGTCGCTGCCCCAGTTCTAATTTGAAGTAGATGATTCAATAAGCACATGCAATGCTTTCTTTTATTATAATTCTCATCCGAGGCTGATCCGGAATCCGAATAATTGGGCTCCGCTGATTGATCGCATGATTGCATTAATAATTCAAACTCCAGCGACAATTAGCAGTGCTTTTTTTTTTTTTTTGGATTACATACGCTGTTTCTGCAACATCCAGAGGGTTGTTGAAATTTGTTTGGTTGTCGTGATCGCATGTGAAGTCTTTCTTCACGGCCCACCTGCAGCTGGCTGCTGCCGAATCCCGATCACTTCCTCGTGCCGTTCTGACTGCCGGATCTGTTTCTCATTCACCGGAGCATATATATGCCTCACCACCTCACCGGTCATTACACTAACAAAAATATATACATATTTGCTCGGCTCCTGTTTCAGGTATCTTCCTCCGTACACATCGTTCTTGCCCGTCAAGGACGGCGACAGAGAGGACCCCGAAGATGGCCCGGCGAGGAGGAAGCCGATTTTTCGAGGGAAAACCATAGAGAACCTCATATTCTCGCAGCTATCTTATGTGGTCATCTTCATCATGCTGATATGCATCAGCGAGAGGGAAAAGATGAAGGAAGATCCGCTGAACTTCAACGTGTTCAACATTGTGGTGGAAGTGATGAGGTAAAATCCCATTTTCACCTCCTCGATGGTTCTCTCCATTTTTTTTTTTTTACCTCCACGTACCTCGCCCCAGTGGAAGAGTTCCCCTCTCCTTTGGTTTTCTATGAATGACATGCGTGACTAATCTGCTAAAATTTAAATTCATTAATAAACGCACGATGAAAAAGCACTCCACAGCCAAAGCAAACCAAGCCACACCACTAGGGATTAATAATTAGTACTTACGCAGTCCCACCCCCATGGTTTTGTTTCTTTCTTCCTCTCTCTCTCTCTTTCTCTTGTGGATTTACTCAACATCTTCATATTCACACACGAGAAAATGTCACGTAATTCTTAAAAAATTATTAATTATGGGTAAAATGTTCCTCTTTTATTACTAAGTAAAGTGAGGTATCATATGATAGGTTATTTGACACCTATTAAATTTCCACTAAACTAGATCGGAGTCAGGGGCTTGTAGGTATAAAAGGGTCATAAGGGATGAAGAGAAATGTGGCAATCTTAAACCACATGCTTAGCTTAGAACCACTTAATTTTAGCCAGCCAGCCAGCGGATGAGGATGCCTTCCGTGACATGGCCGAAATATTTTTAGAAAAATAATAATAATAAATGCGTAAAGAGGACGTTTATCAAATGAGCCATAATGGGCATGATTTCGATTTGACACCAACAGGCTTTGTTGATTGTCAAGACCAGACGCATCTTGGCAGGTATCTTCCGCGCATAAAACCTCGACGGCCCCAATCATTGCCTAACAATCATGTGGTGTCGGGCCAACACACAAATTCATTCAATCACTTAACTATTTCTATACAAATATTACTCTTGATTTAAAATAACTCAAAAAAAAAAACAAACATTTTCAAGTTTAATTTATCATTTATAAAAAAAAATTGTATTTATTTATTCAATCTTACTATATACCCTTTTAATTATCTTATGTCTTTTTTAACCAATAACCCCAAGAAAATCTCTTCAAGACAATATCAAATTCTTGACGTGTGTTGATTGATAGACTCCATGTGTAATTGGTCCACCAAATGGCGAGCTGACACAACCACATATTTCTTTCTCTTGGTGGGATCAAATTCAAATCCCTGGTTCTAGGACGTTTCCTAAGGGATTGCACTTCACCGTCACGCACAATCGACACCACACACGTGTCACGGCAATTATACATATGATATGTGCCAGATTCATGCATTCCACGTAATAGGGACGGTTCAGTGCCGACATCTAATTAGGGTTTATCAAGCCATCGAAAGAGCAGGGTACACGAAACGTAACTTATTCGTCCCCTGTCCGATGCCATGGCTGTGCCCGCAGATGGAATTCATTCGTGCCCAAGCTCACAAGCGCACTTCCAAGACAGAAATATTGATAACAATAATTGCTCATCATGTAGTTGTATTGTAACCTGCTGATGGGGTCATCTTTGGTGCGGTTTTTCAGTGCTTACAGGAACGTGGGGATCTCGATGGGGTACAGCTGCAGACGGCAGCTGAAGCCGGAGCCCGGGTGCACCGACAAGTGGTATGGGTTCGCCGGCAAGTGGAGCGACCAAGGCAAGGCTATACTCATCGTCGTCATGATATTTGGTAGACTGATGAAGTTCAACATGAATGGTGGCAGGGGTTGGAAGCTCATGTAGTTAATTGTACATGTCCACATGTGCTTCCTCCTCCCGTCCTTTATGTAAGAACATGTATAGTGGGAAGGAAGGAAAAAGCAATGCCATGAAAAAAAAAAGAAGAAGAGAAATTTTGGATGCCAATGATCATGTTTAATTCATGTTCCACTCAAACCGACTCATCAAGAAGTAAAATTCTTCAAACATGAGTTTTTTTTTTTTATTTGTAAGTGTTGAGTTCAAAATCTTCAACCAATCCTAACCCATATCAATTGAATTTTGAAGATTAGAAAAGGGAAAAAAAAAAACAAAGGTGGGGTAGCATATCCCAAATGGGATCCATTGGGTGCATACCCCATTGCCTAGCTGGGCAGAGCATTATTTGACAGACAAGAGATGTTGGAACCTCCACATAAAAAGTATAGGTATCAATAAAGACACATCTGATTGGCCTTGGCGGCCATCGGTGAAAGAGTACAAGGCTCATTAACGTACACATGATTCCTGAACATGATGGCCCGAAAACTGCGACACAGAAGATTCGATTGCAGAGACCTGTCCATCTTGAAAAGTGACAAGTAATGGCATATTATGTGGCGCAAGTCAATAGCTCTTTCACGTGAAAACATATCAGTAGTTGTCGCTTCAAGTCACTGCCACGATACTAACCCAAGTTACAGTGCTCAATTTATTGAGTGTCGTCCAAGACTGGCAGGCCCCGAGCCAATCCGGCCCACTAATTTTTGCAGCGTAGGAATGTCCGGCCCAGACAATTTCTTGGAGGCTCTGATCGACAATTTTAGGCCCAGACCTAATTTCTCGAAAAATTGGTGAACTCACTCGGACTGTGAAGACTATCCATAAACTTCATTGCAAATTCCGTCTTGTTATAAACTATATATTAAAATCAACCCATTTTCCAGTGTTTCGAGTTCTGTTTTTCCCGCTACTACGTATGATGATTGATCCGGTTTGACACACTCAATGCAAAACATCTACTATTATAAAATCGAATCCTTATAAATTACCGACAACTTTGCTTTTTACAGTGTTTTTTGGTTGCCATTAATCCTCGATTGAGACGGGTCTTGGTCACGGTCGGCTTGAAGCGAGGAACGTGGATAGCTGTACTGTACTGCTCGATCGAGGCGACGTAGCATGCATGCCATGAAGAGACAGAATACTGTGATATACACATTCACGCAGTCGTCGGCAGATAAGGTTGTCCACGCCTAAAAAGATACAGTCGCAGAGGGAGTCCCACTGTCCACCATCGATGGGAAAGCTGAAGAGACCCACCATGTCCATCTGGTCAAGGACACAGTAGATGTGCATGATCGAATTTCTGGACCAGGGACAGAGAGAACAGAGCAAGGATAATATCACCTCCTACCCCCTACTTACAATTAATCTTTTCGTTGGTGAAGAAGACTTGTGAGGTTAGAGGCTAGAAGATGTACCAGAGGAATACAGAGTAAATTAAGGGATGCAAAAGATATTGTTATAGAAAATCGAATATTATCCAAAATCAGGGGATTGTTCTCTACTTAAAAACAATATTAGATAAGAAAATATGATAGTGAAGGATACCACTCTCGAGTTGAAAGCCTTGGTTACCGCGTGTGTGTACACAGTCGATGGTAGAAATGATGATGATGATGATGCCAAAGACAAGCAAAAGGAGTCATGAATCTCCACCCAGCAACTAGCTAGGGGTCAAAGCTCATTTCTTCCCCCTTCTGGCAAGGAATAAAAGAACAAATTTTGGACCTCCCCTTGTTCTCTATTTTCTAGTGGCCAAGATTTCTGCTTCTCTATCTTGGATACCTTGCACGGCTATGAGTGAGAGAGCCGAAGTTCAAATCCATCCTTAGCTTTTGCCTTGGAGAAAATCGGCTTCGTCTGGATTAGGGAGGGAAATGGAGGAAGATGGGATGGCAAAGGATCAATTTAGAGGAGGGCACATGAGGGAACAGACATCTGGAATATTTCAAGATGGGATAACTACTATCGTAGGGAGATTGTATCGAGACATGAGTAAATACTCTAATATTCAATTTCGACCATGCAATTAGCATGCCATATCTGTACTTCCCACTGCATCGTTGGGTTCATTGATGTGGAAAAGAACTTCAACCAATGGCCTGGACAGCTGTTTGCATTGATTCATTGATGAATCTGCAATTCATGTGCAGGAACTAAAAGAAAGGACGAGAGTTAACCTCTTCTAGCTCATATCATGTCAATTATTCTTAAGTTGCACTCCTTTTGTCTTTCCTTCTTTCCCCAAAAGTCATCGTTAAAGAAACACGATCTGGATCTAATGCAGCGATACTATTCCCCTTGAGCTAGAATCAAGAGATTTGAGTTAGATTCTCAGTGATGAACTCTCTATACATAGTCCTTGCCCTGTTTTTCCAGTATCTTTTAGGCATATGGGCTCTCTTTTGTGATCAATGGAAGGGTCAACTTTCGTGTCATGTCTTGTGATATGATACGTTATGGGTGGGATCGATCATAGTATGATGTTGGACTGTCTTTTTTGTTGATTTAAGCACCAAGAAAGCAGAACCATTCTGAAATCTCTAGAAAAGGACCTGAGCTCCTTTCTCAGTGAGGGGCATGAAGAATGCACCATTTAAGCTATCAGTAGTCAGTTCAAGCAAAAGCCAGATCCATCCATTCCACACAACAACATCGACATTGCTTCGAATTCATCTCTTTCTCCTAGAAATCTAGCACGAGAGGGCCCTGTGCCTATCAACTTGCTCGAGCACTCAATTGCAGGAATTTCCGCCACTTCTTTTTCTCGGTGTGCGCTCCAAGAGATCCTTTTCGTTTGTCATGCTGCTCATCGATTCCCGTCCCTCTGTTTACTGTTAACATTGATGGGATCATTGACTCTTATGCTGGGTTCTGCTGTTCAGTCGCCATGAAGCCGCTTATTCGCATCACTGATACGATTTATGTCTTCATGGAAATCGCTCTTCCAGTCAGTGCAGTTGTCCCTAATAGCTTTTGGCTATGTTTTCCTGTCCAAAATGAGCTGCAACTTCACGTTCATCTGCCTGGAAAGAGTTGCACCAACTGCTGCACAACACAATCCAATCTGTATGGAGTCGAAATTTGGGATGTAGTAAAGTAATGATTATTCAAACGTATTCTTCTGCAGTTGGTGCAGTTGTCCCTAGAAGTTGCCAGCCATGCTTGCGCTGTTCAAACCGAGTTTCGACTGCATGTTGTATGCTTGGAGGTTAGTTTAGTTGCATTGCACCAACTGCAGTATAATCTGATACGATATGTATGCAGTCGAAGTCTGTGATGCACTAAAGTCGTGATTGTTAATGCCTGCTGCTGCACTTGTCTTTTGGATAAAATTGTTTATCAACATTAGTTCTACATGAATGCTCAATAGAAAGTTCAGTAGAAAGTTCAGCCCATGAAAACCGATTCAGGAACAAAATTATAGTAACTAGAGCAGAGTTGCTTATAGAGAACTAAGCAGCAATGAGATTCACTATCTTAGTTGTCTTAACAAGCACATGCTATACTATTGTTCCATGACATATAATTCAACCGGAGGACAAGTGCGGAAGACTGACGAGGAATATTACGATTTTACAGAAAACGCCCGTATAGAACACACTGATATATTATATCAGGATTTTGGCATCGAAGAAGCAACTAGCGCCAAGGATTATGGTCCGCTACTTCGAGCGAGCATTGCTGCTCTGACTCTTCCGAAGATTGGAACTCCTGTCTCCGTTCCTTGGGCTGTGAGGTGCTGAGTAGGGGCTAGTTCTCTCCCCCCTCAGTTCGCTTACACGAGGGCTGAACATGGGCCTCGGGCTCTGCAGATTCACAGCAGCATCGTGAGCCGGTGTTGTGGTGGAACTCGTAACCTTCGGGCTGCTCATGTGCCTGAATTCTCCACGGCTCCTCGTGATAACCTCGTCCAGAATCTCCCCATCCCCTGCATGAGAAGCTCCTGCTCCGAGCTCTGATTCCTAAATAACATATAGAACACAGTAGAGAAGTTAACTTCTAAGGCAGTTAAAAGTAACAGAAATTTTGATCCGTAAAGGAATAGGTGTCCTACTGCAGCGATATTGAAGGGCAATGCCGGTGCCTCTTCATACTCGGCTGCGTCGAGATCTTGAAGGTGGACTCCTTTGAAGAATTTCGGCAGGATATACTGTCTAACCGGGACCAGAAGCATGATCATCAGAGGGAACATAACTCCCGCAATAGGGACCCAAGTCAGCCCAAAGCACACAAGCAGGTAAGCCGTTTGGAACAGTGTGAATATCCCAATCGCCTTGAATGGCACAGTCTCGACGAAAGTTGCATGGTACTCCTCAAGAACCCTGCAGAACACCATTAATTTATACTCTCAGAAAGATCCATTTCATTTTGTTGCAGTCAATTGAGCTCAATGTAAATCAGCACAACCTTTTCAAATGTGTTTGGAGCATTGTTTCATTTCATTAACACTGAATTCAATCGATATTACTGTATAAGTTATCGTATCGTAAAGGTAGAATTCATCCAAATGAGAAGGATTGGAATACTTGTATCTTCTGCTTGGAGCGGTGAAGAGCAGCAAAATCCTTTCCCAGAACTGATTTCCTGGTAGACTCTCAATGGCCATGAATGCGAAGTATCCCCATAGGACTGAAGTTGGTATCATCTTGAGGAAAGGCATGGCTGCAATGCAGCCTCCCACCATCATTGCTTGAAGGAGGTTACTCAGTCGTTGTTCCTTAACCTCAACAGGTAAGAGGTCATCGATCTCCTTCTCGATGTCAAACAATGTCTCGTCCACTGGAGCATCAATGTGTCCAGTGCCTGCAGCAGCTTGTATAGTCGTTTCCTTCAGCTCCTTTAAGCCCTGTTCAAGAAGTTTCAGTAAAATTACTTCGCATGTTTCTGATTTCACTGGGTTTTAGCTTTTTCCAGTTTAGTCAGGGAATTCGAGAAGTACGAGGACAGTGGACTGCTGGTAGATGAGAGGAGTCTGCATCTGTTGATAGGTTTGCTGCATATTCCCGTACAGTTGCCCCAAGCTTGCATTCTTCTGCATGCTTTTCCGAGCAGTTGCGACAAGCCGGTTCCTTAGCAACTGCATAATTTCCAAACTTTGAGGGTGAGTTTGAAAAGCATGCGTATCGATAAACAATACCTAACTAATGATATGCGGTCAGAAAGACTATACCTGGTGTTTGAGTGTGGCAAGACTCTTTGTATGCATCGGAGACTGTGGGATGACCCCGTTTGATGGAGGGATCCCAAGCAGGCCGCACATTAAGGTCTATGCCCAAAGAAACAGTCAAATCCAGCTGTGGATGGAAAGGAAAGAAACTGTATTTTGAGGAGGAAATTGCTGACCAAGAAGCCCAAGAGAAGCAGATCGTAGTGGTATGAAGGAGGCTTCCTCAGGTTGAACTCCTTCTGCTGGGCAAGCTGGGATGCGACGCTGTGGTCGAAGTAGTAGAGCACAGCAATCATGGTCGCTGGAATGAAGGCCCCGATGATGTAGAAGATGGGGACTTTCAGCATGTCCTATTGATCGGTTCAAAACTTGGGTTGGTCCATATAGCTCAGAGGAACTCAATTTAGACCTGAATCTTATTAATCATTCAGTACCTTGATCACGGTCCAATTCTCGTAGGCACCTGGTGACCATGGATTGGGGCTGAAGAGTCGTCTTGGGATTCCATCGGGAACAGTGTGTGATGGTATGTAGGAAACTGCTGTCCACACAATGACCATGAGCGGGACACCATAGTCGGCTATCAGGCTTCGAAGCCAACCTGTCAGTCATATCCGGAAGAATTGGTCGAAAGAAATGAGAAACTGCAGAAAGTTCTCTAGTTTTCATTCTTTTTTCTTCCTAATCATCGCCTGGCGGTTTTCTTTTATCATACAACTTGCCTGTTCCGTATCGCCAGGATCTTGCCTTACGACTTTGAAGAGCAGTGAGGAGGAGCCCGAATGAGAGGACTAGAGCAAACATTCCATTGGCAAACCTCCATGAAGGTATGTATTCTGTCAGGTTTGGATCCTCCTGTTTCGGGTTGCGGAACTCTTCAACTAGCCCCTGACCGATGAAGACAGGTTAATCATGCTTGCCAGAAATGATCTGTTATCAGGTCTGAAGTTAATTAAAAGGTCTAACAGAATTACTTTTATGGCTTGCTGCATAAAGAGCATTGCGATGAGCAGACCGAATAACTCTCCGGCAATACGGGTGAACCGATTAATAATGGAGCAAGCTCCAAGTATGGCCATCAGGAACAGCAAGGCTGCAGTCCAGACACATACCCTACAGTACACAAAATCAATGACCCCTCAGAACAAAGACAAACAAGTCAAACAAAAAAAAAAAAAACATTGCCGTGGAATTAAAACCCGACACCAACGAGAACAACTTGCAGGTAACGGATATATCATGTGCTAGTGCGTCTGAAGAGAAAATTCATTCACTTTTTCTCTGTTATTTCTCTCATCTTACCAGGCTGTCCATGCTAGGAAGAGGTTTCTGCCCAGGTCTGGTCTTTCCTTGGCAAAGTTGAACATGAAAGTATACATGATCACGGTGGGCTCAGCAACTCCTAGGATCAGCAGAGGTTGTCCTCCCACAATCGAGTGGATGATCCCGCAGACTGCAGTCGACGCCAAGGTTTGAACTGCCGTCAACACCCCATCTGCACCAGATCCCGAGTCGGGATGGGAAAAGAAGAAGAATACACGAATGTGAGCGTTTTGCTTTCCTGAAGATCTGATGGGAGATTCCAACAACAGACCGTTCAGTCACATTCCAATGTACCAGTGTTTCTCTCGAGCTGTTCACCGAACGATATCACGGGGATCGCAGAGGCGAAGAAAATGTACGTGGTGGGTGCAAGAATCCTGCAGAAACATTTCAACAGAAAATGTTCACGATACACGGTTCTATTCCGCTCATGTTTGGAATTACCGGGAAGGTCTTGGAATGGAAACAGAACCGCTCAACGGAAATTAGACAGCAATTTCGGCACGGCCAAGCTCCACTCCGTGATGTTCCTATTCTCTCTTTATACACATTACCTGAATCCTGCTCTCAAGCCGCCGGTCCAGTCCTGCTTGTAACACATGAGCCTTCCCCTGAGGTCATTCTTTATCCCCTTAAGAGGAACAAAGGTCTCCTCCATTATGGATTCTCCTCCTCTCTATCAGCAAAAAAACCCGACTTTGGATTCGAAACTGTTCCTTGAACTCGGGGACAGCCAAGGCCTAGCGGGCTGCCATCGGAGGCTGAGAGAGCACCAACAACACTCGGGATGATCCGGTTGGAACCTACTCGGGCTTGATACAATCTCCTTCCGTCTCCATTGGCACCTTCGTGAGGAGAGAACTGGAAGAGGTTGACTGAGGCACAGAAACGAGGTGTAGTAGTGCAATCATTCGATGGAGGGAGTCTTGCTTTATAGACGCAACAACATTGCACTGCTCGGATCCAGAGGATTGTGTGCTGAAACACAGAGGATGATCAGAGTCAGAGACTACTAATATTTAATTAAAAACATCTAAGGATGTGGCAGCAAATGGCCGTGGCCTGGCTCTCTTCTGGTGCTTCTTTCTCACTTGTGCGGGGACGAGAGCGAGCGGGGGGGCTTCATTTTATAAGCTCGGAAAGTGCCCTTTTAACAGAAACAACAAAGGTTTTTTTTATGGGTAATAATGTGATTTTTTTTATTTCAGATTGATTCATATTCCCTTTTACTTTTCGTTCTTCTTATCTCATTTCTAATCCGATATAAAAGATAGATGGAAAAGGTAATAAAATTATTGTGAGGGTAAGGATTCATTGTAGATGGGCGGTGATGGTGACAGACGAGTTCGGCATTACTTTTCCGGTGGATCTTCGACCGGAGTTAATGGGATGCCTGGAACATGCTATGCGAGTTCAAAACTGTCCCTAGCCGAGAATAAGTAGGTCTTTGTACGTCGTGCGAATGGTGGAGTCGGGTTCCGACGTTAATCCGAACCGATGATTCATCGGGCGAGAGTCTTGAATCCCACCACGTGAACACCGAACATCATGCTATTGACCATGCGTGACAGCTGCGTACGCTCCATTTCTTCTAACGCGAGGTATGAATGGAGTGGGCGTGGTGCCTGGAAAGGGCCGAATTTCCTCCTCTTCTTCTTCTTCCTTTTTTTTTTTTTTTAATTTGGGACATAGATAATTTTAAAGATATTTTATTAAAAAGAATTATCTTATTAAATTTTATATAAGCACATGAAAACGTCGAACTCACCCTTATCTAAAAATTTAAGTTAATATATAATAGTATCCAGCTCTATTATAAGTCGATGAATTCTCGTAAGTCACTGTATTCCCTACCCATTCCTTGTGAACTCACCAACGCAGCAACAATATTGGTAAAACAATGTATAAGAGCATTTTTCATATGCAAAATAGAGAAAATTATATATATATATATATGAAATAATTTTATCCTTTTTATTATACCATAAATAAATTTAAATATGATTATTTCCTAAATGTTATGAGATGTCAAATATATCCTTTTTCGGAAGTGAGAGTCAACCACGCCCCATTCAAGATAGCTTAGCTGTGAGGGCAAGGAAAGTATATAATTAATTAATTTCCTCTTCCACTTTTTTTATTTCTTTTTCCGGCCAATTCATTCAACACCGGAAGTGATCGACATGATTTTTATTTTTATTTAGTAAATTTATTTTTATATATAATATTTAAGATTACGGCTTCGAGGGACAGCCATGCACATGCACATGCACTGCCGTATTTTTATTTTATTTTATTTTAAAAAGATAAACATCTGTTTGACCTTACCCCTTGTCAGTTCAATATATATAAGTATTTCACATCAGTATTATTGTACTATTACTACGAGACAATAATGCTCATTAAAGAACATCACATAAGTGTGTGTGTATATATATATATATATATGTATTGGTCGGCCCATCTTCGTACCATGATGTCATCACATTGCTGACTTGGAAAAAGAAATAAAACATGTTCAAAAAAGACGAGCTACGGTGGAACAATATGGGAGTTTTCGATTAAGGGCCCTGGTACAGTGGTATTGTTCTCGAACTAACAATTAAAAGAGTTGTCAATTTGATTCTCATTATAAAACTCTCTGTATCCGTTTATAACCTCCCACTTCTACTATTACTTTTTAAATTCGTGAGTCTCTTATATAAACCGAAGAAAAATATATGTAAATTTTTATTTTTATAAATAAATAATACGTAAATTAGAATTTAATTTAACTAAGATATATTATATTATTGAGTGAGATTAACGGTTCATTTAAACCGATTTTAAATGGGGCATTGGCCGTCCCAAATTTTATTTATGTGCAAGAGGGCTCATTATTGCGACTCACGTTTAATACTTTTTTAGACGTGAGTTGTGTTTTGTTTAAATAACAATAATAGTAACTTTTTCTGTCCCATTTGATTAGAGCCAGCTTTTTTTTTTAACTCTGGTTCGGATTGTCATATGGTAAATTTTTGCAATTCGATAAGTCACAATTGATTCAATCCGATTAAATATGTATCAAACGTGCTAATATATTTTACTTATTTAACTGCGTACATTATTAACTAAACTTACGGCATAAAATGTGTAAAACTTCATTTATTATATCTTATCGTATGATAAATATTTTGATAGAATTTTTACTGTCATAATAGTATTGAACATACGTACTAATTGTGTATACGTGCAATTGATCCATTTAATTAATACTGGTTAAGCGAGTAGGGCACGGACTAAGAACTATTTTACACTGATCATTTAAAAACGATACGATATATATATATATATATATATAGCCAACCTTACATTTGATTCCACCTTAATGCAGTAATTTTCTTTTAATTTCTGGTTAGGCATTCGTCCTCGCTTTATTAAAATAAATAAATATATATAGCTCTTTTTTTTAATCCAAATAAAGATAATATGAAGACATAAACAAGACAATTTTCGATACCATTCGGAGTACGGACTCTAAATGAATGATGAATTCCATACTGCCAAGAGGGGATGTACTTGCGGGCGTAAGTGAACATTTTAGAATTAATAATTCGCATTATTTCTCTAATTTAATATAAGATAGCTTGTTTTTTCTATTTCTATTATTATACAAGAAATGCATGAACCGGTAAAAAAAAAAAACAGTAAGGAATAAATGGATTTTGAGATGTAAAATTAATGTTATAATTTTTTGATTAATAAATAATAAATAATAAAATTGTACCCAATCAACTCTCTCCATGAATCTTCCTTCCCCGCTTCACGACGCATGGCCCCAGAAGGGATTGCGTGCATTAGGAAGTTAGTTGACCTAACTCCCCCACTCCGATCATAATTCCCCATAATAATTCTAAACAAAAGATTTCAATAACCCCATAACTTTTTTCCCCATTTTTAAATTTTTTTAATATATATATATTCTATATATGATATTTTTAATATACTGATTCATGTTAGCTGTTTGAAGCGTCGGCCGCTGTACTGGATTTCTTAATTGATACGTATTCTTTTTTTCCTGACCGTTGAATTGTAAAATTAATTCACCGAAAAAGGGAAATTTTGGGGAAATTTCAGCTTGGACTTGGGAAGAAAATCATTAATGGTTTATTCTATCGGTTGCAAGGTTGATTCTCGATGGCTGGTCCACTCGTGCTGGTCCATCTAGGCTTCACCACTGGCCCTGTGGGTTAGCACGAGGCCGGTTCAAAGGTTCACCCTTTTTTTTCTCAACTGTCTGCTGTACACATAAATTTACTTTATTATGGTCGTAATAAATTTTTTAATAGGTTTAAAAATTTTTATCTCGAGTATATTCTATTGGATGAGTTGGTAATCCAATTAGACTTAATACACTTTATTATATATATATACACATATATGTATGCCTAAAGAAATGACTTTAGTCATGATCACTTATGAGAGAGCATCTCTTTAATTATTATAATGAGAAAGGTTGTTAGAGGAGAAAGAACCAATAGAAGTTCTGAGGCATGAAACTCTTTTGGGATATTCAGCCAAAAAGCAATAAATAAATTATTTTTGGTGCAATTACGTCTCAATCAAACTCTTGGAATCCATCTGCGCCATTCCCCTTTTGTTTTTTGTTTTTGTTTTCCTTTTTCTCCCTGGCACCAATTAAAATAATTTCATTAGAAATATTATATATTTATATCTTTTTGGCATTTAATTATATATATTTAAAAAATAATTATTTAAATATCTTATATTTTATTTCGTAACATACTTAAATAAAAATACCAACAACATGCCGACACGATTGTCATATATTAACATTGTATAATAATACAGTATTAAATTGTTGATATGGTAAAATTTGACTAATATGATAAGATAATAATATATACAGGAAGAATTTTTTAAGGATGGGTGATATTATTAAATATAATATTAATAAATTATTAAAATTAGAATTTAAATATTATATATTTAAATAAGATTAAAATAGTTATTTAAAAAATATATATATATAATTTAAGTTAAAAAAAAAGTTAAAAGATGTAAAACTACCACACCACCACACCACCACCCAACCCCCCACGGCCCGCCCCCTAATTCTGCCAAATGAAAACAGAGGAAAAGGAGAGGAAGCAGAAATTTCCTCTCTTGGTGAAGCATCAATGGACGAAAATGCCAATAATATATTGGACTTTATGACCTAGACATACTACACCTTATTATGATAACGGAAGTTGGGCGCAATTAGCGACGATCTCGGGTTCTGTAGAAGTTGCACTCGAATGATTCTGTCCGGCACTTGGCGTTTAGACTAATGAAGAGCCCCCCAAATGATTGAAATCAACTGCGACAAATGCCTACTGTTGATGATGGAGAAAGGTGTGTCGACTTCACGACCCCCGCCCCCTCACTACCTAATCTCTACCCAGGAGAACAATTATACACCAGTTCGAGGTACGTGATAAGACGACAAGAATTTGCCTGCTCGAGCAAGGATGGACGCCCTACCTCAATTGTTGACAAGATTACTCGCTGTGCTATCCGTTCGACAGACTATAGCTTCGCGCTGCAGTGCTGAGGCTCGAGCCGAGTTATTCCTCGGTGCTGAGATGCAGTGGGATGTCGGGCGACCGAGTATGTAACTGTGCGTCCGCTCGATCGTCGGTCTAAACTCTTGAGTTGGTTCTGGGTCGACCTCCATTCTCAGGATGGAGAGGATGGTTGAAGCGTCAGAACTCGAGATTTGAGTACGGTGGGTCCCATCGAACATACTGTGTGCGTGCGTGTATATATGTATATATGTGTATAGTTCGCTCGATTTCGGCTAGGCCTGGGATAAATGAAATAAGAGCCCGACGCTTGAATGGGCTGGACTCGATGCTCCGCCCAACGGATTTATGAAATTTGAACTCTGTTCGGGCAGGGTCGGTTAGGCCCGACCCGGTTCCACCGTGGTTCATGGTCCTTGCCCTTCCGCTTCGCTTCATGAATTCGAGTACTCGCGAAGTTGCCGCTCAAGCGCCTCGCCAGCAGGCCGGCGGTCGCTCGCATTACGTGTGGCGTACGACATTTGCATCCGGTCCTATTTCGATCTCAGCCGGACCGGAAACGGTTTCAACTCATTTAATTTAATTGAGATATATTATATAGAGTGAGATTGAACTTTTATATCAATTTAATACCCTTTTAAATGTAATTCAATATGTTTTAAAAATATTAACAACTTTATCCGTCCCACTTGAAAGGCTGGCATTTTTCTTACATGACATAATAATATGCTATTATATGACACGGAGCTAGATAGGTTCAAGTTAAGTCACGATAAATGTATTTAAATGTACGTTGAATATGTTATCCTATTTCACTTATTTGACTGTATGTATTGTTAATTAAATAGTCGTGTAAAATGTACTAATATTTATTAATTACATTTTATTATAATAATCTCATTACCATAATAGTACGATAAATATTTTGATTGAATTTTTTTATTATCGTAGTATTAAGTACATTAATTGTGTACATACGGGTTTGAGTTGAGACACCTTTAGTTTATACCAGTCAAACAGGCTGAGCACCTTTTTAAATAAACTATTTTAAACATGACACAATTCTACACGAATAACAAACTTTACATTTTGATTCCACCCTAACTTAGCAATTTTCTTTTAATTCCTGATTAGAAATTCATCCCTACTTTATTGAAAAAGTCTAACACTTTTTTATTATTATTTGGAAATCTAACCTTTTATTATTGCTATTATTGTTATTTGGAAAAGGATAATATCAAGATATAGACAGGAAAATTCTCAATACCATTCGATCTCGCAACGGAGAATGAACTCCCAAGTGAATGATAATTTCCATCCTGCCGAGGTGGGATGTATCTGCACTGCAGGCGCAAGTGAATATTTTAGAGTGTATATAATTCGCATTATTTTCCCAATTTACGCAAGACGTACGACCTGTCTTTGTCGTGCCTTACGCAGTGGGAAAGCGTTCCACTTTCCCGGCGCACGGCCCCAATTGGGTTTGCGCGTGCTGGTAGCTAGTTGACCTAATGTTTTCTGCATCCAAAATTTTAATATATCGGTTGATATTTGAATCAAACTAATTCATTTAATATTTAACGAAGTGTGAGAAATATTAGTGTTGTATTCCATCTCTTAATTAATGCAATTTTTTTCTGATCGACAAATTACAAGATTAATTCACCGAAAATAAAATTTACCCAAAGAAATTCAGCTCCGGCTCGGAAGGAGGGAGGGAGGGAGACCTTGAAGGTTCGTCGTGTTCGTGGCGTAAAAATACTTCCGTGCCCACGCGCGTATAACAACTGCTCATCTGCCAATGTATGGAATCTTAAATGGTGTATGATTCCCTCCCATATATAGTTTATTCCATTGGTTGCGAGGTTGATTCTCGATGGTTGGTCCACTCGGGCAAGATCTATCTGTGCTCATCGGCCACACGGGTCAGCACGAGGCCGGCTCTAAAATTCAATAGCTGTTCTCGACCTATTTGCCGAATATATGCTTGTAAATCCATCTTATTGCCATCATAGTAACTTAGAATATTCTATCAAATGTCGGTGCAACTGGGGAATTGAATTTTTAAATATCTAAAGGAATGGCACAGGTCATTATCACCAATGAGACAGAGGTTCTGTTGAATTATTATGATGGGAAAGATTCTCGAGGAGAAATGAACCAATGGAGGTTCATCGAATGCTGCCTCCAGTACAAGGTGTGAAATTCTTTTGGGATATTCAGCCAAAAAAAGCAATAAATAAATAAAAAGAAAAAGAGAAGAGCTTTCCTCTATTGGTGAAGCATCAATGGACTAAAATGCCAATAATATTTTGGACTTTATGACCTAAAAATGCTACAAGTTGTTATGATAAAGGAAGTTGGGCCCACTTAGCAATGATCTCGAATTAAGTAGATGCTGAAGTTGCACTCGAATGATTCTGTCCACACTAGAATCTTTTTTTTTAATGAGTATAAAAAATAAAAATAAGAAATAATAAATACAAAAGATTCAACAACAAAAATCAAATAAAATATATAATTTCATGTGATATTTCTCCGAACTTTAGAATGATGAAGAAGCTAAATGATTGAGATAAAATATGAGCTAAAGACAAAAGCCTAACTGTTGATAATGGAGAGAGATGAATCAACTTCACGCCCATGCCCTACCCAAGTGGACAATTTTTTCTCCCTTTTTTTTCATAAAGAAATAAGAATAATAATTAGATGCATTCATTCACTTTGACGAAATCGGTGGTGGGTCGTCCGTCCCCGCGTTCTCGAACCATTCTATCAGGACTCAATTCGACTCCGGCGGGTCCCGGTGCTGATAACGACAACCATACACTGGTCTGAAATACATGAAAAGAATGAAAAAAAAAGACAAGAATTTGCCTACTCAAGCAAGAATGGACATGCTATCTCAATTGTTAACGAGAGCACTTTGCTGTGTTATGTGTTATGCGTTTGACCAGCTGTAGCTCCATGTCGCAGTGTTAAGGCTCGAGCCGAGTTATTCCCTCAGTACTGCCGAGATGTGGTAGAATGATGTTGGGTGGTGAAGTATGTAACTGCGTATTCGATAACTATCGATTTAAACTTTAGAATTGATGGTGGAGACGGTGGTAGAAGCATCAAAACTCGAGATTTGAGTACGGTGGGTTCCATCGAACATGGTATATATATATAGTATGCTCGATTTCGGCTAGGCTTTATATATCTATATAGTTTAAAAGTGCTCGAGCTGGATTCGGGGTAAATGAAATAAGAGCCCGATGCTTGAATGGGCTGGACTTGATGCTCCACCCACCAGATTTATGAGATTCGAACCCTATTCCTGTAGGTTTGGTTAGGCCCAACCCGGTTCTACTGTGGTTCGTGCCACTTGCTCTTCCGGTTCGCTTCATGAATTCGACCACTCAGCGGAGTTGCAGCTCAAACTCCTCGCCAGCAGGTCAGCCGTTGCTCGCATTGTGGGCGGTGTATGGCAGTTGTATCCATATCCAGCCACGGTCCTATTTCGAACTCAGCCGGACTGGAGATGGTTCCCGTGGCGGTAGGTAACTCACCTTGTAAGTGACGAGAAAACGTTCTCTGACTATATTAGTCACGTGTTCTATATTTGGCTTATGGCTTAGATAAAAAATCACGGTTTTTTTTAATTTTTAAAATTTCGCCTGTTCTCCCTAATTGAATTTTATCTGGGTCGTTCCGCACGAGGCTTGCTCGATAGCCAGTGTCTGTGCCAACACAACGAAGAAGTACAGACGGGGCTTGTCGCCGTTGTCGAGATTTGGAACCCGCCGGAGCAGACAAATCTCACGTTCGATTTCCATGGCCGCTTCGAGCACAATGGCAGCGATCCCCAGCACTTTCCACCGTCTCCCGTTGCCGTTCCGGGAATTCCCATTCATGGGCTCGGTTGCTTCACTCTCGTTCTCTCGCCGAACCGCGACAAACCCACGGTGCCGGACTGGGAGAGCTTTCCCTGTTATTCGCCCAATCAGAGCCCAGAGCTCCCCCGGTACGGTAGAGATTGTGTCCCGAACCCCAGTTCTTTGGTCGGAGGATTAATGGGTTCTTTTGTCGTGTTGCGATTGCTAGATTACCTCCCGGATGCGAAATTCTATAAAGTTGAAGCCATATTGAGGTTACTCAAGCATTTAATTTGATACTTTTGGTGTCAATTTCCTCTCTTTTACTTGTTCTCTCTGCGTTTGTTATTGCTAACTTTTTGATACTTGCTGGACAGGCCTTGGCGGGTGTCTCAGGTTTCCTCAGTAAGTTCTGTTGAACGTTCGGTTTCTGGGGAAATTGAAGATCCAATATGGTTTCAGTTTGTATCTCATTAGGATGGCGTCGTCTTGAAGTTTTTGTCTTCTATTCGATGCTACTAGGAAAATTTTAGCTTCTGAGTCGAGCTACGGAGTTTAAGTTGTGTTGGGTGCTTTGTATGCATGATCACTTGCAAGCCCTTGCTTAGCTAACTAATAAGGTATTTTGGTAGTGAAATAGGCGAGCTTTAATTCTTCAGGGCAGTTTGGATGTGAAATGTTGATGGATTTTGTAGAAATTTTGAGGGATTAGAAGTTAAAATCTGAAGAAGACAAGTGGATTTTCTATCGTATACTATACGTGTCTATGTTTTTGAACTGTGGTCGTCAGTTATTCCCTGTCCGCGGTTCTTATTGGCAGTATTTTTTTCTTGATTTTCAAGGCTCTGCTGAAAATGGGGATCCGTGGAGTGACAGTTTCTGATGTTCGAGGTTTTGGTGCTCAGGGTAGTTCAACGGAAAGACAGGGAGGTAAGTAAATCTTGTGCTAGGGCTGATTTGCCTCCAATGGAGTAACATGACTGGATTTGTGCTTTTCAACATGCTTGATCATTTTGGTTTGCCTTCCTGCACTTTCTTTGTAGCTTCTAATTCTGTGATGTGATCGTATTCTTGTTCTGGCGACCATTGACTATCCAATTTTCTTCCATGGACCATGCAGGTTCGGAATTCTCAGAGGATAATTTCCTTGCTAAAGTTAAAATGGAGATTGTTGTGAGCAAAGACCAGGTATCTCAAAAGATCTTATCTATGGATATAAATGTGCATATAAATACTTCTATTACTAGAATAGGTGATGCTGGTGTTACGACTCTGAGTAGACCTTTTGACCTGCTGATATCATGTTTCCTAAGGTTAATGCAGTAATTGACAAGATTATCGAGGAGGCAAGAACTGGCGAGATTGGTGATGGCAAAATCTTTGGTAGGGATATCCACTCGTATTCTTTTCTAGTAATTCTCTCATCTGGGTAACTGGAATACTTGAAAGATACTCGTTACAAAGCTGCAGGTCCACCATTTCTAATTCTTTAGCTTTTAGGGTAATCGAACTCTTTGTGCCCGACAGCATGAAGTCCAACAGCTCATTCCTTGACAAGTAAAACCCCTTCTCTTGGTGGGGTTGGGTAACTCAAGTGACTTATGATTGTTTAGAGATGTTATTTAGACTTTATCCTCCCTTGATAGCGAGGTTTATCAATCAAATTTATTGAGATCCTGTGCTGGTCTTGCAGTGGTGCCCGTTGCAGACGTAATCAGGGTTCGCACAGGTAACTGACTGCCGTTCTAGCCGCCACTCATTCACTAAGCATCCATCCGTTAAATTCGTGTTGGTGAGTCTAACCAATCGACTGCATAGGTGAACGAGGAGAGAGTGCTGAAAGGATGAGTGGAGGTCGAGCTGATATTGGTATGGCTCCATGAGGAGGTTCATGGTGTGGCGGAAGTAGGCTGTAGCATCTCTTCTTCAATTCTGATGCCTGTGGCGTTACGGAATAAGAGAGAACTGTAATTGGCTATTTTAGTTGTCAGGAGCAGGAAGACCTGTGATCTTTAGCTGTAAGGACATTAGTTTTGAATTTATCGATATTACGGTCGGTAATCATTTTCTGGACAATGTTACAGACATTTTTGCTTCACTTGCTGAAGAAATTCGATACGAACACCATGCTCCTTGTTTTTATGAAAACAGAGACAATCCATCATGGCATTCTCGATGGGTTGCATGGACCGACTCATGTTCGGTCAGCAGGTCAATATTTTTCAATAATTATTATTTTTATATTAATTATACTAAATATGATAGTAATTAATTAATTTATTAAATAGTATATTATATAGATTAAAATTTACCATTATAATCCTAATTTACTAACAACTCCCTATTTTATTAATTAAGTTTATCGGATAAGTAAAAAAAAAGAAAAAATAAAGAAAATTCTCATTCTCGTAAAAAATTAAAAATTATAAAAAATTTAAAAATCGCCGACGATGAATCGTGAAAGACAGCTCGATCTTCGTCATCATCCCCTCTCTTCTCTCCCCCTCCCTCTCTCTCTCTCTCTGATTGACGACCTCTGCCATCACTTCCCCATTTCCTCCTTCCCTCCTTGTCTCCTCTTCCCGCCGCATCTCTCTCTCTGTGTTGTCATCGCAATCGAGATCGAAGGTTCTCCCGAGGTATGAGGGCTATGTTCACCGCACTTTCCATCCGGCAGTTGAATTTCCGCGCTTACTGGAATCTTGGTTATGCTTCATCTCGCTTCTCGCTTGAACGGCCGATGTGAACGTGCTGAGCGAGACCTAGTTTTGTATAACTGCTTGATCCCAGTCCCCGTGCATTCTGACGCAAGATTTTCGAGTTGATGCCCGATTACTGGATTGATCTGTTGCGAGCTTTAATTGCTGTTGTTGTGACTGTTATCTGCAATATGAATCTTTTAATCGCTGGTGTGGTAAGTGGTCTTGTACGTCGATTCGGCCAACCTGGACCGTTCCCCCGTCTTTATGACTGGTCTTTGATTTTTAAATGTTCTCAGTTGATTTATAGCATGAAGTTCAAAAGACATCGTTTCATGTTTCTGATGCGTATGTTTTTCTGCTTCGAAGTTGATATTTTTTGGGCTTTCCATAGATAAGATATCGTCACTTTGAGAATTCCATTTCGTTTGTGTGTTTCGACTGGGCAGAATTGGGAATGGGTTGTTTTTTATATTTCATTTTCAGAAATAATGCGGCTTAGTACCTGTGCAAAGGAACTGTGTCTTTGATTTTGAGTTATCAGATCAGGCAGAATTGTGGACGGGCCTGTCTTTCACATAGATTGGATTGTCAATTTTGAGATTTGATGCAGCTTCGTATCTTTGCAATGGAATTGTGCATTGATCTGGGTTATTTGATGGGACAGCATCAGAAATGGGGCTGTCTTTCACAAAGCTTTTCAGCCGGCTCTTCGCCAAGAAAGAGATGCGTATTCTTATGGTGGGTCTTGATGCTGCTGGTAAGACTACCATTCTCTACAAGCTCAAGCTGGGAGAGATTGTTACCACCATTCCCACCATTGGTAAGTGTGTCTGTGCAGTGCCTGCTAATCTTGATTTTTTTTTTCAGGACATTCATCGATTCAGCACCTGTTTTCTTAGCTTATTATTTTGACGTCTAATGCTGCATCTTACTTTGAGCATGAGGTTACCAAATGCAGGTGGTTCTTTTTTTTTAAAAAAATAATTTCCGGTGGCATGTTTTATTTTGTCAGGATTCAATGTAGAGACTGTTGAGTATAAGAACATCAGCTTCACTGTCTGGGATGTCGGTGGCCAGGACAAGGTACACTCTACATTCTTTTATGATTATAATTATGGGCTGTGACAATGACTTTTACTTGTCTTTTTCATGCATGAATGAGTTGATAAATAAGCCTTTAAACAATTCTTCCTTGTCCTCATCTGTTTGATCAACGACTGGGATGACAATCTCATGCAGAGTTGTATAGTTCCAGTGATTATTTTTGTGGTATTTATTAGGATTATCTAGATCATTTTCCATCTAAAAGAATCCCATAGTCCCTTTCATACTATTGTGTAATATCAAAATTGAAATTTACATGATAACCCCTTCATGAAGTCTTTTTTCCCCCATTCTCAATGTCACTTGCAATAACTGCTACATGATGTAAAAGTCAAGGTTAACATTTAAGTTGATAGGTTCCTCAAACCAATTCGGTGTCACATCCTGATTTGGCTTTGCTTGGCTAATCTACTGTAGATCCGCCCTTTATGGAGGCATTACTTCCAAAACACACAAGGTCTGATCTTTGTGGTTGATAGCAATGACCGGGACCGTGTTGTTGAAGCCAGGGATGAGCTACACAGAATGCTTAATGAGGTAATGTGGAGATCACCCTAACTTAGTTCTTTCGTCACAACCAGTTGGACAAAGATAATACATATGCAGCCTTACTTGGGAATACAATTTAAATGAGTTCATTCTGGAAATTCTAGAGTGTCACTTTGTGAGTCAAAACGATGACTACTTTGTTCTTTTGACAGGATGAGTTGCGTGATGCTGTGCTGCTGGTGTTTGCCAACAAGCAAGATCTTCCCAACGCAATGAATGCTGCAGAAATAACTGACAAGCTCGGCCTTCACTCCCTCCGGCAGCGCCACTGGTAAGGCTCTTTTCTCTTTATGAAGACATCTTTTTCCTCCCTCTTTTGACTTTTCAGAAAGAACAATCAGTAGTGAACTTCGTTAATCAGATTCCTGACTTTGATTTTGCAGGTACATTCAGAGCACCTGCGCTACTTCTGGTGAGGGGCTGTATGAGGGGCTGGAGTGGCTTTCAAACAACATTGCAAGCAAGGTCAGCTCCTGAAATACTAGCCATTTTGATAATGTACGCACTCATGGGAATGATTAGATATGTTCATCTCAAAGATTTACCCCCTTTTATTAATCGCAGGCATAGAGTGCTCCCCGTATCTCTTCTGGCCAGAACTCAATCTGAAGCAGAGATCATCTCCATTGTCCTATTCAAACTCCACCTTGTTTAGGTTTTACTTGTTTGCGACGTCTGTTTGCCACTGTAAAATTTGTCATCTGCTCTGCAGAAATAACTCATTGATGTCGAGAATATTTCCTTGAACTGAAAAGTACTTTCTGTTTAAATAGCTTGCTAATTATGATCTCTTCATACAGTAGTATTACAGCAATAGCAAATCTAACCCTAAACTCAGGGTGAATGTTAGTTGATACGACTGGTCCAGGTGATTCAGTGGTCTCTCTAGGAGTAGATTCCTTAAAATTTCTTTAAGATGGAACTCCATATACATGTGAGCGGCCACATCAGAAGCTGCATAATTTGAACTCTCAACCCTTGAACTATTCATAAGCATATGTTACCCCTCCACTTTGATCTCAAGGAAGATGCTATGCCAAACCATATGAGCTTTCAACACCAAAATGCTATTGACAATCGTCGTCATATGACCTGATTATCTGTGCCTTTAGAGTGAAATCACTGGTTTTTGTGGTTTGGAGGGCATTCTAATTGAACATCACATCGGTTTACAGGTATTTCAAGCACGGGGTCAAGTCATATGGTACGTAAATTTGCTTCACATGCGCTTTTCGGGTTATCATTGCTCCATAAGGAAGATCAATGGCAGAGGATGATGGCATCTTACAGACGTGGAAGCCATCCGCTATGATTCATTCAGTTGAACACGGGTCAGTAAGAGTATAGTATGGATGCAGAACTCGGAATTGGTTTTGTAGAAAACCTACTCCTGATGCTATATGAAACTCCGAACGAAAGGAGTGTGATTCAGAAAGTGACTCCGTGTACAGTCCTATGATCGAGCTATGTTTTAACAGTTGCCGCCAAATCACAAAGGTCGTCTCTCGAAGAGCAGAGGAGCTGATGGAGATGTGGCTGATACTAATTCATCCAGGATTTACACTTTCCATATTCCACATTTATCTTATTGAGAGAGGCAACGAGTTGGTCCTCCAACCCGCCTAAGCCGCCGAAGGAGCCGTCAAGTACTTGACTTTGCCTGCCTCCGACAGCGCCGCAACAAAGGGCTGCATATTGACGGGCTCCAACTCTACGCCGTCGGCCACCAGCGGGGGCTTCCCGTAGTCTAGCGGTTCATCGTCGTAGATGTCCCACCGCTTCTTCACCAGCATCCTCGTGTCCTCCCCTCTGCATATTGTGTACCTCCTCGGCTTCGAACCCTGCACGAATCAACAGTCGAGCTTGGACTGGACCTTGCGGTAGAAATGCCGGGACTTTCATTCTGATAAGTAAACAGCAATAAGTTATATCTAATCTGTGAGCTTACCGCTGCGCAGTAGTGAACAACCTTAACCTTCTAGAGCTCGACATTCTCCGGGTGGCGCCAGAGCATGGCAAGGACGAGGTTATACACAAGAGGAAGAGGTTTGTAGATCTCCCTGAAGTACATGTTGAGGAAGTCGGGTGTGATCTTCACGGTCTGGAGCCAGTCCTCGTTGGTCTCAGGACCAGGCTCAAACACAAACATCCCCGCGTCGAAGTAAGGGGCGGGCCGCGGGCCGAGCTCGGCCTCGGGCCATTGGACCTTGTCGGGGCACTGCTGGCAGTACCCAATCTTGTACTGCGGCGTGTGGGACCACGTCTTCTTGCAGTAGCAGTCCATCACGGCGTAGAAGAGGCCGTCCGGCGGCAGGTCAAAAGAGGTGGTCTATGTTGTCGTACATCCGGATGTCCCCGTCGAGGTATATCATCTTGCTGTACTCCACAAACTGCGAAACTAGAAACCCGAAATCCATGAAATCAAATTTGAATCCATCGAATCCATCATAGAGTTTACACTATCGCATTAGATTGAGAAGACCACGTTTCCATCGAGAACAATCCACAGCAAATACCAGATTTAGATTAAATCAGAGCCCCTTACACCATCGCGGTTCTTCTCCGTGTCCTCTCACAGGAAGACCGGACACAGAGAAAGACAAATACACTGCGACCAAGATTGCCCAAGAAGATGGCTCGCATCCGGCACATCACGACAGCGAGAAACCAAGGGCATTTTAGTAATCGCAAGGCAACCGATCTTCCGGGCGGCGCCAAGTCATGCGACACGTGTCAATAACAACGATTTGCCACTTGGAAGGTGCTGACGGATCAAACAGTACACAGTTCAACACTTGGCAAGTGATTCGACTTGTATCTTCGATTCAACTGTAGTAAATGCTTGTCTGTCTGTCTGTCTGTCCTGCCAAGCCCCCCGTGGACCTGCACCATTGAGCTCGTTGCCATTATAAGGACAAGTCTCTAGACTCTCTCTCTCTCTATATATATATAAAAGAATCCTGTCTGCCACATGCAGGATCAAGAATCAAAATATCTAAATATATATAATTTTAAGAAAATAAAATTTTATTATATTAAAAAAAATACTAAGTGACGCATATTATAGTGAAAAATGAAGCAGGACCAACTTCTATATTTAGCAATTCGTGCAGCCAGAGAATTGCTTTGGCTTCTATATATATATATACACACTACACCGGTCTCCGTTTGCGCCACGTTTTTCATTTGATTAATTTGTGGGGCCGAGGATTAAATTGTTGGGGGCCCAATGGTGCGCTTGAGAGAGAGAGAGAGAGAGAGAGAGAGAGGGAATTGAAAAATACATTTAGGTCCTCAACGTGCGTCCACCTCTTCAGTTTCGTCCCTTTTGTCGTCATCCCTGATTGTCAGTGACCACTGGGAGACGAGTAGACAGCAGCTGAGTTTGGGCCGTTTTGCTTATATGGGCTCTAATATTAGCTGGTACGGCCCATAACCATGAGTTAGTTTATTGGGCTTGCAAATGCCTGGGGCCCAATACTCACTATCTTCGAACTCCAAGGATACATCCCCCTTCCCTAATCCCATCCCAGATGGATGGGATCTCTCTATCATTGGGGAAGGGGAAAAAAAAAATTGCACCTTACCCATCTATGTGGAAGTTTAACTGATCTCCAATTCAAGCTACGCATTGACTTGTAGCATTATTATGCATATACAACAGATTATATATGGTTAAATATATTATAATGCAATAAGTATAGATTGGTCTCCAAGGATCTGAAAGTCCAACTGACTTTCAGCTTTTTGAAGTGGTGAGTTTGCATGGTCTCACATAACTGTCACAATTCCTTTCAGATATTTTATCACACTTGGGTCGAAATTAGGCAGAAACTTGTCATCTCCTGATGTCCATCCTATAATGTAAGTTGTCCTTCCCGGTGCATATGGCATTTAGGAGTTCATCGTTAGTCTAATTAATCGATACTCGAACGATTCGACCGATTAAGATTTGAAAGCTCTCTCAGTCCCGAATATTATCAATTCATAAGACTTGAATCTAATACCTTTACCTAATATTAGAAGTTGCACCACCAATGCGTTGACATTAGGCCAAATTTCCACGCTTTTGTTTTTTCAATGAGCCGTCATATAATTTCAACCATGAGTAAACACTCCATGAACACAAATATATATATATATATATATATATATATGATTGGGCATTTTTATTCTCTCATCGGGTCCAATTCTGGTAGATCGCTAGCATGAGTCCTGTGAAATACGTCTCCATGGCACAACCAAAGAAATTGACTTCCCCACTCCTCCTGAGAATATTTTCTCAACCCACCTAACCCATTCATGGAATTTTCAACGGTGTGGAAGGAGACATCTTGCGTTATCAATGCAAGTGGATCTCTCTGGAAGTCGGATCTCGAACCTCAATCTCCTGATTGACTCGACCGATGAATGGACTCCTGGCTCAGTGCACTTGTCCCGATTGTCTCCGGCGCTCGAACAAGTACATGGAAGCGTGACATCATGCCCACTAAGACGGTAGAACATCAAAGTGCCACTAATCAAGCATCACATGATGACGAGTCTAGGGGTTTTAGGCTCCGTACGGCGTCCTAGAGTGTATTGACAAGGCCACCCACCATTTACCTTAAGTTCTGTTACCATTGCGGGGGTAATTTGATGTCCTAAATCTATAACTAACATGTCACGATCATAATCGTGTAATTATAGGCATATTACCGTTGTAAATTTGAATATTATACAAAAATTTCAGGTATTTTAGACATGAAATTTATATCATTCATCTTATAAAAATGCAAGCATGTCTAATCCCTTATTATGATAAATTGTAGAACCAAACGGCATAATCCATATAGTAAAGTTCAGGTTTTACATGAGAATGTAAATTTTCCGTACGAAAAAAACTAAAATTTTTTTGGCGATTCCATGTGACCACCTAACAATTGAGAAGAACATCAATTAGACGATGGTTATGATAATCTTACTGATTTTTCAAGACTCGTGGCTTATACTTTATAATTTTCATGTATATTCACAATGTCAAATCAGTAGCAAATTGCTCTTTTTTGGACTGATTACCCTTCAATTTCCACACGGAAACTGTCTAGGTCAACCCTATTGTTGTACGACTAATGCCCTCACCAATACATATTATTCTTAGATTCCTAGACTGCATCACACGGATTAAGAATTTTAATCCCACAAGTGGTCACGATAAAGTGACCTATTGATGATATTTTATGAGTGTTATTTATCATTATCTTCACATGCTTGAGCATTTGCTTAGGGTTTCAAATAACCCCATCTTTATTGAGAGGTTAGACTCTTCTCCTCCGTGTTCAAGTGAGGAGGAAAATTGACCGCCGGCCGGTTTTCCCTTTCGCATGCACGACCTGAAAAGTGAACCGATAGACAGTGATATAGTTCATCCTTCTTGCATTCCTTCGATTTTCTTCCCTGAATTGACGATCCTGTTCTCGATGCTGCTGTTGTACCCTTTTTCCATGAGCAATAGGCTGAACCTTGAAAACCCTTCTCTTAATTCAGATTCGAAATTGGGACATCCCGAGGTGGACTAGGAGGCATGTGACTTACGCAAGATTGTGCTCCTTCGCCTGTAAACCTGACGGATAAGAGAATTCGGCAGGTAATCAAGTGGGCGTATCCAACTTGTTGAAAAGTCAAAGGGTCAAACTCACGAAACCAAAGCATGACTTTCTCCGACATTAGAGAAAAATGGGGGTCTAATATTATTATCAACCAGAGTTGCCCGTTAACAAAATTTTCTATCTTCTAAAGTCTGGTTTTTTATTTTTAGTATGAATTTTTTTCTCAAATGTACAGTGTTATTTAACTAAGAATAGTAGTTGGTCAAATCCCATCATTTAATTAACGATATCGTGGTCAATTCCACTCTGATCTCCACCTATATATACTCTTGTCATCTAATCTCTTCTTCTTAACCCCCAAAACCAAGCACGTTTCTTCTCCCTCTTCCTTGCCCACATACATCTCTTTTACATAAGTGCACGAGTACAGGCGCATCTACAGATAGATATACATATAGTAAGTACATAGTCAGTACTGCTCGGGAACCGGGATATGGAAACACGTGTGGCGAGTCATTTTGGCCCGTTGATGAGTAATGCCAGTGAGGAAGAGCTCGTGGAGGTGAAGAAAGGCCCCTGGACGGAGGATGAGGATGCCTTGCTCATGAACTACGTGAGCATCTACGGCGAAGGTCATTGGAACTCTGTCGCTCGCCTTGCAGGTTTGCTTACACCGAGACATCGCACAGTTTTTGTGTTTTGTGTGGTATATTGCGTAGGTTCCTTGATCTTATTCTGTTTGGTGATCGACGCAGGGCTGAAGCGAACCGGCAAAAGTTGCAGACTAAGGTGGCTGAACTACTTGCGTCCAGACCTTCGACGTGGTAACATCACACTCCAGGAGCAGCTGCTGATCCTCGAACTCCACTCTCACTGGGGAAACCGGTAACTGAATCTTCACCAGTTTTTATTATTATTATTTTTCCATTTAATCAACACCCGTGATTTCCTTTAGTGTGCTTTGTTTTTCCCAAGGATCGAATGCATTTATGATCGTGAACTGTAAACATTGCAGGTGGTCGAAAATAGCTCAGTATCTGCCCGGCAGGACCGATAACGAGATAAAGAATTACTGGAGGACGAGGGTACAGAAGCAAGCGAAGCAGATGAAGTGCGATGTCAATAGCAAGCAGTTCAGGGATGCCATGCGCTTCATCTGGATGCCCCGGCTGAGAGAGCGGATCCAAAGTTCGGCAGCCAACACCTCATTGATAGGACCCACCAATAGCGCCGCCTACTCAATCGACCACCCAATAAGCCATACGTCATGCAACCAGGTCGCTTACCAGGCGGTTCAGAGCGGATCCAGTGCCTTCAACCCGGGTTTCAGCTCCGAGATCCCGGCAGCATCATCCCAATCCTATTCAGATAACATCCAAGGCGCTTCCCTTGCTTCGGACCCATCTGGAAGCTGCACGGAGAGTATCACGGAAGGGCTATGCTCGTGGCCTCAAAATTTGCCCGACGAGGGTGACCTGATGATGGAGAATCTGTGGAACGAGGAGAACATGCTGTTCTTGCAGCAGCAGCTCTTCGATGATGATTGAAAGACGAGCTTTAGGCTGTCGGTTAGATGAACACGTTGATGGAACTGTACAGAGAGACCCCAGTACGGAGCATGAGATCGTACGCCGACTGTTAGCACGCTCTTTAGATCAATTTAATTTAGTTTTAATTCTCAGCATTCAATTCTTTCGTTACAAAATGATTGTTGTATCAGTTTTCTGTTCATCATCCCATTCCAGACATTACATGACGCTCTTTATTCACAAAATTCAAAGCTCTTTATTCACAAAATTCAAAAATGAGAATTTAAGTAAGTTTTAATCATGATAATTTGGCACGTGCTTTAAAAGAAGAAGTGTCGAAGTCAAATTCGAAGACCGATACCGGGGAGGGGGGCTGGGGTGGTGAATGGAAAACGGCAGAGGAAGCCGTTCGTGCGTCCCTTTCATGACTAAGAAAGTCCACGAGGATTTGAGTAGGCTTTTCCTGTGGGGAGCACTAATCTCTCCCCCGCCCGCAATTCTTGAAAATACCAAACGCTCCTTTTCTTTTTCTTAGAAATTCAGTTCATGCCGTACTCAGATTTAAGCTGATACATCATATAATATGATTCAAACGTAAAAAGAAGATACATTGGAAGGTCTCGATTCAACTAACATACATTAATGAATACCAAGCATCTCCAATTCACCAGAAAAAAAATTATTCAAGCATGTTATCAATTGGGTTTTTAAGTACTGCATATGAACTGTGATCGACTTTGACAGGTGCGGCATCTCGGCATGCCGATTCATCCCATGACGATTACTGCAATTCGCCCGAGACGAGGGGAGGAGATTAAAGTGGCGGGCCCGGGCTGAGACGACCGTCGCCTGTCGGCCGGGTCAAAGATAGTGGTCACACGGTGCATTAGGAGTACAGTCATGGCGAACTGGCTCGGCCATAGGGTCCCTTCCATTGGGTGCTTCGGTGACAGAGAAAAGTGCCCGGGTGTCTCCCGTCCTCCCGAGCCTCCCGTAGAGCTGCATGATTGAGTTCGTTTGCCGCGAGCAAAGTCTAGAACCTGTAAGGAGACCGAATTTCCGATCCTTGGGAAATATTCTAAATATTTAATTTAGACTATTTTATTCTAAATAATAAACCGTTTAGTACATAAATATGATATCTCTTATAAGATGCGGTATTTGATATAATGATATCGTCTTTAATTTAATATAAGAGAAAGAGAATGTTCGTAAAACTATAAAAACTATAAAAACTAAGCCTAAGATGACAATATAATTCAAGTATGAAATCAAAAAATCGTGCTTAGATAGAGCTTTTCGGACCACCTGCTGCTAAAAAACATCGTATGCCATTGTACCGTAAAAAATAAAATTATTACATAATTAAAATAATTTATTAATTATATTTTAATAATTACTCCTATAACCTCTCTCGTTATATATAAAAATTATCTCAATAATTCAGCCACACTAAAAAAAAAAAACTTATCTTAAAATATAAAAATTTCCAAATTCAACCCAAAAAGCATGGTTTCATTTAATTTAATTTGGGTTGGGCTGGGTTTTTGCTCTGCTCGAGGTGGTGGGCCCGCAGGAATTGACCGTTCTTGCCTTGGCGGGTTTAATCCACATCAGCGGGACTGTATACCATTTTTCATAATCAGCACAGTCGGACGAGGCTAACACAAATGGACAGCACATCCCACTTCTTCCTCATCGCAGTGGTCCTGATCTGTCTTCTCTACCACTGTCAGTCAGCGTGCGTTTACATCCCGACCTCTCCTGGCCGACGGCATTTTCTTCCGTACTCGGACTTATATCAACTGACCACGAGCCAGGGTTATGGACTCGAGTCGAGCGAGGTGCGAGCCCACTGACTCTGATACCATGTTAAATTTGTTGTGAGTCCATAAGGGATTGTGACCGTTTCCACTTAAAAGCTCAGGCTGATAGGTGGCGGTACACAATCTTCTTATAGGCCCACAACGTTTTCTTCATTAAATCGACGTGGGATCGTATATCTCAACAAAAGCTTTTGATCCGAATTATACGATTAGAGGAAATGTGCGACACGGGAAGATTTGTCTTTTGATAGCTCACATCGAGTTGAACTTGAACCGGTCCGGATGAATTGAGAAATTCGGAAGAGGAAATACTCTTAGAATGAAAACCTAATAGAAAGGGAGAGGCACACTGATGTGAGTTGAAGTTGGAAGTGGGCAATATGATTTGGAAGACAGCTATATCAGCACTTCTCTAACACTCCCCTAGTACACACACCCACGACTGACAAGAGCATCTGTGGATCGATCGATTGGAAGAGGTCTCCATTGATAGTGGCCCAGCTATCATCATGGAGACACAAACTACAAGCAAAGATGGATCTTAAAGGGGTAATGAGAGATGGCCGTATCCACCTGAATTCCACCACCATTTTACATTATTCCCACACATGTATGTATATCTGCAAAACGCATGCGGATTCAGCTATGGTACCCCCACCGACGCGCATCAATGGCTTCAACATTCTCCTCCTCCTCCTCCTACTTCTCCCTCATCTTCTTCATCCTCTTTTCCTTGCTCAATATCTCTTCTATATCCGGCTCGTTCTCTCCATCTGATTCTCTTCTGTTGCCGGCTTCGGGGAGGGCCAAAGGCAACGGGTTCGAGCAATGGCTTGCCTGGAACATCAGAAACCACCGGCGCAGGGTTGCCCTGAGGCCGGAGCTCACGGTGACTCAGCCAGCCCAGAACGCGACCTGGGCAGCTCTCGATTGGAAGCTCCGGTACGCCGAGGCGAACAAGATCAAGGTAACGGTGAGCCAGGACAGCACCGGAGATTACAAGTCCATCAAGGAGGCCCTCGATGGGATCCCCCCTTTCAACAAGAGGAGAGTGATAATATCCATCAAGCCTGGCATCTATAGGTTAGGGGAACATCAATCTCTCCACAATGTCTTATCCGGACTTTGTTTAGTTCAATCTTTTTACATTCGAGGATGATACGGAACTCCATTGAATTTCCATCAAAATCAGAGAGGGTTAACATTGCGTGTGATCGAGGGAGTACTCCAGGGAAAAGATCAACGTCCCTAGAGCACTCCCCTTTGTGACATTTCTAGGGGACCCTTCCGATCCGCCAACTATCACCGGGAACGACACCGCCTCTGTGGCAGGGAGGGATGGGACACGGCTGAGGACGTTCCAGAGCGCCACCGTCGCAGTGGATGCTCACTACTTCGTCGCCATCAACATCAGATTCGAGGTATACACAATGTTAATCATGAGTCAGAAGAACGAACTATCAAATCGGTTTCATTTCCTCTCTCACCCCTCGCACGTGTCCCCTTCAAGAACAAAACAGAAGAACAAACGGATTGTCAGTATTACAGTAAGAATGAATGAATCACAGTAAATAAATAAAACAAGACAAGATAAAGGTTTTGGACTGAAATGAATTATGGCTCTGGGTCTGGGGAAGAGCACAGCTCAGCTCACAGAGTCATCATCCCATCCACGAGGACGAACACAGTAAACATTCATTTATGTACGATGACAGGAACGTTTCACTTTAGCTAAAAAGTGCAAAGTATTAACTATTGATATGATAGTTTTCCCGGTGCGCCACATTGACTTAGTACAGAATTGACCCCATACTCGATGCGCCATATTAACTTGGTAGTGTCACCGAGAGCTAGGGCCAAAACGAGTCAGAGAGCATGAGGGCAGAGAGATTCCACTAGCGGGCAGAGAACGAGGCTCGAGTGTCCAAACAGAAATCTGCCTCCCTGCAAATTGAAATCCTTTCACAAATTGGTATGCGCCTATACTTTTTAGGTTCCAGTAGTTATATACATACTAATTAATATTTATAAATATAATAATTTTTAATTAATATGATTCGAGTTGGATCGACTAGTTAGGTGATTCTTTGGTCATTTTTATTTTCAAGCAGTGAAAGATTTTTACGGACCACAAGCTGGAAAAGGAGATACTATGGGAGCACATGAGCAAGGGTAGGTGTGAGTGGAAAGAGAGGGTAAATATGGTCAGATTTATCTTCTTTATTGCTGATCCGGAAGATAATTGTAGTTGGTGAAACCATACGCAATGAGTCACAAGAAATTTTCCCATGATCTTATCATTCGGTCGTTCGAAAGTCTTCGATCATATTACAATGAGCAGATAAATGGGTGTCAATTGCTACAGCAGTTGCCACATTGACTGCAACAGTACAGAAATCGTGCCACTTCTTTGACGGAATCCGTCTTGTGGTCGGCTATCCGCAGAACACGGCTCAGCACGAGATCGGGGTGATCGGGCAGCAGGCAGTGGCAGTCCGAGTGTCGGGCAACAAGGCTGCATTCTACAACTGTAGTTTCATCGGGTCCCAGGACACCCTGTATGACCACAAGGGCCTCCACTATTTCAACAACTGCTTCATCCAAGGCTCCGTCGATTTCATCTTCGGGTATGGCAGATCACTCTACGAGGTAAAGTCTTGTTACTTTTAACTAAGCCACTATGTTTCTATAGATTTTAGATGAGGACCCCCCCTAACTTTACGAGTTCTGATCTGTTTACCGTTTATCGTGGTGGGATCCATGGTGTGGTGCAGCACTGTTACTTGAGCTCGGTGGCGAAGAAGGTGGCCTCCGTGACGGCTCAGAAGCGTACGGCGTCGTCGATGGCGAGCGGGTTCTCCTTCAAGAACAGCGTGGTGACGGGGACGGGGCTCATCTACCTGGGAAGGGCTTGGGGAGACTATTCGAGGGTCATCTTCTCGTACACCTTCTTGGACAAGCTCGTCAACCCCCAGGGATGGAGCGACTGGGGGAAGCCCAAGCGTGACTCGTAAGTTCTATCGGGTTTTCTGCTCCCCGGCGACGACATCATGCCATCAGAAATCGTATTCGTTATTTTGTCATGTTGTTTTGATCCTCACGCGACATGGCTCTGTCAAGAGGATTGCCCTGTTTTATCTTTGCTTCGGTTTTTATGGTGTCGTCTGTTTGTGTGGAAGCAGAAGGGTGTACTATGGAGAATACAAGTGCAGTGGACCAGGAGCGAACACGACAGGGAGAGTGACATGGGCGAGGATGCTGTCGGATGAAGAAGCTCAGCCCTTCATCGGAACTTACTACATCGACGGGGACTCTTGGCTCTTAGGCCCTTGAAATCAAAACTCTCACGCTATGTTCACCAAAGGTCCTTATCTGTGGATTTCGGTGTTCTTGCCCTCATCTGCCGAGGAAGAGGGAATGAATGATGTCCCGTTCGTTCTCCATGGGACTTGGAATCGAGATGTTGTGGTAAATCACCCGATTGAATAATTAATATTCTGTAATCTATGCCGTCGACTGAGATCTCAGTCACTACTTTTTCCGATTGTTGCTGCCAGGGTAGTACTCTCCATCACGATATAATAATATTCACCAATATCTGGATGAAGCAAAGTTTAGTCCTTGATAAAACCCGCAGACAGAAGGGAAGAGTGCTTATTATAGCATTTGCCAAATCATGAAGAAACTCAGAATTTTGTTGCGGTTCGACAAGAGTTCAACAGTGAATCAGTGATCATATCTTTGCCACTATTGGCTATGCCATCCTTCACTTTTGTACAGATCAAGGCGGACGTGCATGTAGTCATTACCGGAAGGAAGCCTGTGAGTCTATGGCCAAACGGAAACAGTTGATATCTCCCACTGCTGGAAATGTTCGATGCTGTTCTCCGTTCCCTGAGCAACAAATCTTGGCCCGCCTCCTGAGAAACTCGTTCCCCGGTTTTGCTTCACATTCTCGTCGCTGCAACAAGCTTCACCCTCGTTGCAGTCCCGACTGAGCAAAAGATCGATGTTGCAGCAGCGTACCAGCGCTTCAAGTAACAGGAGCAATGAAGCCATGCTTCCCTAACTCCAAGATATGAAGTAAGAAACGAGACGAACTAGTAATCAAAATCGCGAACTCTCTGAGAGCTCTCCTTCGGCAACACAAGGAAAGATCTTTGGAGCTAGTCAACTGCAGATGTTGAAAGGCATAAATATAAGCGATCTGCGGAAATACCACTACTTTTTCCTTCACGCGTTGTATTCTGAATTTTCCGTCGACTCGTGCAATTCAAGTTAGAAGAAAATCAAGTCTTGAGTTGGTCATCTGAACAGTCCACAATGTTTGACCCGAGTCAATAAGGCGTTTAACGACTCTGTCTACCCTCTGATGTCTAACTCTTGCACTTCAAGAATTCCTAATGCCCACAGATTCAATCTGATGAGCCGTTCCTCTACAGCGTATCAAAGGGTTCTCGAAAGAGTAGAACGCCTGAGCAACGAATCATGAACACAGCCTAACCTTCGTGTGGACAAGCTAGCCCGTGATCAGGGTGTTGGTTATACCGAGGAACTTTTCCTTGATCGCGGCATTGTTCCCTGATCCGAGGGACTAAGCTCCGACATACGTCACATACCTGACGAGGCATTTCCAGCCTTCAACAGCAGGATGGTTGTAGTTTCATAATAACCGGTCACACCATGTCGAGGTGGCAATTTACGGCCTGCGAATAGAACGCCATGAACTCTCAACGACCTAAAGGAAAAACGTCTACCAGTTAGGGACAGGGGAGGAACTCGTTGATGTGAAACTTCCAATCTCGTTTCGTACATCAATGTATCTGATTGCGTAAAAGACAGCAAGAATTGCTCGCTTCGGACTGGGATCAGACCAGGAAATGAACGCTAACCGTTCAGCTAATTGCTATGTATATTATTCGAATTTCTGCCTCCCTGTGCCTGTCTTCCTTTCTGGGTAATAATCAGTTATCAGAATTAGAGGTCACCCTAGAAAAATACGCCCACGAAAAAGGGACTTCCATGGTTTCACCGGACTGTCTTCTAGAGAGTTTTAACCAACAGACGCAAATAAACATAATCTTCTAATTTCAATTGAATTGAAATACATTCTCTGCCCTTTACACAAACTGACGAATTTTATAGACAAGACAGCGGAGGACGTCACCAACCACTAGGCACTGTTGTAACAGGGGAAAAAACCGCATAGGACAGTGTCTAACATGAAAACCCTTCCAGTCACTAAGTAGCCTCTCTAAAGATAGAGATCAAGCCATCCAAACATTCTCTATCAGATATGCACCACTGCCGGCATTGAATTCTATCCCGGGAGAACTTGAGCTGTGTCTCAAACCTGAGCCACAGAGACATCTTTTCATCTTCTGCTCTTGCTCTCCTCCTTTTCCCGCTCCCGCTTCTTGTAGAGCCTCTCAAGGACCCTCTTGGCCTCGCACTGTGGAAAGTTTACCAAATCATAGTAATGGGGTGCTACATCGACCAACCTGCAGCCAAAGATAAAAAGGGTATTACTTTCACCTACAACATTCTTACCCTCACCAATAAAATTGTCTGAACATGAGAGAGAGAATACCATTCGCCGCGAACTTCAGTGACTGTACGAATGAAGTTCCTGCTGGTTAAGACATACTCATTATAGATGACCCAATCAGGCTTGTGATCGAGACACGTTGAAGGGTGCAAGTGGACAACCTGTTAGGAACAACAAAATATCAGCAGATAATTTCCTCCCAGAAACCATGCATCTACTTAATTATAATTGAAGATTCTTGGCGCAAAAATGAAGATACTACCCAACCAAGGAGAACATATATATACCTGATTGTCTTTGACCGTCAGATAGTGCCCAGTTTTTTCAAGATGAGCAACCTGCATGAAGTATCCTGCAAGCATTGCCTTCCTTATGTTGACATAGTAATCCCTGCTATTGAAGTCTGTGCTACACAGTTTTAGATTAAATCGGGCCATTATTCGGACCAACTGCTGCCTCACATTATCAGCAGCCTTCATTGCCCTATGATTGACGAAGTTCTCATAGCACCATGTGGGATCCTCATCTACGAGCCATTCGAAATTAATAAAGCTCAGAACTTACAAAAGCAGCAAAAGCTAAATCAACAGAAAGATGACTATTCAAGGCTCACTGTTCTGCTTGTAGGCATGGTAGACATTCAGGAGAGTCAGGTGGTCCCCATCAATGTGGCCAAACCTAGCTTTAGCTTCATCTGCAGCCTTTTGAGCTTCCCTAGGCCTTACAAAGCAATTGGGTACTAAAGAAAAAATTGGGTATCACAGCAGAGAGGCCCAGGGCAGGTCAGCAATGCATAGAGGGAAGACGAACCATTTGCTTCATGAGATAATACTGAGAAACTGCAACTATCAGTACCAGCACTTACTCAGAATTCTATGGTGCATGTCACAAGGGGCATTGGACCCAGACAAAAACAATTGCTATATCACACTACCTAATTCAATACATGTACTTTTGCTTCTACAGGCATTCAGCAGACGAGAATAACAAGAGAACATTTAAACATCAAAGCCTAACATTATGCTTGAAAGCAATCATGTGACAGGTGACTGACTTGAAAAACTAGAGTTAAACAACAATAAAATGAATCGCTACACATACCTGATAGCATTGCAGAGATGGACAAGATTTCATTCGAACAATTGAACTCGGGACTAACCACCAGCATTTTCGACATCTGAGGATCCAATGGAAACTCGCTCATGATTTCCCCCAATTTAGTCAAGTTCCCATCATCATCCAATGCTCCCAAGTAATTTAAAACTTCCAATGCTCGCATCAGTGTCTCTGGTGCCGGAGGGTCCATAAAATCAAAATGTACGAGGTCATCAATGCCCAGTTTTTTCAAGGTAAGCACTGAATTTGCAAGGTTGGACCTTAAGATTTCTGGATAAGTCTGACTAACAAGATCATTACTGAAACTTTTCTCAGTATAAAGTCGGAAGCATTTCCCTGGTTGAGTTCTACCCGCACGACCCGCCCTCTGGTGTGCACTTGCCTTTGATATTGGAGACACCAGAAGTGATTCAACACGAACACGAGGATTATAAACCTTTTGCTTAGCAAAACCTGGGTCAATAACATATACTATGCCATCAATGGTCAAAGAAGTCTCAGCAATGTTTGTCGCCACCACAATCTTCCTCCCAGGATGACCACCTTCTTCCAAGGGAGGCGGTGCAGGTTCAAAAATCTTCTGCTGCATAGCAGGAGGAAGAGTTGAGTATAATGGGACCACCTTAACAGGGCCCACTTGATCCCCTAAATTTCCAATCTCTTTATTGATCTTGCGGCAAGCATCTTCAATTTCTTCCTCACCAGTAAGAAAAACAAGAATATCCCCTGGGGACTCAAGCAAATGTATCTGCACGACTGTACGAATAGCTGCCTCCAGATAGTCCCTCTCTGGTTCTGAAGTATAGAAAACTTCCACTGGATGAAGTCTCCCAGGAACTTTCATAAGAGGTGCCCCATTAAAATAACCTTGAAACTTTTCAGCTTCCAGTGTGGCACTCATCACAACAAGCTTCAGATCAGGCCTATTCTTTAGGACTTCTTTCAAAAGACCAAACAAAACATCAGTTGCCAAGGTTCTTTCATGGGCTTCATCAAGGATGATAACCTTGTAGCGTTCCAATAGTGGATCCGTCATAGCCTCTCTTAATAGCATCCCATCAGTAAGGTACCTAAAAAGAAAATTACAAGCAGGAAAGGATTTTCCCTTGTAGTTTTTTTTTTTAATTGATAATGAAGATATTTATTCATTCATATTGAAAACTTTCTAGAGAGCATGAAATATCAACATGTTTCCTAGAGATAATATACACACACATATATACATAGATATATATATGTCAAATCAAAGAAAAGGGGCTTACTTCAAGACAGTTCTTGCACTACTGCAGTCTTCAAAACGAATGCTATAACCTACTTCTTCTCCAATTGTAACATCCATCTCCTCTGCAACACGTCGAGAAACCGACATAGCTGCCACTCTTCGAGGTTGCGTACATGCAATCATCATTTTCTTACGCTTATCAGGAGTTTCTATATCCACAGCCTCGAGGACAAACTGAGGTATCTGTTATTGAAAAAGAACACAGGATACAGAAACAAAATTATAGAACAACACATTTAAAATTTAAGCAACAGTTTCACGACAGCAAGTATTCCTAGAGATAAAACTTAGAAACACTCATAAACAATGCATGCCAGCAAAAAGTTACAAGTCAGAGAATGTTCAACCATCCAAAGCTAATTTCAACCCAATGAACCTAACCAAAATGACTCTGAATAGGGAATTAACAATTTGAAACAAACAAGTAACACGTTCAAGCACTTTCTTCCGGAAAAGGAAAAATCTTCAGCACCCACAATAGAAGAGTTAAGAATGTCAATAAGTTAACCAAACGGAGGCAATGGACTAATATATTTAATAGTGAGAGTAACATGTCGAAGCAGAAAACCCTTAAAGTGTCCCCGAAAGAGAGATATTCCAGACGCCGTGGACTATAGCATATTGGAAATGGAAAACGGGCATAGGACAAAACACAAGAGTTTTGGAGACCCGAGGATAATTACGAGACCCAAATAAACCCAAACTCACAATTCTTAAGAATCAAAGAAATCTAACGCCATTAATGATCTCTGAGCTGACAACTATGCTCCTTGATAATCTGATGTATAGGAGCACTCAAGGGCATGGATTTATGGCAGCAATTCATCGAAGCAGACAAAAACCGACCTGAGTGGTTTTACCACTCCCCGTCTCTCCAACCAGTATGAGAGTTTGGTTCTCCTTCAGAACCTGCAAGAACTCATCTTTCTGCTGCCACACGGGGAGCGATTTTCTTTTCTCCAGTATCTCGTAATACCTCGCGGAGTAGGCCCTCCCGTTCCAGCGGTTGATAAGGCTGCTACCATTGCTGCTGCCATCAGACAAGGCGCCGTTCGACTTCCTGATCCTGGCGGGGGCGGAGGTATCGCCCACCACGTCGAAGAGGCTCACCTTTCTCTTCCTCTCCGTTCCCATCAATCAGGAGAAACCACTGACAGAGCGACTCGCTCGATCGGAGCCGGGGCAGTTGTTGTCTGGCTCCGGGGTCAATCAGCTTGAAGGATGAAGGCGGAAAGCTATAACCCTAGGCGGAGATTGACACTCACAGAAAGAAGGCGTTGAGAACGGCAAAGGAGCAGTTTGGGACTGTGGAGACACAAACTGTTCTAGAAAGTCGTCAAAAAATTACTGTTCGATCACTTTATTTTGGATTATTAACATTTGAGGGCTTTGACTTCCCGAAGATTCTTCAGCCCAAGCAAAGGGGCCGACCAAACGTCCTTGGAATTCAATAAGGGCCAGTTTAAGTGTACTTACGCTCAGCCCGCATTGCCGCCAACTCCTCGTCCTCGTCCTCGGCCCCGGCCCGATCCTCCTCCTCCTCCTCCTCCTCCTCCTCCTCAGCCTGCAATGAGAACGGTAATGGGCGGCAAGAGACGCCAATATTACATTCTCTGTAAACTCTCTGATCTCTTTTCTTTTGGGCCATGTAAACTCTCCTATCTGTAACGCATTTCTCTGCTTCACCTGAGGTGAAGGTGAAGCAGAGAAATGAATTGGCGGAGTTGTATTGAGAGCTGTGAATAGAGTCAATAACCAAGAAGCTGCAAACGGTCCGGTACAAGCTCTCGAGTCCGGTTGCTCCTGAGCTGTGTCAAGAACCAAGACCTAAGCATTCAGGGTGTATTATACCAAGAAGGAGATTCAATGGCAGAATATCCTCTTCGCTGTTAAACATCAGGGTAAATAAGACTTCCCCACTTCCCCTCGTCCCACCATTTTCTTCCCTGGAAAAATGGGGATGAGGTGTTTGAGTCTTCGGGTGGAAAAATGTTGAAGATGGGCGCCACTTGATTGGGGCACTGGACAGCTTAATGTGGGGCGGTGGAGCTGAATAATTCTTACTCCCTTTCCCCTCCATAAGAACACATTCATGTTCATATTCAAAGTTCAATTTTGCAACAAAAAGATGCCCACCAAATCTGTTCTTTCCTACTACTACAAAAGAGACGTATTAACTTAAAATAGAAATTGAAAAAAACTGAAGAGTAAAGGGAATAAGCAAAGTGTCAAATTAGCCATTTAATTTCTTAATTATAAATCGGTAAATATATTTCCCTTTATCTTTTTTAGACCATTGATCGCCTTTGATTCCATTTTCCCCTTTCCTCCAATTGGGTTCTTTTTGGATTCCCAGACAAAATGAGACGTTAGAATACTTGAGGGAAAGAAGGTTCCTTCCGACCTGCTCGATCAGGTACCATGAATCGAATTGTAATTAAATGCACATTCCTCCTAGAACCCAAACAAGAACCTCAGGACAAAAGTGGTCAGTGCGAATTAATGAAGATGGAATCGCACCACTTCTGTATAAAAATGCTCGCCAGAACGCGGTTCCTCGAATAACTTCGTGATTTCAATTCGGATGGGGCTACACTTTTTGTGGAGGAAGCGATACTGAGGGATGCGGTCGGCTCAATGTGACTGACTCATCGGAAGTTATGGAGCATACAAGCAGCAAGGGTTAGCTCCCAAGGCAAGTGCAAATCTCGACTTGGTTCACTTGACAACCATGTTCGGGAACACTGAAGGCTCCATGTCGACCTACATTTAGACTAGTATCGACAAGAGCCCGTGTATAGCACGAAATTCCGATTGGCCTCCGACAAAGTTCTATGTCCTATTAATTACATTGAAATCAGCACATAGAGATGACATACATATGGATTCCTCATCAATCACAGCTCTTCTTCCTTTAGGACGTGAGACGGGACAACGTCTTCGAGGAGGCCGTGGTCTCCGATCACAAGGCCTGCCGGCGCCGACGACCCAGAGGGGCAGAACCGTCTTTTACCCATGACAGCCGCATTTGTTGACCACATGGTTTGACGGGACGTCATCATGGACGACAGGGCGTTGATAGTGGGTGAGCTGTAGTACGGACCACATTGGCGATGGCCGCTGCTCCTTTGGATCACATTCCGCCCCACTGGGAACATGGTCCCACCGCCGCCGCCCGAGAAGGCGGAGCACTCCGGCTGAGGCCTGATGAGGGCAGGGTGGCGGGGCAGGAGGAGAGGGCTCAGGTGGGTGTGCTGGCCCTCATATGTCGTCACAACGACGGTGGGATCGGTGTGAGACCGCTCCACTCTCTTCTTCACATTGCAAGATGCGCTGGTGCAACGATAATAGCTCCTGCATACATAATACCAGAATTTGACAAAATTGATGATAAAAAACACTAAAGCTTATAAGTTTCCATTCGCTATTATGATAGATTATGGCCGTGATAAATATTCCTTGTAAAGTTTCTCGATGAAGCAATTGAAGAGGAGAAAACATGGGACTCGGATGATTAGAAGAACATAACCCGGGAAAGGATTTATCCTCCTCTCCTCGTTGGTACGCTGGAGTGGACCGACCGAAAGAAACCCTCGAAGGGTGCATATAAGATTAGAGGGCTACAAATCATGCAGGAAAGCATTATGTTCTTGGGTTTCTTATTAAATTAAAGGTACATGAAGAATGATACAGTAAAATCTAATTAAAATCCTGAAACTAGAAGGATTATTCACTTCGCGGACAAACATAAAGATGAGAAATTTGTTGAAGGAGAAGAGCAAGTTAAAGAGAACGGTACAAACATATGCATAAATATAGATACCTGGGGAAGGGGCTGTTTTTGACGGCCTTCTGGCCGTACTTCCTCCAGCGGTAGCCATCTTCGAGGTGATCAACCTCGCTCTTGGTCATGAACGCAAATCTCGGCTCCCTCTGCTTCTTCTCCTTCGATTTCTTAGGAACTACTTTGATGGCCCTAGACAAAACAAAACGATACAAATTAAATAATTGCAACATGCGCTCTCCACCAATTGACTGACCAAAACGAAATGACTAGAGAAACCAATATCCATAAAAGATGTGAATCCATCTTCCGTACTTCGCATCCTTCTTCATGTCTTCTCACTTCTATTCTGGGAAATGAGTGCGGCCACCTCGGCACAGAAGGAGAAAAAACCCATTACCAAGTTGTGCGGAGTAGAGACCCATTACCAAGTTGTGCTCAGAGGGACCGATGGTTACATGCATCGATATGGGCGAGCATAGGATCTTTCTTACACGGGCGAATAATAAACTTACGGGGCTAAATAAGAATCATAAAACCCACATTAATGAGACCGCTTTTAGGGTTTGATCGGCCGATGCGAGTGCATACTCATAGAATCGATGTTTTATAGGGAAATCAATTGAACTACGAGAGGAGGAATATGTGCGTATAGAAAAAGGAGATTTTCTTACTTCTTCTGAGTCTTTTGCTCCTCGTCATCTTCTCCCTCTCCTTGTCGCTGTCCACCTTCTCCTTCCTCCTCTTCTTCGACGGCCGCCATGGCCAGCACCTCGCGATCGGTCGCAGCAGCACCACTCGAGGCGGAGGAGATCGAGGAGGCGTTGGGGGTGCCGGGCTGAATATTCACTGTGTCCGGAGATGATTCCAAGGCGCTGGAAACCATCGGGGTTTTGTTCAGCGGAGCTCCATGAAGAAGAAGCATGTCATCAAGCAAGGAGCTGTTCTCGTAGTGGTGAGGGCTCAAGTCCTGTAAACCGAGCAGCTCCACGAACCCATATTGTGAAGCTGGCAGGGTGCAGTGATCAGATGGAACCACTGACTGTGATGACGACTTAACGAGATTCTCCATGGGATCAAAGCGCTCACAGGGTCATCTAACGATTTCTCTCTGAAGAATCAGAGAGTGCCACTGATTCTCATCTGAGTCCTCGGAGCCGAACAGAGAAAGAAGAAGACGATGATGGTGAAGAAGAGGAGAGAGAGAGAGAGAGAGAGAGAGAGTGTGTGTGTGTGAGAGTGAGTGAGAGAGAGAGCAGGGTAAGTGGGGGTTGAATCCGTAGGGTGGGTTTCATCCGTTCTCTGTAGCGAGAGAGAGAGAGAGAGAGAGAGATAGAGAGGGAGAGAGATGCAGTGAGAGAGGGTACTGTGAATTTGTTAAAATTGAGGTTGGGCAGAACAGAGAATTGACCATAGAATGAAGGTCAAACTTTGTACAGATTCTGTCCCCTCAGTACACTTACCAGGGTATGGTACTGCCCCTATTAATTAAGTCGCTTGAATTATTGGTTCATTAAATCGCAGAAGTTTACGGTTTCTATTAAGTGCGAATCACAGATGGGGGCTCGAAAATTTATAAAAATAACATATAAACTTTACTTAAATTTATCTTATTTTAATTTTTATTATTTCTCATATATTAAATTTCATAATATTGGACAAAAATTCTGAATTTCCATGAAAATTTGTTATACCCTTTTAATTATTTTAACCTCATCCCTCTTGAATATCATACATTAAAAAATAAAAATTATCTACTCATAACAATCAAGTGGATTATTTAACTATGTTAATGTATGCTATGGTGGTTCTAGTACGAACGGGGATTAGGGACACGTGGGACGATTACGGCGAGATGGAAGGCCGACCAATCGATCTCGCACGTGTGCAACGCATGTGAGCATTCGATCAACTCTAGTCCCCACCGCACCTCCACCACCACCACCCTCCGCCCCACCTCACCACAGAAAAAAAAACGCTATATTTATTCTTCTTTTTCTTGTCCGTACACGCAACGATTAAAAACAGCTTAGATCTGCTAAACTAAACGTTAATTGGACTAATCAGCCTCCTTAATCACCGAGTAAACTAATAATTATATATATTTTTTATTTAAAAGATACCAAATAAATTAATAACCTGTCAAACATCCCTCCTGTTCACATCTCATACAGTAAATTGACTGAGTTCAAATTTCAAATTATGTGCCCTACTCTGTTGAATATCAAAATAAAAGAGACGTATTTTAGCCTATAAAAATTGAATTTATTAATTATCCTTTAAAGGGGTTGTTTTTTTTCCCTGTTAGACACGCTTAGTGCACTTTTATTGCTAAGATCAAACTTAAGAGCAATCAGCACTTGAAAGAAGATTTTATACAATGATTTTATCATAGATATAATAATTAAAATATTATATATTTAATTTTTATTATAAATTTTTTTATACCCTTCCATTTATATTTTATCCTATATTATTCTAAATTTATGAATTTTCTATCCAAGTACTATGTAGCCATACATACAAGCACATGACAATGCATAAGTACACATGGGGCATGGGCTATGCTATGACTATGGGCAATAAAATTCGTAATTATTCGGGGATCAATAATTTCTCGAGCTGATTGCAGTAGGTTCCTTTCTAATAAATTGAGTGAAAAAATAATGATATCTAATATCCATTTATATATATATATATAAGTATAGATCATTAACCAAAATTAAAAAATATATATTCCTAGCAATTTTGCCTGTAAAATAAGGGAAATTTTATGATAATTGGCCAAATTTTATCATATTATTATTAGTCTAATTTCCCATTTCACTTGACCTTAATTAGTCGTGACTGTACATATGCACTTGACCGATTAAAAAAGTAAAAAAAAGATTATCTAAATTATGGATTTCACCTATTTATAAGATTTAAAGTTAAAATTTATTTCAAAAATAAAATAAAATGTTGGTGTGAACCAAGGCCTTAGTTCAGCACATCCTCGGAGTGTGACATGATATGTCTACATGATCTTCTATCTCTTCTTTTTATCGAATCAACTCATTAGGAAGATTCGTGCAGATTGTCAAAAAGGTAAAAGAGGATGTGAGTGATCTCATCTCTTCCTCGATCTCTTTTTTTTCTTTCTTTCTTTTTTTTTTTATTTTACATCATATAATATTCTTAAATCAATCGAAACATATTTCAAAACTAATATGTGATTGAATCAAAATCTTTAAAAAGATTCTCATAATCTTTTCAAATTGATATTATTTAAATACACAATAAAAAAATCACTAATTCAACCCCTATTAATACTCTCCTACCCATCAACTAAACAACAAAATACAATAAAAAAATGCTCACGAAAATTTTCATATTAAACTTGGTGCAAAATTCTTGTAAACCATTTATATTCAAAATTTTAATTTAATCTTATTTTATACTTAACCTAATATCAATTCAAGTTATTCAAACAGTTAATATATTTCTTTTAAATCAGTATAGTAAAGTTTCGGCCCAACAAATGAAAATATAAACTCATGTTTATTAAAAAATTTGTCATAATAATTGTAATTTAATTAAATACGAACGAGCAAAAATACATTGAAATCTCTCGACATCGAGCGCGCGGGCCTAGAAAAATATTGCTTCATGGACACGTTAAGTAGCACGAAAAGGCGACACGATCAAGTGAACAAGAGAGAGAGAGAGAGAGAGAGAGAATTCGATGAAAACCATGATGCTTTATCGTAAAGAACTCAACTCACCATCTTCCAATTTTTTTAAAATAAATAAATAAGTAACACAATATAAATATATATATATATCTATGCATTTTTTGGGGCTCCGAGCTAAAAACTTTGACAGCGGGGTTCCGAGTCAATGTCATCCCTACCAATAAAGGTGATTAGAATGCACAAACAAATTATATTATTATTGCACGATCCAATTTAAAATTTGATAATCTTAACTAATATTTATGCAAAATTATGAATATCTATGGTAAACAAATTTGATGTAAAATTTAGAAGTGTCTGGCTGTATTTTTCAACTATATTTGAAGTATATACCTTAATTAATTTCTAATACTCACGTCTCGACCTCCCACCCTTAATAAAAAAAAGTGAATGACATGAAAATTTTAATCTTGACACTAAATTTTTGTCCTTTGGGTGTGCCATACTTGACCTGAATTAAATANTCTCCTATTGTTCCTGAATCATACTATTTTTGATAGGTCTATAAAACTATGGCTCTAATTAAGCATGTGTGGGCAGCGATGAGAGACGTACTATATTATAACTTTTTTAAAAATTTTAGTTTGATCATAAATTAATTTTAATAAACATTTTAACTAATTTAAAAAATATTATATGGTAAGAAAAAAAAAAGATATAAACGAAAAATTGCATCACTTTTGGTATTTAAAATTTTAATAAATATTGAAATTGGAATATGTACTGAGCTATGGTTCAAACGAGAAGTGGATTCCTCGACTGCCTTACTCGACAGACATGACCTCGCTCCAATTATCGATCGATCCTCAGAGCCCTGTTCCAATTTCGAACGTGCGTGCGCATCGTGCGAAATTCGAAATTCCAACCGATAAGCTGTTAGGCCGCCCAATCGACGTCGACACGGGGGGGTGGTGTGGTGTACTCACTCGATTGGTGATTCTGAAGGATCTTCAAATTGTCAATATTGCCCCTACGCACATCATAGATTCCTAGGCCCAATGATGCACGGTGCGCGCGCCCACACACAAACACACACACACACACACACACATATATATATATATATGCATATGTATGTATAAGTAATGGTACAGCTGAGGCGAGAATTATCGAGTCGCACGTTCTCCAATCTCACCTAACCCGGCCTACCTCCTCAGCGCAATTAATTATCTTTGTACTTATCCTGTTCATAACCCTCACCACCCCCTTGCAATCAATCAATCAATCAATCAATCAATTAATTAATTACTTAAATTAGTGAAAATGTTCAAAATGAAGAGGGAAAAGAAAAAAAACAATAAAGGCACCTTCTTCTTCTAGGAATAATATAAATAATAAATAGTCAAAATCTAATTAATTATTGTTTCTTTTTTTTTTGGGAAATAAAAATTCTTAGTTCAAACGGACAACACGTGTATATATATATATATGTCGTGGCTATTTCTCGACACCACCCTTTTTTTCATGCTTAGCATTCGGGTGAGAGTATACGGACTTAAATTA
>CXYZ01011466.1:765958-785482 GCA_900006705.1 Sonneratia caseolaris
TATAAGTTTAGTAAAATAAAATAGGTATATTACAGTATGTTTTTGTTTTTGTTTTAATTTTAAGTCAGCCGGTTTTCTCATGGGTTCAATTGAATTCATCGGTCGGACCGGGAACCGGCCGGTTCAATCGAATTTTTTCTCTTTTAATTTGCAAGTGGATTTTTTTGAAGGAACCGGACCGGGTGAGTGGCCGGTTCCCAGCGGAACCGGTCGAACCGGCCGGCCCGGTCCGGTTTTTAAAACTATGACCTAAGCGTATAATTTTGATGTGCTCAACTTGGCTATATGTAATAAATTAGATAGATTATTCCAAACCCTTAAAAATTGGTAGTTTAAAATTATAATAAATCATTTAACGGTGATTAATCACTTACTTTTTATTAATTACCGACACCATACGGTACCCAAGGAAAATCAATGTTCCTCTGCACAAACCCACCAATAAAATTCCGAAGGAAAACGAGATGAAGAAAATCGAACGACAAAATTCAAAATGGGTCGTGGGTTGTGGGAAGCGGTGGAAAGTCAAAACATTTGGCTCGAGCAATTGAACTTGTCGGATACTTTTCTTTTTGGTGATATTTTCGAGGAGAATGCTTAGAGAGTCAAACTGTAGAACGACAAGAGCTGCAGAGTGCTTTCATCCGTTGTGTGCGCGCGCGCGCACATAGATTCATGGTTCGTGATGAGAATTGGTTCTAGCGTTGCTTGGGATGCTCGAGTCTCGGTGTGATTCGAACAACTGGGTCGAATCGAACCGACTGTTTGGCCCCGGTAATTGCTCGATTAAGAGGGGCTTCCAGTATGAGCTCGTCGATATTAAGATGGCCCGAATGTTTCGGTTAACACTGCGAGTTTGCTGGTAGAGAGCCCAGTGGGGGTTCATCATGGATGCCTTGAAGGTCTGAGCCATGTCCACTCCAAAAAGTTGATCTAATGATAGTACTGAATTGAAAGAAACATCAGCGAAGGAAATTACCATGATCATCAATCCTCTGGCAGCAGACTTATATCATCAACTCGGGAATGTTATCGGAATCAAGCTCCACAGTCGAGCATGTGAAGGAAGACCCAGCTAGACGACAGCAAGAGACTGTGTTGTCTGTCTGACCTTAACAAGCAATTAGGTCAGCTGCCCAACAACATATAGGAGAAGGGAAGGAAAAAAAATTTCCAAAAAACAAGAAAAGATGACAGTCCACATCGGTTTGATTCATTGCTCATAACCCGCTAAAATATCGACCATCATCTGCATGACTCGAACACTGGTCTGGAGAGACAGAATGTAATCAGCTGTATCTTGGAACAGCCCTTCCAATCCCGTCGATCGACTGCTGCTCGGGATCAGCCTCTTGAGCGCCCGGACCCCCCTCTCGATCCTCAGCCTCGAGCTACTCTTGATGTGGACCCTCCTCCTACTTAACCTCCGCTTGCTCACTGTTGAAGATGACCTGCTCCTAATCCTCAGAGAAGACCCCACCGCAAGGAAACTGCTTCCGCTACTGCCTCGATCAGCTGCCATTAAACCCTCGAGTCCGGGAACATCGGAGGAAGGCGAACGAGGCCCCCAACTCGATATTTTTCTCCGGATCCGCTCCCGATTAATCCTGATCTATATGACGATCGAGGGTGATGAAGGGAACAGGCTTCCGAGTCTCTCTCTGCTGGAAAACTTGGGTTGATGACGAGGGGAAGAGCTTTCAGGTACATGGGAATGGAAGAGTAGCTTGAGCCCGAGGGGCCGGACCATCTTTATATGTGACACAGGGCATCTAGCGAGACTTTTCGTCTGGTGCCCCACTTTCAGGACAGGACAACTTTACGCCATGTGTGACTGGCAACAATTATAGCTCATTTAGTATTCATTCGAGTAAATACCAATGTCATGTTACTGGCTGTGATTCGGCAAGTATTTCGCGTGTGGGATCTTGATCACCAAAGAATTTCTTGATAAATATAGAGACGTTAAATGAGCGGTCCGAACGGTTCAAAGAATTAATCCGAGTTCATTTTGGAGGGACAATTCACTAGAGATCAACATGTTCTAATAATAATCATAATAATTTATTTATTTTTTCTATTAATAAGATACAGATGCAGCCTCTCTAGATGAAGGGATTTGGAATGGTCAAGAATAAATTGAGGCTACGCCTACGCATTCCAGTTCAGTTATCACGGGCTGCCTTAATTATTCCCAGCATTAGTTATGCGTCGAGGGGCTCATAAGCGATCTACTAGCCCTTTTCTTGCTTCCCATTGGGGAATCATAAAACCAAATCGATGAGTTAATTTGAGTAGATATACCTTTTTTTAAAGTAGAGTTATAGGTTAGAAATTTATAAATTAGGGGAGATTCATCTTTGGGACGACGACCCAGCCTGGAGTGCAGTTCAATTTTCTAATGTCGTTGGTGTATATATAAATATAAATAAGGTCCTATTGATAAATTTAGACTATTTTACCTGTGAAGGATGCGTGCTCTAGAAATTATCTCTCATACGTTAAGGAGACAGTTTGGATAAGGCACGCATCTTCCGACAAGTTCATGAATCCATACTGAATCTCTCATTAAAAAAAAAAAAAAGAAGGAAAATCATGTCTCCGACGCGGGATCAGATCAGACGCACCAAATCTACTGCTGATTTTAATTTTGCGGGGACTATGGTACGATGTGGACGGTGTCTCGAGGATCCCACCCATCATCCGGTCGACAGAATCCCCCTCCACTTGATCTGTGCTGCAGCATTTCAAACGTACCTCGATATTTTCACGTGCTATGATTCTTCGAGAGGTAAACCGTCTGTCTGAATCGCATTATTTTGAAGGGTGGGTGGCTGGGTGGGGCCCCTCCGGTGCACCAATCCCACGACCAGCTGTCCTCGCAGCATCGTCTAAAAAAAATGTAGTCCTTAAGAGTCCTCCATCGATTGGCCGGCCTCGTCCAATCTTCAAGACTCGGGGCTAAACTTCGGGTGCACCCTGAGATCAAGAAAAAACCGACTTGACCCAGCGAGAGCTTGCTTGTACCTATTATATTTCCTTGCAAAGATGACAGGTCGAATGACCGCCATTTATCGACCGCATCATGTTACATGCACAGACGAGAGAACAAAAAAGGTGTAGATTTAATGCGTTTTTGAGGAGATCGTGCATCGAAAAGTATAACTTCTCCTTCGGATGGACACAAGATGCACTCTCTCTAATATTAATAAGCCGGACTGTCAATTTGAACGGGTCATAGGCACCTACTTAGTATCAGTATTAAACATGATCACCCCACTACCGCTACATCGAATTTCAGATTGGAAGAGTTAATAAGAATTTTGCCAGAGATACTGGCTCAATCACAAACTGATCTCGAGATACGCTTTATCTGGTTCAACAATACTGCATAGTACATTAAAAAAAAAAAAAAGGAATGGGTCATCACCGCATAATCTCCCAAGGCCTTACAGCATGACAAAATTTGAGTTGCTAAAGCTTTTACTAGAAAATTGTCGCCTGAGTCATGTCCTTACGAAGCCCTAACCATCATAGTCAACTAGGACAATGTGGGACCGATGGTCGAGTTCGAGAGAAAACACTCCGCACGGGTCAAGTCACCCTTCGGTTTCCTCTTGAAGGTCCCGCTCTCAAGGGCGGGCGGGCGCACTTAAAGCTATGCCGATGCCGAACAAGTCGGAGGAGGCATTGTCTAGTAGGTCTTCTTTCTAACCACTGGCTTTCTGATTTCCTTCTTCGGAGCTGCACCGAAGCCTCCAGCTGACATCCCGAGCGAGCTCTGGTAGACGTCCTTCAACCTTCACAAATTAAAGAAGTAAGGAATACTATTGGTGACGGTGTGGAAGGTCAAAAGCTTCTCTAGTTCGTGTTACCTTGGCATGCTGATGAACAAGACGATCACGGAGACTCCGACGATGAGAGGGAGCACGGGTGCCGGTGTCAAATCCTGCTTGTGGTGAGTATCTTGAATCTTGTACCTGAGGGGGCCCACGTGGATTTGGGAGTTCTTCTCCAAGTCGACCTCGATGACCTCAGACTCGAATTTGTGAGAAGCAGGCCGGAACTCAGACTGCAGCTGAAGAAGGTACTTACCCTTGGGCAAATCCTTCACCTGGAAAAAGTTTGAGAGAGGAAGCGGGAAGACGGACATGACCTTGGACGGGTCAACAGCCGATTTAATCTCGACTAGGAGACTAGCGTGCTGTTCCCCCCCTAACTTCTGTCCCTCCACATGGGAACTCAAGATGGTCCTTTCAGGCTGTTCAAAGAGTACGAAAGCCAGCCCTTTGATGTCCTCTCTATGAACCTAAAAAATAAGCAACAAGCACAGATCAGAGACAATCAAGGAAACAGCTTTGACTCGATAGCTGCTGAGAGTAGAGTAGGTTCTTAAAATTTAGCAGAACTTCTCGATAAAACTTAAAAGCAGAGTAATCGCTTATATATACATCTAACTGGATGAGAGAGGACGAAAAACGGATGAAATAAGGGAAAAAGCGGGCGTCCAGAACACCAACGCAGTGGATAAATAAGACAAACTGCTCTATGCTTAGGCCTGCACCTTTTTCTTTCATTTGAATTTTTACGGATTCGCGTCATGGATCTTACCAAATAACATGCAAGATCTTCTCCAAAAAACAAAAAAGCAAATGAAAGAAGATTAGGGTTTCATATTGGCAGCCATACATATATTAAGGGTAAAAAGTAAGGATAGTAATTGCAGCTTCAATGGTTTTACCGTGACAGTAACAGATTCTGGAGAGGCTCGCTCGATCCTACTGCTTTCCATGCCATCCTTACTTACTACCCTGATTGCATAAGTGGTGTCAGGAAGAAGTCCTCTCAGTCGGAAGCTGCCAGTGGAGTCTGTCAGCGTTTCCTCATAGTAACCTTTTGACTCTGAACGAGCTTCCACCGAAACACCTTCTTTCGGTTGACCCGACAAAAGAGTGACGACACCAGTGGCACTGTATCAAAAGGCGCAGTCAACTAAAGCCAGTCTCGACACTTTCTCTACAAACAGTATGTGCTGTGATTGCTCAAGTCAGTTTAAAGATTCAACCCTTATCGCTTAACCTAACTTTGCAGGCTTGTTATTCATCAATTAAATCCAACTGTTAAATAACACTTCACAGACGAACCTGAATGCAACACGGGCTGCCTGGAACACGATTTCTCTGGATTCTCCAGAACCAAGTTCTACCGCCTGTGCTGCCGGCAAGAAGGCATACTCCTGCAAGAAATAAGGTAATCTCAACAATGAGCGAGGAGTGGCGTGTGAAGTTTATTTTATGTCTACAAGGAAGAGAGTTGAACATCAGCAAAAGATCCTAATTCACTCATAAATGGAATAAGATGATCTGTCCAAGGCACAAACTACAATGTGGTTTGACCAGACAGTGATTATTTGAACAAACGTTGAAGCCTGCCAGTTGGAATATCAGAAGAAATCCAAAAATATTTCAGCAAGTGACCAACAGAAAGATCCAAAAGAAATTACTCGCAAGTTCCCATTGCAATACCTTAAGCAAAGGGCGCAAATAGAAACTCCCAGGGAATAAATTATCAAAGAGGAATGTCCCACTTGTGGTAGAGACTGAATTGTTTCTATAGCCATCATCCCCACTCAACGAAAGTAGCACGGATGGAACGGGTACTCTAGCATCATCCTTAGAATATACATGAACAGATATTTGACCGAGCTTCTGGCAAGAGAAAGAATGAGATCCTACTTGCTTAAGATAATACCCGGGCTGCAGGAGCAAGGAAAATGTCAGGAAACACAATTGAGTACACATAAATACCCAATATGTATTTCAGTAAGGATGTATAGACACAATAAAAGGCAAGAGACGTTGCAAAAAGAGCACATAAAAAGCAAGGTCAGTATATGCGAAAGAGTTTCATGACCATGACATTACATCGTATGTGTCCATAAGCATGTAGCGGTTCCAATCCTGATGACTACTAGGAATATATATATCAGTAATTGATTAACATGAAATAAGCATAAATCTTTAATGTTCCTTGATGATGAGAATACTAAATGATGCCTAGGTTGAAAATCTTAAATTACTCAACTAGAGCTGGTAATATAACATGTTACTTCCCCATTAGCCAACTAAAATTCCACTAATGTACCATTTAATGAGGCGAAAATAAAAATCCAAGTAAGTCATTTTCTCTCTTAATTTTTGCAAGCAACTGTTTGAATACTTAAAATCATCTACAGACAAATAAAACCTGATAGCATTTTGCTCTATTAGATGTTTGTCCTATAAGAACACAACTTTCAATTTCAATGTTTCACTCACTTTTTGCAGCTCATGCATTTTTGTTTTTTTTTTTTCATGGAATGCAGGAAGCAAGTAGAATAAAAAATGCCAAGTTAAGGAAAGAGGATAAAAGTTCAACCACTAAGACAACAAGTAAGAAGAGCCAACCTTAGAAGCCTCGACTTTGTAGGTTATATCGTCATAGAGAGGTCCGACTATGAAAGAACCGTCTGCCTTCGTGGCAGTCTCAAGGGCTAATTCACCTTTCCTAACTAAAGCATTCTTACTCTCTCCTGCAGATATAACCCTGATATCAACACCAGAAAGAGGTGGGGAGACTGATCCTTCAATGTATAACCCAGCTCGACCAGTAAATGGAGCAATTTTAGATTGACAGCCGCCATCTTTAATGAGAACCTGCCAATAAATTATGGTTCCTTAATGGTTGTTGAACGGACTAAACACTTTAAATAAAGTAATAGAGAAAACCAAATACTTTGAAACCATAAAAAGGCAAAAGCAATCTTGCCTCTTGTTGTCTAGGATAAAACAAAATCTTCTTTTCCCCACTATCTCTGCAATAAAATGCAAGACTACTCAGCAGAAACAATTGGACTTGATAGGAGCAGCGGTCAAGCTAAAATGAGCAAACTGCTTGAATCATGGTTTGGAATAAATTAACAGTATCAGCACCAATAAAAACTGGGGAGAAAACAGATCACAGCTGAAGCCAGTAGGAGGCTAAAAGAGCTGATAAATTTGACCACAAAAACCAGTCTCAATCAAGATCTTGGACTAGACTCAAAATAGTGCAACAGTTACATATCCCTTGGAACTTTAAGGTATTGGACTAGACAAAGCATTGATATTCAAAGCAGATGCAAATCATCATCAATTCTACTTCTGTTGACTGAGTAGAGACAGAAAATCATGATGATGAATATTTGAGATTTTAATATGAGTAACAGTCAGTCATATGAAACACATGCTACAAGTAAAATTACGAAAATGAACAGGATAAAAAATGATTATCCAACAAATGTATTGGGGACATGAATGCCACTGCAGATGCAAGATCGTGAAGATCATGTTAAAAAAATTGTTAAGGCACGGCAGGCAATAATGTCAGAGAGAAATGGAGTATTATAAATAATTTAACCATACACTATCCAACAAACAGGAGAAACGAACACACTTTCCAGAAGATGAAACATTAAGTATATGGAACCTGGAGTCACGAGGCATTAAGGTTATTTTGTCTCCAACTTTGGCCCATATGGAGTATTCATATGTAGCAGCAGTTTTGTCTTCATATCCAGCGGCCAAAAGAGTTGCAGTGGTAATATCGATAGCATTGCCATCATTATTTATTATGTCAACAATGATATCTTTGGGTAACTGAACTGCAGTAGAGTCTATAATAATTTGTCCTTTAAGAAGATACTTCTCCCCTTTTAAATAGACAGGCTGAGAAAATGAAAAAAACGAGACAATGAATTTCTCCCAAGGAATAAAATGTCATAGTTAAATCAAAGACAAATATAAAAACAAATACAAGTTATACATACCGAAGGATTTGAAGTATCGATCTTCAGAGATGAACTTCCAAAGAAAATGCATGAATCAACAAACTGTAGTTCATGGATACCAGGAGATTCTATACATATGCGCTGGGAACCTTTCTGCAGTTTCATTAAGGATAATATAAGCCTCATGTAAAGGTGATTCTGCAGTTTAACATAATCATATGGATGCCAAACTACAGTTCATCATAACCTTTATTTTCAAATTAACCAGTCGGCCATCAGGTTGAGTCAGAGAAGCATCCACATCGTGAGTGGAGATGAAATTAATCCAATACCCTTTCTGGACAAATACTAGCCCCTTGACATCCTCAGCACCAACATCCACATCAATTGAACTCTGTTCCCAACACCAATTATCTAACACAGAGTTCATCTTCTCAGGATCATGCTTAACCTAAAACAAGTTAAAACAATATAAGATCAGATCTAGATAAGCATCTATAAGTCTTGAAAGAACAAAATCATTTAGAACGCGTGGAAACTAATGCTTGACCTAAGCTTGCACCAGACAGATAAATTGCCCATGCTTACTGTTTGACAAATTTGAGTTAGAAAATTTACCTCAAGCTTGTATTTCCCGGGCAAAACATTTGAAAAGATGAATTCGCCGCTGTCATTGCTCAACTCCACCATCTTCCTCTCTCCACCATGTTTACTGGTCAATCTTATAAGAGAAACTGAAACAGACGGGCCACATTTCTCCTTGCAATCCACATAACCAAGCAAGTTGACCAGAGCCTTCACTTGAAGGAAAAGAATTGTGTTACAAGACATGTCACATATAACGCTCACGTACATGGAAAAAGCTAGATTAAGATAAGTTAACATTTGCAGGCATTATCCACAGTGGGAACAATGACAGGTGGATTAGAAAATCTTCAGGAAACATATTGCTAATTTTACTCCACAATCTTTGAATCTTACTCTAATTGGACCACATTTTGTGGTTATCAAATATTTTCAGCGAATACATCAATAGCAGATTCAAGCGAAACACACTGACATACAAAAGACTGTACAGAATTCTAACCAAAAACCAAGAAATATAGTGAATGTCAATGCCTTTTTATTACGTCAGAGCATCATCTTATTCAGCATAAGATTATGCACATAAAGATAAGGTTATTCATGTGATCAAGTAAAATCAGAAGATTTTCCCTTATCAAGATTCACCATCTTCCTCTCATTTCATACTAGCCACCATCAAAGAGGGGAATGACTATGTCAGTCTTCCTTTACTTACAATCTCAAATTTCTGTGCTCACTATTCGGGCCAGTTATGTCCCTTCTACAAAAGAAAATTTGATTGCTAAAATTCTCTTCAGTGATAAGCTACTAACAAAATTTAAAATAAACATCCTATACCATATCCTATAATTTCTCTTGAAAGGCTGGACGGTTATTATAGTAAGATATCCAATGCAAAAATTATGATTATTTTGGCAGGATGAATACAATTAAGATCCAGTATACAAAATACACCTCATTCCATCAAAGTGCACAAATAAAAGATCAATATAAACAGCCTTAAACATCTTGCCAGGGCAAAAAGAGCAACAGAAAGATCATGTCCAGAGGAATAAAAACAATTACATGGAACACTATTACCTGAGAGAATTCAATATTCAGTAATGGACTTTTAACTGCAACATCAATGTAAGTTGGCAAAAACAGAAGCCCAGGAGAGCTTTCTGAAGTTGCCGATAAAGCAGATAACCGATATTCACCTGATGGAACCTACACAATACCGGAGGGAAAAAAATGTAATTCACTTAGTTTGGAAAAGCACGCCTGGAATGGTGAGAATCTTGAGGAAAAAGATAAATGTATATGGTAGCTGCCAATACAGTTGTTACCTATCAGCTCATATATATGTTGCATCTCTAATCAGATTCAAAGTAGAATGCCAGTAATTCAAGGGGCAGTTTGGTTCTATTGATTTGCATACCTCAAAGCAGAACTTTCCGCTTTCATCTGTCTGTTTCCTTTGAGGTTTGACATTTTCAGGGCCATGAGTCAAAGCCACCTATTACCATGGAAGCTTCAATCACTCAAAACCAAAAATACAAGGAAAATTTAATCTCAGGAAAACAGAAACTGAAAGCAAAATCACCTTCGCTTTCTGACCAGCTGTAACAGTTCGAACTATGCCACAAACATCATAGGCAATTGCTTTAATGTCTGCTATTGAGGCCATATTAGGCAACACCTAAATAATAGATATGGTTAGTGGAAATAAATAGATTAGCGATGCAAACTCAACATACAAGAATCTCAAATGTAGGATGCTCCTTGTGTAGTTTACAAAGTGATAAAAGGGAGGTGAACATCATCAAACAGAATGAGAATGGTGTTTTTTTTTTTTTGGAATGAAACAGAACAAGATTGTACAATGGTTTAGAGAACATACCAAGTAATCCTTCAACATGTCAAATTTGTAATGCTCTTTCACAGCTTCTATAGTATAACGATTGGATGTCACCTATCATAAACACCGCAAGAAATAAAAGTTAAGGTGCCATATTTATTTTCACACAAGCAATCAGTTGCTGATTTTGAAATAGTGGCTGAAATCAACATGGGGAAAGGAGGGAGGGAGAGGAACAGAGAGGAAACCTGATCAAGTTTATAATATCCTTGCTTGTCAGTGATTGACCTTTCCTGACGATCAACTATGATACTGACACCCTCTATTCCCATGTCATTCCCATCAACAACACGACCACCAACAGAAAATCCAGTCACCTAAATAAATGGTCCAATGAGATCAAAAGGGGAGTAATGTTGAAAAAAAAAGTTGAGCAGAAAAAATTAAAACATTAAAGAAACACTTTTCCAATAGATAGAGCAATGTCATATTCAGCATTCTTTATTTTCTTAGTGTTGAAGATTTGTAGCTGAGTTGGGTGCCAAAATGACATGTTTTAACTTAAGAATTCATCTATATCTACCAAACTGCTTTTATAATCAGTTATATTAGGGAAGGTGTTAATGACCTCATTTCTACAATTACTATGACAGAAAAAGGTGAATGAAACTGAATTGAAATTAAAAGGAAAAATGATTGATTTGGTCCTAATCCTTTACTACTTTTGTCAATTTCACCCTAGAACTTTATTTTTTGTTGTCCTTATCCTCAACCTTTCAAGTTTTTGTTACTTGAGTCCAACTGTTAAAAATTCCGTCCAAACAGTACAATTCCTGTCAGAAATGTAATTTTTTAAATTAAAACATCTCTAAACACTTAAAAGAAAAAAAGGATAAAAATACAAAAACACACAGAGCCAACTGAAAGAAGAAAATCAAAGATGGGGCCATGGCCACCAGCCACCACCCCTCCATCAGGGTCACCGGCTGATTGAGTGGTGGCCAGCAACTCCAATGGAGGGCTGTTGGCCGCTGGCAATGGCCTCACCCCCTCAATTTTGAGACCCGCAATGGAAGTCAAAATTGAGGGGGTGGGGCCATGATCGGCAGCCACCGCCCCCTTGACTGGGGTCACCAACCATTTAAGCATTCACTGGAGACTCCACTCAAGGGGGCGTAGGCTACTGGTCATGGCCCCACCCCTTCAATTGGCCGATAACCCCAGTGGAGGGGATGGTGGCCACCAGCCATGGCCCCAACCCTCAATTTTCGTCCCATTCCTTTCCTTTGGCCCCTCTGTGTTTCTTTTCTTTTCATTTTTTTTCAGAATGATATTTTTTGGACGGAAAAGTACAGTTAACAAAAACTTTTAACAGGACTAAAGTAGCAAAAATGCAAAAGGTTCCATACAACCCTGTTACAAGAAATGCGCCAAAACCAAAGCAAGCTACTCCTGAAAGAAATAAATGAATTCCAAAGATCTTGGGCAAATCCAAAGAAGGTTTTCCTGTACGTTCATCACAAAATATTTCTAAATCCCAATACACCCAATGCCAAATAGCTGCCAAGAAGCACAAGCCGGAAAACACAATATGTGCACCGGCCACACCTTCGTAACTCCAAATACCCGGATTCGTTATAGTCCCTCCTGTGATACTCCAACCGCCCCATGAATGAGGATAACAATGACACAAAATAAAACGCTTAGGACAAAAGTGGTAAAAATAGTCAAGGTCGAGGACCAAATCAGTCATTTTCCCAAATTAAAAAAAGAATTAATGAATTTCCTTTTTAAAAGGATAGCCTGCATTGAAAAGGAGAGGGCTATAACAGCATTGTGCTTTGTCATCAAAAATGAAAATGTGACTTGCATGAACACTAAAATACAAGCTCAGTATGCTAATTAGTAATAGAGTATTATCATTACTTATCAAACAAGGAGAGAAGTTTAACAAGTTACCTACATGACCTTGACCAAAAAATCTAAGACAAGAATGTACTGGTATGACAACATCCAGGGATTTCATTTGTTTATTTATTTTATTTAACTTTAGTGCATCAAAATCTTACCTGAAACTTTTGAGAAACAGTGACATGCTGATGCTTGACTGAAACTGATAAAAGAGGAGGTGAAACATCAAAAACTGTATTTTCACCCTTGTAGAAAGGTTTGAGCACATAAGTTCCTGCAAGAATGATTTTGTCATGCAGGTCAGATCTAGTGAAGAAATCCATATTTGAAAAGGTTAGACAAACATAAAAGCCACAGGGTGAGGAAAGGCAAAATCAAAGAAGGGCAGGATCCAAGACTTGTAACACAGCAAAATTTTGAATAGAAAAGGAAAAAATACCACAAGGTATTGACTTAAATGAGAATGTTCCATCAGCATCAGATATTGTGTGGCAAAGAGTCTTCCTATCTCCAGGTGAAGAAGCACTGTCTTCAGGACAATTCACCTCCGTAACATCATCTGAGTAGAGATAAATGTGCACTCCCAATATCGGATTTCCCTAGCAAAAATTGACAAATCTTCTTGATTATGATGAAGGGGGAAATAGATATAAAAGTTGAATACCCAAAGAATAAAAAGCTAAAATGTAAAAGATTAGCGTCAATTTGGTATTATTCTTATCACTCATGCCAACCTAGTCCTCATCACTCTAAAATTTTTAAAATTTTTAAACAGCAACCAACTTTTTTTTTTTTTACCTTTTCAAAATAGCCCACAAGGAGCATAGACTACATACAAAACTAAGATTAATGAAAATCTTTAAATGTTAATAATAGCAACATTTTTACCTCAACAGGCAAATAGGTGGAGGGGACAGGAGCTGAACCAAGCAATTAAAACCCTAGAAAGGGGTTTCTTGCCACTCATCTAAGCCACGTTTTTTAAAGGCCACTTTCATTTAATAGTCAATTCAATCTAAGTTAATTAAATGTTTGAATCACCATCTAGCTATCAAGGAAGTCAGTGTAGAAGTCCAAACAATGGATTTGATTGTTAATACTTTTCCAAATGATCAAAGATCAAAGCTCTCCTAAATACTTAAGATCTACAGATTACTAGATGGATGGACAATTTTCCAAATATAGAAGAAGTAACAATTTCAGTGATAACCCTATCTCTAACAATGACTTTACCTGTGCCACAACAGAACCATGGATATTATACCCAGGCACAAAAAAGATGTCATCTACTACTCCATTCCCAAATCCCACTTGTACCTGCTAAACAGAAAAGAAAAATGAATATGTAGATAAATAAATGTCTACAGTATTACACCAGTGTGTCATGGAAGTAGACATCTGGCAAAGAGAGAAGCAGCATTTCAAGAACAACAAATATTGCACAATATGTAGAAACACCATTATATGCCTATTATCTTTGATTTAATAGTTACTGTTCAATATGTAAAAAAGGATTTGCTTGAAGTGAACACCAGAAAGAAGAAAACAACCTCAATCGAACCTCGAACTTCAACCTTCAAATCAGGATGTGATGCACTTAATGTATATATCCCTATGCACAAAGAATATATCTGTATTAAAATCATAGAGTACCTAAGGAACGAATTACAATGACAATAATGCACTAAGACACCGCAGAAATATATAAATGCATTCTTAACAATAGCTAAATTAACAAAATATGACATCCCGCCCTAATCCAAATTCATTATCAGCAAATTTGTGCTTCTTCGACTAGGATAGAGAAAAACATTGAATGAACAGCTATACTGATGCTTAGGCAAAACATTAACATATGCAAGTCAATACATTAGGACTGGAGTTCAACAAACTAACACCTTCTGCAAATTATAACATACATACCTGGAACTATATTTTTGAATATGTAGCTCCCTTCTGATGATGTTGAGACAGAAGAGACAAGATCACCAGTAGAAGACAAAAGTTCAACATTTACATTTGAAGGACCTCCATTTTTCATGGTGCAGCTCTCCCCGCCAACTGCTCCAACAACTCGTCCTGATAGGGTGAACCTATCAAGCATAAAATTGAAAACAACACCAGGCAAGCATGAGAAGATAACCCACAACTAGTGCAGATGTAAGCATACATAACTAATGAACCCATATGTTGAGGAATACCCAGTGAACTGAAAATTAATATCTTCATTGCCATTGCAACCAGCATTATCCACAACCACAGACACCTGAAGGTTAAGAGCAGCGAATCAACAAAGAGGCTAACTTGAAGTCACATTGATCATTTAGAGAATACAGGAATTATAGGCCATAAGATAAAGAAAACAAATAAAGGAATATCTCTACCTTGTCTGGAGACCATGACCATCCCTCTGGACCATCGACTGCAAGCACAAAAGACCCCTGCCAATATAAATAACAGTGATGAGAGAGTATGATTTACATCCATGGAAAAGTATGTGCACTGTATGCCAATATAAGTTTATTTATACAAGAACATGAAAACGTTTACATAAAGAAAGATTTGAAAGAAATAACCGTTAAAGCAACCAAATCAATTCTTCTTTCCTTATGAAAACACTTGAAACAAAAAGCTTGACTCTTTGAAATAATATAACAAGTATAACCAAAAGAAATACACAACCAACAACTGTGGAAAGCATAAAATTTGACACCTTGTCGTATACAGGAATAAAGTAATAACCATTGGGAGCACATTGGGTTCTGTCCTTCACCAACCCATCAAGAGTCCGAAGCTCAACCTGCAATTCAAGTAGACAGATCTTAGCATAATTTCATAATGCAGGTCGTGCAAGTACTGACAAAAAATGATGAGGACTAGACTCAATCTTGCAAGTAATCCACATTCCACTTCAAGTCCAAATTTATGCCCTTATATGTGAAGGATAATTATGGGCAAGCTGCATTTTAATTGCGTGAATTTTTAGACACAGTCCTCTCAAAAGTCTGAAAGGGGAAAAGGAAACGTCGAAATGGCAATTGCTGCAGACAATAGGAAAAAAATGAAAACAGGGCCGCATTTTTCATACAGCAGACTGCCTGCTTAAGTAAAAGCTTGAAGTACATATCTAATTAGAAGAGAAAAAGAAAAAAACTAGCATTAACATATGCTGAAACGAATGATAGAAAAATTGAGACAGCAGCCAGTAAAAACCTGTCAGGTTTAAGACAATGGGCTAATCTAGCAATGAAGACTTACCACATAGTAACATCAAACTGATGACTTTATGACATCCAAAATATGTAGAGGGCAAAAAAATAGTTTGATGCTGACAGGTCATACACGGTTCTCTACAACTAATAAAAACCCAAAGCGAAGGCAGGAACTCCTTTACTTTATTTGGTCACACGAATCCTCACCTGTTATCTTGCTGTTCTTATACTCGAAAATAAGAAGCAAATGAACGGAAGAAGATACAACTGCTACTATTCCAAGCAAACTGAAAATTACCGTGATATGAGAATAATCCAATTTTGCGTCAGTAGACTTCCTCGACTTGATTAGAGACGGACTAGCCTGCAAAAACACGTAGACGTTAACGGCAATCAGAGAACCGAAGGTTCATTTATCGTAATGAAAAGCTGCAGACAACTAGCCCGAGAGAAAGTGACTAGAAGCTGAATAATGATTCAGATCCACAGCCCTCGACACCAAACGAGCTGCCAAGGAATTATGCATAACAGTGCATGAACTATCATTTACTTTACCTCGATAAAACCGCCACACCCATGGATCGAATCAGCTGAAACCTGAGAAAATGAATGCACTGCGACGATCAGTAACCAGATCACAGCGTGCACGGAGCTCGTTGCCATTGTCACAGAGATGCACTGGACGAGAGAAGGGTCTGAAACTCATAAACAGAGCTTCGTCACCATCACTCCCTCTCAAGATCAGATGTAAAACGGATGGCTTGTGAGGGTTTAGAGAATGTCGCTGACTGCCAGAGATGTCTACGGAGGATCCGATTTAATGTATCGATCGATAGAGAGTTGCCGGAGTATTTAAGTGGGGTTGCGGTTAGGGAAATCCCATTTTGCACCCTGAAGTTTATATTATTGTGAAATTTCAGATTACCCCCAGAAGGGTTGAAATCTATTCAATTCGGTAATGATTATAGTTTCAAGAGCTAATAAGAGTATTTGCAAACATCTCCGGATAATTTTCAAATTTAAAATAACAGTCCCTCCTCTTAGAAATACCTCGATTTTTTAGTAGCCTAAGTGGAGCCTTTTTAAATTTTTTATAAAAATAATGGTAAAAAGTAATATATGACATCTAGACTGAATTTAACTACGAGAATCTTCTAAACCTAGTACCTCAAACTCACCGAATCAGCCTGCAGTGAACTTTTAACCATTAGAGTGAGTGACAGGGGGAGCCATGATTTGACTCTCCCAGCCTTTCCATTCCATGCAATTGGGAAAAGAATGTCATCTCGAATAAATATTTGGAAATATAAGAGGATAAACAGCAAAAATTTAACCCTGTCACGATAGGTTATCGGTCCATCTCGAGTTTGAAAGCCGGGGTCATAAGTCTACTTGCTCGTCATCACTTGTCCTCCTCACTTGACTGCAGAAAGAAAAGTATTTCAGCTCATTATCGGTTGTTGATGAAAGAGCGAAAGTTCAGGGCATGTAAAAGCACTTGAAATTATGAGCCATATTATCCCGTCAGGGCTGTGAAACGATCTCAAGTGGGAATCTCACACAGACTGATCCTTAACCAAGAGATTGCATGTCGAAGATCAAGAACTCAAGTAACTAGGTCAGCATAAAAAGAGGCATGTCATTGATCTGACTGAGACCAACTTCTTTGGATTAAAACCCTCGCGAAGAGAGGACTACACTCACAAATAAGGCCCAAATATGAGGCTACAGAAGCAAAAAAGATGGAAATAATGTCCCACAGTAAGCTTTTGGATTCCCTAAGCTTTCGGGAAGTACATTGAGAACGAAGATTGATGATTAATAAGAAGCTATGTTACGGTGGGCGAACTTCTTGGAGCAACTTCTCAAGTTCATCACTTATCTCAATCCCATCTTCTTCAAGCATCCGACGCATTCCTGGATCAGTTTTGCCAGCAGCAGCAAAGGCCTTGAGAAACAAGTGGTAGGCAGTAGCTTTCAGACTGCCCACATCCTTCACAGTCTCTACATCTCCATTGCCCTCAAAGTGCATCAGAAACGCATCAATTGTAGATACATGTGGGATCCATACCTCGTTCTTAGATATGGACACTGCAGCTTCCAGAAACTCCACACACCGATCCACCCGACCCCTCTTCAAGAAGTAAATCATAAACAGTTCCATACCCCTGAGGAATGGTTTGGAAGCCTTCCTGGAGGCCTCCTTGAATAGAGCTTCAGCTTCTTCGAGCCTGTCTTGCTCCAGATAAGCACTTATAACAGTTCTTACCAACCTAACATCATAGCTCATGCATTTAGAATCCCACTCCTCGAAAACTCTCCTTATACCCTCCAAGTCTTTCAATCTACGAAGGCAGCCCAGCATCACGAGATAGCTGATGTTGGTGGTTATTTGAAATGCAGCTTTTAAGGAATCCCAAACTCTATACACCTCGGCAAGTTTAGAAAGACTCGCATACAGAGTCATGAGGTAATGATATGCCTCTCGGTTTGAGGAATTCATAACCAACTCTAGCTTCTTAAGAGATAACTCAGCTTTCTCGTCTAGAGCTGCCTTAACATAGTGTGCAGCTAGACTACTACATATGGTCCAATCACAAAGGGCTGAATCATTTTCTAACAGTCCATGATAGACCCTTTCTACTCCTGCAGTGTCATCTTGTCGAGCATAGCTTTGCATCCATATGTTATAGCTAAATGAATTCAACGAGATATTTCTCTGTTTCATCTCCTCTACAAGGCTTGGAATTTTCTCAAGTTTGCCAATTCTCAAATATAGGCCCATGATGTTATTATAATGCAAAGTGGAGCAAGTGAGATCCAATTCTTCCATCTCCTTGAACAGCGACAATGCCTTCTCTTCCATGGTATTATTACAATAGCAATTCAAAAGAGTACCATAGGTAAACTTATTCTTAGCAGATGCCGGGAGGTTGTGGAAATAATTCTCAGCTTCAGCTACCCCTTTGACCTTGGATATAAGATCCAAGTGTAAGGCATTATCAGTGAACGAAAAGTTCATTTTCCGATTCTCCATCCACTCCATCACCTGTACAGAAATGAAGAAGCACAATATCAATGGATGTGTAATTTCCCACACAGTGCGATCTTTTTTAAATGGGCAATTTCCTTGAAACAGGCAGGCCCTTCACTGCAGATAAATAGCATTGAGACTGATTCTAATACTTCGCTATAGATCAACAATATTCATTTTCAAGCAATGATGCTTTGCTCATGGATCCCATGCTACCTCATTATAGTTCATTCAGCAGATTAACTATCAAATGAGTAGAAAAAAAATTACAAATTGAGATTTAAATCATAACACAGAGTAACACCAGAAATAGTTGCTCAAACAGAAGATACAGTAAACCAGCGACGACAATCAGCAGAACAAATCACCAATTCTCTAACAACTCATTTAGTAGATGAAACGTAAACCAAGAACTCAGTTTCACATGCTTGAGCTTCGAGGAGGAACAAAACTAACCTGAAGTGCATGATCTGTTTGACGATACTTTCGTAGCTCCTTGACGATTCTCACCAGATCGGATTTGCGCACCTGCTTCCCCTCCATTAGGTGCTCGTTCAGCGTCCTCGACACGCTTCCTCCTGTGGCTCCGAGAGCCGCCAGTTTCCTATAGATTTCAGTAGAATTTCTTGGCGGCCACAGCTGCGAGAGCTTGGTGGCAACCGTACCACTTGCACTCATTTTCCGCCAAATGGTGGGTGGGTTGAGGACCTGAGGTAAGGGTTTGTGAGGGTTTTCGGTTTAAGGAAAAGGATCATACAGAGTAGCAGCAGGCCGGAAATGAAAACGGCGCGGCTACGGCTCTTGACGGCGACGACTATCTGCTAGTTAACGTACGTATATGTAAAAGGGAAATTTTTAATAGGTTAATATTTTAATTAAATATCAACTTTGTTATTTTTTAATTGTAATATAAATTTTTTCACAAATTATCTATATAATTTATCAAATTTAACATAATATTTATTTTTTATTAAGTTGTCATAAGTGGTATTGTATTTAGTAAATTATCCTTAGATACATTAGCAAAATTAACATGGCATATATGAAATTTGACTTAAAACAAATGTTATATTAAAATTAATAAATAAGATAAAATTAATATATAATAGAAACACACACAAAAATTGGTAAATTT